>CM067377.1:195236344-195561344 GCA_034510155.1 Eucriotettix oculatus | reverse complement strand
TTGTTCTTTTGTGGTGGAAACACAGTAGGGTGGTTTGTAGACATCATTTAATGACCAAAGATGTGTAGTGAATGCCGAGAAAGAGAAAGGATATGCAGCAACGGACTGTTTTACTTTAAAAGGCCCAAAAAAAAAAGAAAAAAAAAAAAAAAAAAAAAGGAAAGGAAAAAAAAAAGAAAAAAGAAAAACAAAAACGAGAGGAAAAAAAGGAAGGGAAAATAAAAAAATAAAAAAAAAAGAAAAAAAAGGAAAAGAAAAAACAAAAAAAGGCCAAAAAAATAAAAACAAAAAGAGAGAAAAAGAAAAAAAAGAAAAAAAAAAAACAAAATAAAAAAAAGAATCAAAAAAAAAAAAAAGTAGAAAAAAAATAAAAAGATAAAAAAATAAAAATATAAAGAAAATAAAAACGAAAAAAAAAAAAGGCCAAGGAAAAGAGGAAAGGAGACCAAAAAAAAAAGGCTAAACAAAGGAAGAAGAAAGAAAAAAACCGACAAAATAGAGCGGCAAAAAAAAAAAAAAAAAGCCTCCATGCTAAACAATCTTGCGCAAGCCTTTCCTTTTCCGCATCACTACCACATCTTCTTCAAAATGATTAGCGTAATCCATCCTCGACCTCCCTCTTCTTTTCTTACCTCACACACTTCCCTCTAATGCTAATTTTACAAGACCGTCTTATCTTAAAACGTGGCCTATTAACCTATCCCTTCCCTTGGTCAACTTCTTCCATACTGTTCGCTTTTCCGCTATTCTGGTTAGAACTTCCTGGTTAGTGGTTCTATCCACCCATCTCATTCTCCTACAGCACCTCATCTCAAAGGTTTCTATTCTTTTCCCTTCTGCAACAACTACACTCATATAACGCCACAGTCCATACGAACATTTCTAGAAATGTTTTCGTAATATTCACACTTATATTAGTCGTAAATATATTAATTTTTTGAGAAAGCCTTCCTCGCCTGTGCTACCCTACTCTAGTTATTATGCTGGCCAAGTAGCAGAAATTCTTAATTTCCTTCAAAATATTCCTTCGCAATCTAAGAGCATTTGTTATTTTACTATTTCCCCATTATTACACTCTATTACCTTGGTTTTCCCTCTATTAATCCACATATTGAGCTCATTCTCTTGAATCACATTCATGGCATTTATTATGGTTTCCAAGTCTCCTTCTGACTCCCCTAATCCTACAACATGGTCGGCAGAGCGTAGGTTTCTTTCTTCTTGCAGTATGATTCCTTTTCCATATTCCGTTTTAACTTTTTTCGTTGCCTGTTCTATATATAAGTTAAACAGCATGGGCGACAGAGTGCATCCTTTTCGTACTCGTTTCTTGATTTCTGCTTTCTTTTCTTAATCTTCAATTGGAATTACAAGTGACGGTTTTCTGTAGAGGTTATGTATAGACATCCTTTCTCGATATTTTATTCCTGTGCTCTTCAAAATCCTTAATAGTGTTTCCCAGTTCTCATTATAAAACGATTTTTCTAAATGTACTAATGCCATGAATATAGACCTGTATTTTCTGTTCCTGTCTTCTAAAGTTAGACGCAAACTAAATAGTGTTAATTCGTATTCTATTTGTCGTTCCATCCTCCTACTTAATATTTTTGTTATTTTAATTTGTTTTATGGAGGATTATTAATAAAAAAATTCTATTTTCGTAGAAACATGTCATAAATACCCGGATGAAAGTAGCAAAATTGAATGGAACGTCGTCGAATAATAAAATGTTATTAAACGTTTTGCTACAAGGGATGAATTACGTTCTAACAAATTTCTGCTTCTTATTATACAGATTAGTTTGCCCTATATAAGTTTTCCTCCTGTTATTTTTGTTGGAGAATCAATAGCCTGACCATCGTATCTCTCCAAATTTGGAAAGTGTCTCAAGGAAGATGTCGACCCGTAAGACTCAGGCTGTAGGGCCAAAGAAGAAGATATTACTTTTATGTATGTATTTCCCTATTTTGGGTTCTAAAAATATATTAGTAGGACAAAAAAGGTTTTCCTTTATTTTTGTGTGCATTTTTTTATTATTTCTTGTCTACCATATTTTTTTATTATTTTGGAACAAAAACTGTAAGACGTATCAAAATTACTATGAAAAAAAAATTACTGGAGGTGTGGTTCCTAGCTTTAAGCACCCTGGGCTGTTTTAATGAACGTGAAACCTTGCAAAGAATATGAGAAAGGTGAAAATAATTGCGAATTCAAGGCTGGAAGCTTTCAACCGAATTAGATTAGGAGAAATTCGCGCATATGTAGCAAGTGCCAGCCAATGTGTCTCCTGCCAATGTCCTTTCTTAGTATTTCAGACAGCTTTTGTGGCACTCCTCCGCGGCACAGGCAAGGTAAAGCCACTGTTGCCACTTCTAAACTTATTGTTATTCCAAACGGTCAATCGATGGGCGAGTGGAATGTCTACTTTTAACGTTCACAGGTGTTAATTTTGACTCTTATTTTTTTTACGTCCACAAAAAATCAATTCAGTTCTCTTACAACAACCTGAAGAACAAAAAATCGTTCCTTATTTACTTTAACAGGTTATTTTGACTCCCCCTCTTCTTCTTGGTCGGTGCATCTTTATAATCAGCCTCCATTCACCTCTGTCATTTTCCAATTCCTCATTCCCCTTTTTTTCATGTCCTGGTCCATATCAGCAAGTCTTCTTCATCTGCTGCTCCCACCAAGAATATATGAAAACACTTACTCCGGCTTTCTTTTATTCTCCCATGAACCCATCTTATCCCTTCAATAGACATCTGTTCAAAAAGGTGTCTGCAGTTCTGCTTTTGTCTTCCTCCTCAAAGCTCCAAAGAAATATTTCTCACTATCGTTATTTCTCATTTAAAGAACCCAACATTCCTCCTTTGCTGTAATCACCTAGTCACCAATTCATACGTTACTGAAGGTTTTAAAAGAGTATATAAATTTTGATTTATTCTGCAAGGCACAGTTTCATCGGTTGCGGCTTGCATTCCTTTCTTGTATTTTCTCTTTTGTAACTACTTGACATAAATATTACAATGATTCCACTTGAAGTAGGAAACTACAAGTATAAAGACTCCTGATGAATAATGGCAAGAAGAGAGATGTTACCTTAGGAGAGTGGACGGAGATCTCTGTGGAATAACATCCTGTTGGCTGGAGATGGAATTACTCTTTGGTTTCTAAATGCAAACGATTTGTTGAGGAGAGATTTGAAAAGAGAAGTATTTTGATTGATAAATATTGAGCAGTAATATTGGATTATTATTGTGTATTGTGGCGTTGAGAATAATAGTTATGTTCAATATAGATTGTAGGAATCTGGTAAAGCCAGTGATGGACTCTGTGACCGAAGAGGAATTACTAAAAAGATGGAAATGAAAGACGCTGAGGAAAATATATGTCCCCATAAATGACAGCGGTAAATAGGAGGTGAGAAATAATGAACAATTAAAAATGCTGTATTTTTAAGCAGATATTGTGGCTAAGATTAAAAGTAGAAGATTGAGGTGACTGGGACATCTAGAAAGAATGCCTGACGGAAGAGCAGTTAAGAAAGTTTATACAGGGAAGCCTGTAAGAAGAAGACTGAAGGAAAAGAATAGAAGCCTTTGAAATGTGGTGCTATAGTCGAATGTTTAGAATCAGATGGGTGGATAGAATCACAAACGAGGAAGTTCTAAACAGAATAGGGGAGAAGCGAAAAATATGGAGGACATTGAGTAAGAGAACGGATAAAATAAAAGGCCACGTTTTAAGGCAAGAGGGTCTTGTAAAATTCATGTCATTTATTATGGTTTTCAAGTCTTCTTCTGACTCCCGTAATACTACAATATCGTCGACAAAGCTTAAGGTTTTCATTTCCTCTCCTTGCAGTATGATTCCTTTTCCATATTCCCTTTAAATTTTCTTCGTCGCCTGTTCTATATATACATGGGCGACATACTACATCCTTGTCTTACTCCTTTCTTGATTACGGTTTTCTTTTCTTGGTCTTCTATTCTAATTACTGCCGCCTGTCTTGTGTATATTTAATTCCAATGCTCTTCAAAATCGTTCCCCTTACCCCCTTGTTTACCAGCAGGTCTCAAGCGCCAAACAGGAATTTCAAACAAATGACTTGATGTAATCATTCAAAATTATCACAGACTAATTAAGTGACTGGACAATGTAGAAAAGTGGTTAAAAGGCATTGGCGTCCATATATGACGGATAATAGCTTCGAATAGGACTGAATGGAGTGAACTGATTGAGAAAGCCTTAGCTGGTAACCGGCTGTAGCGCTTCAGAAGAAGAAGAATTAGGTGTCGTAAGGAATCCGTTACAAAATGGTATCAATTTTTCCGAAAAGTCGTTAACATTAGTTTCCTTACAACATTGTTTAAATGTTCCTGGCTCCCTGGTGTTGGTAACAGCGTCTCGGTATCTGCACCACCACTGGTAATAAAAAGTAGCCATTATTCTCGTGCAGAATAGCAGGGCCTGTAATTTACGAGTCTACTCCCAGGGGTAATAACTTTGACGCCCGCCATTAGCAGCAGCAGCAGCTAAAGAAACTCGGCCCACGCAAACTCTCGTCCATTCACCGTCGCCATAATAACTTCATTCATTCGTAAACACTTTTGACTACTGAAAGAGCATTTGTCAAATTGCAGCACAGTAGCGCGTTGTCCCTCGTTTCTTTTCTACAGAATCGTACCGTGCCCTGAGTTTCATATTTAAAATCTTCCTGAGGTTCTGATCCGAGGATAGTCGATACTTAACCTGATTGGTTCACCCTGCGGAAAATATGTCCGTCATAAAATAAATTTTAAATATTTCTAAATTGATCAGATCATTCTGAAAATCAACATCATCAGTTTTCTGCGCACAGGACTGGTCTTCATGTGGTTGTTCTCCACTTCCTCCTGTCCTCCACCAATATCTTCATGTTCTCACACCCTCCACATCGCTTGAAAATCACTCAATGTCTCTCTTCTTACCCTTCTTCTCTCTCTCTCTCTCTCTCTCTTTCCAGAAACCAGTGCCTTTTTAACCTACATGATGCAGGTTTTCTAGTGTTTTCCCTGTATCTCTTTAGGTGAAACACCGGGTAGGATCCTTAAACCATAGCCCGGGGGCCTAGTCAACCCTTGGGTACCTTGCTCTACCTTCCGCATCCCCCCTTTTCTATTCCCTTCCCATGTTATTAAAGGGGAGTTGCCTGTTTCAGGATCACCCTCACGTAGCCTGTTTATCCCCCCCCCAAAAAAAAAGAGTTACCGTGACTAATGCAACAAGGATTATAGACGCTATGTGTGGTTTCATTTTATCACTTAATTTTGATTAATTCTTTGTCTAGTCAGAATATATTTCTGTCTTTAATACATATTATTACGTTTATTTGAAAGAAATATTTTCAGGACAATATACATAGCATCTTGATAAATACTTTCATTTTCCGCATAACCAGCACAACCCACATGTTCCTTAATCTCGTTAGCGTATTCCATCCTTGGTCTCCCTCTTCTGCTCCTACCCTAAACACTTCCCTCTAATGTTAATTTTGCATGATCCTCATGTCTCAAATGTGGCATGTTAATCTATCACTTCTCTTAGTCAACGTCCCCAATATTGTTCGCTCTTCCCCTATTCTGCGTAGACATTCCTCGTTAGCGATTTTATCCACCCAACCCATTTTCCTATAACAGCTTCTATTCGTTTCCTTTCTGCAACTCCTATCGTCCACGTTTCGCACCCATTTAACGCTACACTCCATTGGAACAATGATTTCCTGATATTCATTTTTATATTATCTGTTACTAAATTCCTCTTTTTTTGCGAAAGTCTTTCTTCCCTGTGCTATCCTACTCTAGTTAGTATGCTGCTCAAGTAACGTTTACCCTATTGTTTCCCCCTATTAATCCTCACGATGTACTGTTTTTCCAGGACCACATTCATGCATCTTTTCCAACGTTTCTTCCCCTAATACTATAATATAATCGGCAAAGCCTATTTTATTTTTTCTCCTTTCAGTATTATTACTTGTCCATATTCTGTTCTAACTTTCTCCATCGTTTCAGAACAGTTAAAGAAGGTAAAATACGGAGGATGCGCAATAACGATGAAGTGAACATTACACTAAAAGTATAAAAATGTTTTTATCTTTGTGAAGTCAACTATAATCTCCTGGTAGGGACATGTTTAAACAACGAGAGAGGAAAGAATGCCAAAAAAGATACTTAAAGGCAAAAGTCATGGTTTGACAAGAGGCTGTAGATCTTGTAAAACATGGCTCCAAGATGTGGTCAATGACCTGAAGAAGATGAAGATTTTCGGATGGTGCTTTAAGATGGCTCGGAGAAAAGATGAATGGCGGCCAAGATCGAAAAGGCAGCCAAGGCTAACATCGGACTGTAATGCTTTGAAAGCTGTTTCAAACGTGTCTGTTTCTAAAAATATGATTTCTTGTCTTGATCTGCGTTTCACTGCAATACCAATGTGTCAGTCAGTGTGCTGATTTCCTCTGCGTCCCTGTTTGATATTTGCAGTCGTCGAGGAGAGAGGAAGAGAGACATAGAGAGAGACAGACAGAGAAAGAGAGAGAGAGAACACATTGACTGTGACTAATTTGTTGGGATCAGTCCTTTGCAGGGCGCGAGATGACCTCGAGGTCGACAAAGCCGATGTGGAACTGTCCAGCGAAAGTGGAATGAATCGCCACTCACACACATCAACGAGATATGGGAAGGAGGGAGTGAGGCTGGCTTTATTGCCGAATTATGCAGCCACTTTCTCTGCTCTCGTGTTGCAGAGATTCAACGATAACGCTCCACGGACGTGGCTCTGCAGAATCATTGTCAACAAGATAAGCATTGCTCTCGAGGTACTCCATTCCTCTTCTTCTGTTGGTGCTGCTATGCCTCTTCTCAATTGGCAACTATCTGTCTTGCAATGGCGTCATGCGGACTGAAGACTGGTTGGTGCCTGTTTGCTTCTAAATATTCCTATCTGCAGGAGTTTTGGAGCTACTTCCAAAGAAGCAGAGTCTCCCGAGGACACCATTCACCATTATCTTCAAGTTCCTGCTATAAAATTTAAAACATATTTCATTCTTCCCTCCAATTCATTAAAAGACCGACTCAGTATTATCCAACTCCTACAAAAATTATAAAAAAATATTTACTTAAGTTATTTAGTTAACGCTGATTGGAGTAAGTCAAAGAGTAAAGACAAGTAAGATCTTTGAAACAGGAGCAGAGAGTATGATCGCTGGCTGAGATGACCGTGACGACAGTTCATAATGTAATGAAGTAATTTGTTGAATTTTATTCAATGTAATTGTTCGTTTGATAAACAAATACAGAGACTATTGCCAGAATTGCATTTAAAAGTAGATGGTTTATTGTATTGAGTCTCATAAAAGGAGATTTCGAGTTTATATTAAAGATCCTAACAGTATGTAGTATGACTACAACGGAAACATATCTTTTCCCAACAGAGGAAGGAAGATTATCATCTTTGGTGGGAGGCGTGTCGTCTCTGAACATCTTGTGGAGGTTATACAAGCTAACTTTTCCGACTTTCAATTGATAATATAAAGGGAGAGACGGTACACACACACACACACACACACACACATATATATATATATATATATATATATATATGACAATTGATTATGAAGCATATAACAATGAATGCTGGGTAAATATCCTTTTCACCACGAGTAAAACTATTTGATTCCTAATTTTTCTCAACGGTGTTGGACAAATTGTTCGTTGTGGTATTCGGTTCTAAGACTGGTCTGATACAACCGTCCATGCTAACCTATCTTGCGCAAGCCGTTTCAATTCCCCATAACTACCACATCCCACAGGTTCCCAAATATGCTTAGCATAATCCAACCTTGGCCTCCCTCATCCGTCCTTACCCCATACACGTCCGTCTAGTGCTAATTTTACAAAACCCTCATGTCTCAAAACGTTGCCTATTAATCAACGTCCTCCAAATTGTTCGCTCTTCCCCTATTCTGCTTAAAACTTGCTCGTTAGTGATTCTATCCACCCTTCTCATTTTCTACATTTCAAAGAATTCTATTCTTTTCCTTTCTGCATCTCCTAACGTCCACGTTTCGCCACATTACTTACGAACATTTTTAGCAATAATTTCCTTACATTCTTACTTACGTTACTTGAAAGCAAATTCTTCTTTTTTGGATAATTTAACGTTAGTTAATATATTTTGTGTAAATTTAAACATTTGGAAATGTAGTAGTTTATATGGTAACAAGTAAAACCACGCATTAACCGTCAGAAAATAAGTAGAAATTTTATTTCGGATACGTGACCTCTTATGACGTCGTTGACGTATTTTTATGATTTTTTGTGGGGGCGGGGGGTCGAAAGGCTATATGAGGGTGACCCCAAAACAGGCAACTACCCTTTAAAGTATAGGAAGGAAATTGAAAAGGAGGATGCAGAATGTAGAGCAAGGTAATCATGGGTTGACTATAGCTGCAGGGTCCTACCCGGTGTTTCACCTAAGAGAGATGCAGGGAAAACCTCCGTTAGCTAGTTACTTTAACGCCCTTCTGAATTTCGGGAGAGGAGTTTACTGTGGGGTCGCAGCATTCCCTTCTCCGTGTCTCAGCCAGTTTTAGGAGGCAGTAGGCCGACTGATTTAATGAAATGAGAGGACAACTATTACAGTTTGCCCAAGGTCTTCGACCTAGTTCATGCACTTCCTAAAATAGATTAAGCTGTCACGGCATGTGAGAAACTTGGAAAAAACAGAGAAAGTATAAGGCATTCCCAGCGCATTCAGGTTAGTCCCACAGCCAGTGTGGGGAGAAACGCCTTCGAGAGAAAACTCCCATAGGCCCAGATTAAAATTCACCATCCCATATTTCTTATTTTTGGTCAACAGACTATATGAGGGTGATCCTCAAACAGGCAACTCCCCTTTAATGGCAAAGGAAGGGAATTGAAAAGGGGGGATTCGGAAGATAGGCAAGGTAGCAAAGGGTTGTCTAGGGCCCCCGGGCTATAGTTTAAGGATCCTACCCGGTGTTTCACCTAAAGAGATGCAGGAAAAACCCTAGAAAACCTGCACCAGTTAGGTCGGGCATTGGATACTATTCTCAAGCACTTCCGAATGACGGAAGACGAGTCTGCTGTGGGGTCGCAGCATTACCTTCTCCGTGCCTACACCATTTTTAGGAGTCAGTTGGCCGACTGATCCAATGGGATCAGCGGACACAACTCTTGCCTTATGCCCAAGGTCTTCGACCCCGGTACATATACTTCCCAAAATAGGTGAAGGTGACTTGGCATGTGAGAACTTTGATAAAAAATACCCAGAGAGAGTGCGAGGCATTCCCGACATAATCAGGTGAGCCCCGCAGTCACTCTGGGGCTAAGCGGCTGCGAGAAAACACGAGCGCTCATTAATCAACAATCCCATCGAGCAGGATATAAGATTACAATAAGTAAACCAGTAATGTAGCTGCGAAAGGTAAAATTAATTACAAGTTGAAATTTATAAGATTTGCCCAACAAATTGAACATAACTGATGAGTTTGAAGGAAAGGAGACGGCGATGAACCTAAAGAGCGAAACTAAATGTAGGATTAATCGGGAATAAAAACTTTTGTAAAGATTCCCTGTTCGATAATAATAAAAATTTGAATAAGAAGTTCTCGGGATTTCACCCGGATTTACCTGAAGACGATGGGGGAATTAGCCTTCAAAACGTCGTATCTTATTAATGACAGAAACCGGGTGAAATACGTTACCTGAAGACGATTGCGGAGTTAGCCTTCGGAACGTCGTATCTTATAAATGACATAACCCGAGTAAAATCCACAGAACTTCTTATTCAGTCCAACCACCGGGAAAGCTTAGTAAAAATTTGGCTCTAATGCATGTAAAAGAAAAACAGATTAAAATTGAAATAAAGAGTATTTTATAAAATCAGCCTTCATTCAGGAAATGTCCTGTGTTTCCTGTCCCTCCAGTTACGTTTATTTAGAGGAAATCCATCATCGACCTATTAAAGACTACGCCAAGAAGAAGAAGAAGACGTTTTCTTGCCGATTCAGAAGGGAGAAAGTCACATTCCAGAAAGTGGACTGGCGAATACGCAATTCGCAGGCAGTCCACTTATGGCGATATCTCCTTGTTTTCTGAGAACGAAGCAAGTTCTCCTGCACAATGCGCAATAATTTGTCCGACATCAATTTTACAGTAGGTAATGAAAATGGCGGCAAGCTTTCTCTATGTGTACCACGTCTTTTCCATCAAACCCCGCCCCTGGGGACTAAATTTAAGAGGAGGAGAAACTCGTGTTATAATTAGGAGTGGAAAAACATAACAAAACTGTGCCCAGATAAATTATTATTATAAAAGAAGTAGAATAAATACTGCACCGGTCGAAGCTGCCATTAGTCCGTATGACGTCAGCATTTTTCTAAGACTGTAGAGTGGAGCAGTCAGGGAGATGTTTCCTACGACAGGCGCCATGTTTTATCAGGTCTTACAATAAATCTTCTTAATTAAGGCTTTATTTCGCATCAACCGAAGGGATACCGTAACATCCTGAAGGAGTTAGGAAACCAACGGCAGGAGCTTGAGGAAGCACAAGTGTAAAGCGTTAAATACGTCCTGTAAGAATTATTTTATACATTGTGTTGGAAAAATGGAGCATCATCAGACAAGCCGAGTCTGTTGTTTTGGTATTCAGTCCTAAGACTGTTCTGATAAATCCCTCCATGCTAGCCTATCTTCCCCAAGCCTTTTCATTTCCTCATAACTACAACAACCAAAATTCTCCCTAATAACATTAGCGTATTCCATCCTTTGCCTCCCTCTTCTGTTCTTACCCCACACACTTCCCTCTAATGCTAATTTTACAAGACCCTCGTCCCTTAAAACGTGGCCTATTAATCTATCCCTTCTCTTAGTCAACCTCCTCTATCCACCCTTCTGATTTTCTGTAGCACCACATTTCAAAGGCTTCTATTCTTTTCCTTTCCGGAGCTTCTATCGTCCACGTTTCGCTCCCATGTAACGCGACGCTCCATACGAATATTTTTAGCAGTGATTTCCTAATATTGACACTTATATTAGCCGTAAGTAAATTCTTATTTTCCGTGAAAGCCTTCCTTGCCTCTTTATGTCTACTATACTTCTACCATCCCTAGTTATTACGCTTCCCAAGTAGTAGAATTCTTTAACTTCCGTCAAAATATCCCTTTCCATTCTAACACCATTTGTTATTCCAGTGTTTCCCCTACTACACTCCATTACCTTTGTTTTCACTCTATTTATCCTCATATTGAAATCTTTATCCAGGACCACGTTTATTACATTTATTATGGTTTCCAAATCTTCTTCTGACTCCCCCAATACTACAATATCATTGGCAAAGCTAAGGTTTTTATTTCTTCTCCTTGCAATATAATTCCTTTTCCGTATTCCATTTTAACTTTCTTCATCGCCATATTCTATATATAATATAAAGAGCACGGGCAACAGACTGCATCCTTGTGCTACTCCTTTCTTGATTACGGCTTTCTTTTCTTGATGTTCTATTCTAATTACTGCTGCCTGTCTAGTGTACAGGTTATATATAAGCCTCCTTTCTCGATATTTTATTCCCAGTCTATACTGCAGCATTTATTCCTAGGAAAAATGCATAATAATATAAATATTGGCAGTTCACTGTTAGGGATCACGATGGCCGCTAAATTGTGACCATCAACAGAGTTTTCTGGAACCGTTACCTCTAAAGTTCCCGCCAGCCTTGCACAACACCTGCTTCAAGTGAACTGCGCTTTTCGTAACAACAAAGTGAAAGTTTGAATTAAAGTCTTCAAGAAGGAAAGCATTTTCTTCTGTACGATTGGCAGGACGAGTCGTTGGTTTCGTCGCCTCCTCCGTCTCTCTTCGGTTATGAAACACTTGTCGTTGTCGTCGTCATCCTGTGTGTGTGAGTCCAAAAATTTTCACTTGAGGATAATTAATTGATTTTCTGCAGGTGACTCCTGAAGACGACGACGACGACGACAAAACCTGGCGGTGAAATTGACCTTCCGACCTCCGTGTCCTTTGACCTTACCTAGCAGGCACGCACCAAGTGTTTCCGCTTCCCGCGTCTCCTCTGAGGAACGATGGACTCTCAGAACAAATATCCCCCTCCCCTACCCACTACTCTGTGAAGAGACGTCACTGAAATTACAACCACGTCACCCATATTATTGTTGAGTGAATAAAATAGCCACCACGTTGCTATCCCCCAAAATTATAAATATAAGAAGAAACTTTAAATTTATTTTCTCAAAACATCTTCATCACTCAAACACACAAGTATAAGTATAAAATCATATTCCATAAATCCTATAGAGAAGCACAAGCTTCAAGGATGTGGAACGAGTCAGAGATTTTACATAGGTTGCTTTATTAATATTAGAATATACTGTAACTATTCATTAATTTTTAACTTATAATAAGATTTTCTTAAGTTCTATACAGAAGACATACAATTTGTACCTTATATATATAAAATTGATAAATATTTTTACATCCTATACTAAAAAATTAGTGTTCTAATAATGTTCTTACATAATTATAAATATCTACCCTATGATACATTCAGCTTCATAAATTCTTCAACAGAGTAGAAGGAGTGGCTTAGTAAGAACTTAGTTCATATTTGAACTTGTTTGGATTTATTTTTAATTGTTTAATGGAGGTGGGAAGTTTATTAAATATGCTAATAGCATTGTAATGTACACCCTTTTGTATTACGGTTAGAGACTTCCCTTCCTTCCTTGTGTAAATTGCTTTTACTTCTGGTATCAAAGTCATGTATTTCCGAGTTTAGTGTGAAGAGGTTACTGTTATTAATAACAAATAATATGAGTGATTGAATATGCTGGCAAGTGAGTGTCAGTATTCCAGTTCTCTTGAAAATTCCCCTATAAGATGTTTTTGGTGAGACCTGACATAATATTCTAACAGCCTTTTTTTGAAGAGTAAATATTTTATCTTTCCCTGATGCATTGCCCCAGAATATTATACCAGTCAGGTATTTCCCACGCTCAGTTGTGGACAAATTTCTCTGACAAAACTTTGTGTGTTGTGGTAACAAATCCTAAGGACTTGCCTGATGCAACCCTCCATGCTAAACTATTTTCGGCTAGCCTATTCATTTATGCATAACTATCAAATCTCACATCCTCCCAAAGTTCCTCCCTCTTCTTCTCTGACTCAGACACTTCCCTCTAATGCTAATTTTACATGTTTTAAAAACTGCCTTTGTAATCTATCCCTTCTCTTAGTCCTTCAAATGGTTCGCTCTTCCCCTGTTCTGCTTAGAACTTCCTGGTTAGTTACCCTATCCACCCATTTCATTCTCCGATAGCAGCCCATTTCAAAGGTTTCTATTGTTTTTCCTTTCTGCAACTCCCACGTCCACGTTACGCACATTTACGAATATTTTAAGCAATGTATTCATACTTATATTAACCTCTTTCTAGTATATACTATTCTATTCCAGTTATCATACTGCCCAAATTACGTCTTTAAAATTATCCCTTCCCAATCTAACACCCTTTGTTATTCCACTGTTTCTCATACTAAACTCCATTACCTTGGTTTTACCTTTATTAATCCTCATGTTGTACTCTTACTCAAGGACTACGTTCATTTATTATTGTTTCCACGCCTTTTTTTCATTCGCCTTGTACAACAATATCATCTGAAAAGCTTAGGGCATTTATTTCTTCTCGTAGCAGTTTGATCCCTCTTCCATATTCATTTTTAACTTTCTTCCTCGCCCGTTCTATATATGAGTTAATGACCACGGATGACAGACTGCATCCTTGTCTTATTTCTTTCTTGATTTCTGCTTTCTTCACTTGCCCTACTGCTGACTGCCTTCTGTAGAGTTAATGGAAAACTCTTCTTTCCCGATATTTTATTCCTGTCATCTTCATAATATTTAGTACAGTGTTCCGGTTTAGATTATCATGGGCTTAAGTTGTTGTATATGATGGAGTAATAATATATGAAGTACTTGTGACAGCTTTTCCTCTCAGGTGTTTCTCCGCTGAGTGATGTTTCTACTTCTTTCTCTGTTTTCACGGTTCTCACTATCAGAGACTCTTCTGGCTCGTTTAGGAGGTGTATTGACTGGAGTCGCAGACCTTGATCATACAGTAAAAGTCATCCGGTCATATTATTAGATCGGTGGACTAAGTGCCTCCTAAAACTGGTGAAACTCATCTCCAGTAATTCGGAATTGTTGCAAAGTGTAGTAAGTATAATTTACGCATTATTGAAGAATCATTGGCGAAATATGGAGGTAAAATAGCGTATAAATATTGCAAGTAAGTGTACTATATTATTAGCTGCACCTTGTCCTGAAACACATTTTTATATGAAAACAAGAGTATAATATCTATAAATACCCTTATAATGGAAGTATACATACTTTAAAAGATAGTAAAGCCAACCATTTACCATCATGTACAGTACAGGTTCCTCTATAAAGATGAAATGCCGCCAAATTCTTTAGATTTCGTATGTTGTTGTGGTATTCAGTCCAAAGCCTGGTCTGATACAACCCTCAATGCTTACCTACCTTGCGCAAGCCTTTTCATTTCCTCATAATTATCACTATGCCCATCCTGCCAAATATGCTTATCGCATAACATCCTATGCCTACCTCTTCTTACCCCATAAACTTTCCCCTAATGCTATTTTTACAACACTGTCGACCCCAAAACCGTGGTCTATTAATCTATCCCTTCTCTTATTCAGCGTCCTCCATATTGTTCGCTTTTCCCCTATATTGTTCAGAACTTCCTCGTTAGTTACTCTATCCACCCATCTGAATTTCAGCATTCGCCTATCGAACAACATTACAATTTTTCCTTTCCCCAACTCCTATCGTCCACGTTTCGCACCCCTATAACGCCACGCTCCATACGAAGATTTTTAGCTACGATTTCCTATTATTCACACTTTTATTACCCGTATGTAAATTCCTCTTTTTTGCAAAAGCCGTTCTTGCCTGTGCTATCCTACTCTTTATATCTACTATACTTCTACCATCCCTACTTATTCCGCTTCCCGAGTAGCAGAATTCCTTAACTTCCGTGAAAATATCTCTTCCGAATCTAACACCCTTTGTTACTCCACTGTTTCCCAACCTACACACCATTACCTCGTTTTCCCTCTATTAATCCCCATATTGAACATATTGGACTCGATCATGCCATTTATTATAGTTTCCAAGTCTTCTTCTGACTCCCCTAATACTGCAATATCGTCGGCAAAGCGTATCTTATTTCTTCTCCTTGCATTATGATTACTTTTCCCTATTCAGTTTTAGCATTCTTCATCGCCTGTTCTATATATAAGTTAAACAGCATGGGCGACAGACTGCATCCTTGCCTGACGCCTTTCTTGATTACGGCTTTCTTTTCTTGATCTTTTATTCTAATTACTGCTGCCAGAGTTTATGTTTAAGCCTCCTTTCCCGATATTTTTTCCAGTGTTCTTCATATAGATTTCTTATAATAAACTAATAGTACCCTGGAAATCATTTAAATCTGAAATAATGTCTCTAATGGTAAAAGGTCGTTGGCCCAATTATTATTTTTAAATAAATGACTGAACTGGTCGACTCCGAATCGTTGTATGCATTGTTTGACACTTTCCGTCCGCGAGGAATTTCTGTTTGGGCTGTGAGAAGCAAGCATGTGCTCGGGTCTGTGTGACGAAACCGGGGAGGGAACCTGTCCAGCAGTAGGGCGACCCACTTAGGTCAACCTCATTGTGGCATTGCCGCCTGCACTACACACCTCGCAATCTCGCTCATAGCCCAAAGATCATCAGCTAGGCAACACAACAGTTAGCAGCTAACGATACGACTTTAGTTTCCAAGAGAAATTATAACCATCAATTACAGAGGGTGGGCGGGGTTGGAAGATTGATACAGCCGGACGTTTCGACCAAACCATGCGGCTCCTCTATCGCACACTTTAACTTACAATGATAACCAAATTAAGTTTAAATACAGACGTTTCAAAGAACTTAAAATAAGCACTTAATTAAAAGACGACCCAATAAGTCAGAATATAAATTTATCACTATTTTGTTCCAAAACTACATTTCGCCTATTTTTTCAGACTTCCTCGGGCGTACCACAAACATAATATTATAAGAAATTAAATAAGGGTTCTACGTTACAATTTATATATAAATAAACATGGTTAAAAATTTAGCAATTCATCATATTTACTCCTTGACTCCCTCAGCCGAAAAGATTATTGGATGTACATGAGAAAAATTTAGTGTCTCACATGGACCATCTCCAGCCCCTGACGGCTACGGCCGTAATGAAATAGTAACTATGAGTTCTTTCGGCAGTTAAATAATAACAATGGAGAAGAAAATAAAAACGTTAAACTGCTACAAGAAAACAGTATCGTAAATTTTGTTCAAATTTTTTGTGTCATTTTTAAAATTGATTTCATGAGGGTTGCACATGAGAAGAAGAATTACATGTGAAGTGTCGCGTGTGGAACATTTCCTGCGACTTAAAATAAGATCTGACATTAAGTGGACTTTGCGAAGTTCTTTCCAAATTACTCAAAATGTAATTAGTTTATCCATTTGAAAGTTTACCGTAAGGATGGATCAAATGTTGCATTTATATTAATAAAATTTTGCTGGTTGACATTTTTTTATTCATGATCTCGTATTATTTAGTTGTGATTTTTATGTTTAATGGTGACAGTGTTTAAATGGTTTGTATATTATTAATACAACATTGCCGACGATGCTGTAGAATTAGGGGAGTCAGACGAAGACTTGGAAACCATAATAATTGCAATGAACGTAGTTCAGAAGAATGTTGAGGATTAATAGAGGGAAAACCAAGGTAATGGTGTGTAGGTTGGGAAACAGTGTAATAACAAAGGCTGTTAGATTGGGAAGGGATATTTTGACGGAAGTTAAGGAATTCTGCTTCTTGAGAAGGTAGAAGTATAGTAGACATAAAGGGTAGGATAGCACAAGCAAGGAAGGCTTTCGCGAAAAAGAGAGGCATTTACTTACGGGTAATATAAATGTGATTATTAGGAAATCGTTGCTGAAAATGTTCATATGGAGCGTGGCGTTATATGGGTGCGAAACGTGGACGATAGGAGTTGGGGAAAACTTGTGGTGCTATAGGCGAATGCTGAAACTCCGATGGGTGGACAGAATGACAAACGAGGAAGTTCTAAACAGAATAGGGGAAAAGCGAACAATATAGAGGACGTTGACGAAGAGAAGACCAGGTTTTAAGATAAGACGGTCTTGTAAAATTAGTATTAGTGTGTGAGGTAAGAACAGATGAGGCAGGCCAAGGATGGAATACGCTAAACAGATTTGTGAGGATATGGGCTGTGCTTGTTTTAGGATATGAAAAGTCATGTGCAAGATAGGTTAGCATGGAGGGTTGCATCAGACCAGTCTTAGGACTGAATACCACAACAACAACAATATTCTAAAGAACCTTTTATTTACCCTTCTTCTTCTTTGGTTCGACAGCCCATTGAAGCCCACTGGGCCTATCGGAACGACCGCGGACCGTCATCTTGGGTGACACATTACGTATTCGGCGTGATACTTTGTGAGCGTATCGATCCTCCAGCAGTCTTAATCCCAGTCTTCGCGACCATGACGACACAAACATCCCAGCCCATGCCATGATTCGAACCCGGGGTTGTGAGGCAGCAGACCACAGGAGGTCGGCTTTATGTACCCTACATACAGTTTATCAGCCCGTTTCATCTTCCCTGTTCTCCGCCATTAAATCTTATATTCCATTGCAACTTTCTTTGCCTCACTTCGCTTCTCTGTTGGATTGCCAATGAACTCCTCCTCGTCGGACTGCTCTACTGGTCCTCAGTCTTTCTTGCGCGGCTACTTTATTGGCTTGTATTCAATAGCCGCCATTTCTTCATTCATCGAGAAAGACTCAAGAGTTTCTCTATTCCTTTTTTAAGCTGGGCTTTTAGTTATTAATTTCCCGTGGATTCATCTGTAGTGGTAACGCCAATGACGGCTTGATGAGGTGGCGTATCGAAAGATATCCATCCGGTTCGCCTTGAGTGTCATAATTGGTCGTCCACCGGAAAGGAAAGCTGCTGCTGGTGGTCTCGTAACCACGGTCATCTGGGAGCTCATATCAGAGTAATCACTATGGTCGACCACCCGGGAGGGAAGGTGTCATTACAAACCTAGAAAGCTTGCCAAGTGGAGAAACAGATTTCGCGAATCAATCACGCGATTTAGGAAACATTTGATTAGCGTGTGCGAATGTGTGTGTTTGTGTCTGACACTGCTAAATGGTAAGGCAATAAGGGAAAGGCGCAAATAAAAAGATTGCCAGATCACAGGTTGGTTGCGTTTAGATCCACTTAGGTAGGCAGTCGTAACCTCCTTTTTTATTATTATTTTGCGCTCATCGAGCTCCAGGAAAGGAAATGATGTAAATTCGTAACTGATGAACGAGTTGGGAAAACCAGAGACAACATATTCAAGTTTCCATCCAGAGCAAAACCTCTAATTATTGTTCAACGAGACACAAATTAGTTTTAAGTGAAGGAGCCTTAATTTAATGACCACCCGTGAAGTGACGTAAGTTGTATATCAGTTCAGTTTTAGGAAGAATATAGGGGTTAGGGAAGCAATTTTGACAATGCATCTAATTTTTGAAAAGAGAATAACCATAACTACGATCACGGCGTTTGATAACGAAAACTGGAACTTTTCTACTAAGGCTATTGAAGAGGACAGGACAAAAATATCGATAAAGAAGGCTTATCCATATCCTCTACAGAAGGCAGTCAGCAGTGATTAGAATTGAAGGGCAAGAAAAAAATGCAGAAATCAAGAAAGGAGTAAGACAATAATGCAGACTGACGCCCGTGTTCTCTAACTTATATATAAAACAGACGACGAAGGATGTTAAAGAGGAAAATGGAAAAGAAAATCATACTGCATACTGCTGATGATAAGTGGTATTAGAGGAGTCAGAAAAAGACTTGGAAAACGTAATAAATGGTACCAACGTGTACTGGAGAAAGAGTACAAAATTAGGGTCAATAGAGGTGACAATGTAGTATGGGAAACGGTGGAATATCAAATGGTATTAAATTGGGAAGGGATATTTTGATGGAAATTTAGACATTTTGCTACTTGGGAAATGTAATAACTAGGGATGCTAGAAGTATAGTAGACATAAAGAGTAGGATAACAAAGGCAAGGAAGAAATTGTCGAAAAAAGGAATTTTTCTAACGAGAAATAAAAGTGTGAATATTGAAAATAGTTGCTAAAATGGTCGTACGTAGTGTGACGTTATGTGGGTGCGAAAAGTGGACGATAGGAGTTGCAGAAAGGAAAAGAATAAAAGCCTTTAGAATGTGGTGCTATAGAAGAATGAGATGGGAGGATAAAGTAAGTAAACAGGAAGTTCTAATCAGAATAGGATAAGAGAGAACAATATGCAGGACTCTGACCAAAAGTAGGGTTATATTAATAGGCCATGTTTTGAGACGTTTAACATTGGAGGGAATCAAACAGAAGAGGAAGGAATCCGCTGAGGAGGTTAATGATGAAGTCGTATGTAGTAATAACGTATAAATGTAAAGGCTTGCGCATATAGGTTATCATTGAGAGTTGCATCAGACCAATCTCAGGGCTCAATACTAGGGTATTTTATCTTTATCAAGTTTGTGAGACAAGGATACATGTGGGAGAATTCTCTCGCAGGTTCTCTCTTTATTTTCAAGGGTCTCATAAGCCGAGGCACCTTCATCTAGTTTGGAAGGTGTATGTACTGGGATCACAGACCTTGGGCACACGGTAAGAGTTCTTCGCCGATCGCATTGGATGGGACAGCACGCTGCTTCCTAAAGTTCTTGCAAGTAGGGAGAAGAGAATGCTGCGACCCCTCAGCAAACTCCTCACCCGTCAATATGAAGGGCCTGACCTAACAGTCTGATCAACCAGATGCACGTTTTATCGGGTTTTTCTTGCATCATCGGGTAGGATTCTCAAAAAAATAGACCCTAGTAGTCACCCCCTGGCTACGTTGATCTAATTCTTTCCTATGCTATTTAAAGGGAGTTGCTAGTTGCAAGATCAGCCTCATGTAGCCTGATATACAAACAAAATACGTTCTTCTACGATTAACTTATAAATAATGATGACTTCAATTAACGTCTTTCTCTTACGTGCAATTGAAATAAATGGTGGTTATGACGTCAGAATTTGACGGCTGTATTCAATTATGCTAGTAAATTGTAATATAAGAACAGTTAAAGTCTAAATAAAAATAAATACCAAAAGAATTAACGACCAATAAAACGTTTTCTACATGAATTTAGAGAAAAGTAGACGTTAGAAGAAGTCAATAATGAAAAAACGTCGATCGGACCAGGGGAAAGTAAACGTTTGGCCTTACTCTTCAGGTCCTTAAACGAAGAAAAAACCCGTGGAAGGAATTTGACGAATTTGGAATAGGAGGAAGATCCAGTAACACGATGAAATATGCAGGTGGCCCTGGAATTTCTGGTGAAAGTAAAAGAAACAGTTCAAGTCACGTTAGACAGCTCATTGGAAACGGGGAAAATTTGAGAAATGGAGATGGATATAGAAAAACTAAAAGTGATGAAAGTTTCAAGAGGAAACGGAACATCTGGGGACCCAAGAACTACAAAAAGTTGATCGATATTAGTAGGTTGGAAGTCTGTCGTATACAACCGAAAGGAAAACTGGATCGGCACAACAGCACGAACGAAATACTAAAACAGGCAACGACAACCTTGAATAAGAAAGGAGCCAGCAAATTAAACTTTAAATTGAGGGAGATAAAAGTAGAGTTTTTACATCTGGAGTGTTGCGTTGCATTGAGAAGAAACATGGGAACTGATACGGAGTAAGAAAAAATGTCTCAAGAATAAGGGAGAGAATAAAGGTGACAGAATAGCATAAGTAAAGAAGAAGTTTTAAGAAGAGAAAATGCGATATGGCCGAATTAAATATACAACTGTCAAAAGAAAGGAAAACTAGCTAGACCACATCCTAAGAAGAAATGGCTAACTGTATGACGTCATCGTAGAGTACATGAGCTAGAATACAGATTCCAGCGAAGGCCGAGCTATTTTTCTACAAGTTGTCAACATTGTGTGGTGACTCCGCTGTAAAGGCGGCGTTCCTCTATCCCAGTTATTCACCAGTCAGCATATGAGTCAACTCCTTTCCTCTTTAAACTGTCTCCCATCTGCCACTCACTCATGTTGTCCAGATCACTCACGGCAGTCGTCTTCAACCTCTTCAACACTACTGAAGTCAGTATTGTTCTTCTTCTTTGACTCAGTGTTCCGTGCTTGGATTTGAAGAGTTGGTATTCGTAAAACAAGACTCACTGGATCAAAGGCAAAGAGAAAAAACTACCTGAAGAAGTTGACCTTGTGAAGGACGCAGGAGAAAACTGGAACGTGAATGGTAAAGTAACCTCATTAACGTTGTTTGCATCGATTAAATTAAACTGTTACTTCACGCAAATACAAATTCAATAAAACAAGAACAACAAATGTGATTCAGTCTCGTTTTTATTTTATTTTTTTACAAAAAGAGGATTGGAGAATCATTTAGGTGCAGAGCTAAATTTTTAAAAAACTTCGACCTGCATATAAAGACAAATTCCGTCATAACAAGGAAATTTCACAGGTTCCAATTGAAATTCGTGTAATTTTCGTCTTTGTATAAATTGACCCGGATATAACGAATGAAAGCCACGATTATGCGGACCATGGTTTGGGAAACGCGGACAACAGTAGTTGCGGAAAGGAAACGAATAGAAGCCTTTGAAGTGTGGTGCTACAGGTGAATGCTGAAAATCATATGGGTCGATGGAATTTCTAACGAGGAAGTTCTAAATAGAATAGGGGAAGAGCGAACAATATGGAGGACGCTGACCAAGAGAAGAGATAGATTAATAGGCAAGGGTTTGAGACATGAGGGTATTGTAAAATGAGCGCTAGAGGGAAGTGTGTGGGGGAAGAACAGAAGAGAGAGGACAAGGATGGAATACGCTAAGCAGATTAGGGATGATGTTGGATGTGCTAGTTATGCGAAAATGCAAAGACTTGCGTAAGGTAGTTTATCATGGAGGGTTGCATCAGACCAGTCTTAGGACTGAATAACTGTAAGAACAATAAATTTTAAATATATATTGATAGTCTCGCGTGATGTAGAAGAAGCCACTTTGGTTTAGAGCGATGCAGGCGTATGTTTCTACGGTAACTTTGTGGGGGCCGGGGGTGGAGAGGAGAGGGACCTGACCTGTTTCGTTAAATAATTTCACCGTTCATGTGAAACAGATGATATCACAACTTTCGTGGAATACGCCTGATTTCTACATGTGTGTGTGTGTGACGTAAGCGACGTCGTAAATCAAAAGCGCTCATACTACTTGCTGCAACTTTAGAAAAGCAGCGAGCGAGTGTTACGCGACGGAAAAGATAATTGATATCTTTGGTTCTCTGGAAAAAATCGAGAAAGAATCTTTCGAAACTTAACAACGAATTCATCATGTAAGTCACCTTTCTGAGAAAGAGAAAAGATGCCTGGTCTACCCTTCAGGGGGGGGGAGGGGGACATTCAGCTGTAGAAACATGGGTGACTTGGTCTCTATTACGTTCTGTTACTTTTACAATAGGCCGGTGAACATAAAAATAAGTAATTAAAAAACCTATAGGTAATAGTTGATAGAGAGATAGAGTTGTAGAGATGTAGTTAGATAGATTGAGCCCGGTACAATATACATTTATTATTGCAATAAAGGAATTTAAGTTAAATAAATAATAAAAAAAATACTAATATATAATAGTTGAGGCATGATGATCAGAACGGAGGAAAATTACGCAAGACAGACAAAAGCGAGGAAACACTGAAATTATGAGTTATCTTCCTGCTCTATGTCAAAGGAATATATGTAATGAATTTACAATTTTTGACATGGAAAAGAAAATTGATTCCATTTATAAGGAAATGCTGAGCTCAAACACCTTGGTCATAGACCACTGTGCCATTTACCTGGCGGCTTTGATGGATCTACGGACTTTACCATCGTCTTTGCTGCTTGTCACCAGCCTCCTAAAAATTTTCCAGCTCGTAAAACTTTTCAGTAACATCTTTACATATTCTCCTACATACTTCCCCTCCCTTTGTTCCCTCCTCATCTTTTCTATCTATTTCGATACCTCTGTCTAAATTATCCACGACTTTGACAAACGGCGAGCCATTTCATGCCCTTCCCCCTCCATCCTCCCTCACCAGCTGCCGCCAAAACGGACCCACATGTCTTCTTCCTCACGTTCGAAAATATTCCCACTTCCTATGGATTAAACCCGAGCATGCCAATATTCGAACATCCCGGATATTCCACTTGAAGAATTAATTACCCTTTTAGGTCTGTGGCGGCTCTTTTAATCCCTCACAGGCCATCGATTGAATGGGGATTTGTTCTGCCACTGCCCTCGGTACCTGAACCGCAAAGACCCAGGAGAGTAGAAAATTTGGTTTTGAAAAATTAATTATATTAAAATACTAAATTCAGTACACTGCAGCCAATGCTTCAGTTTTATACAATTTAAAAAATGGAATTGAATCACCTTTTAACAAAAACGTGTAGACTGCTTAAACAAATTGAAGGGCCTGAAAAAAAGTAAAGTTATCTGTTGAAATGTTTTGTTTTATACTTTTAGAACTTTTTGAAGCTATATACAGGGTTTTTCAATAAGAGCGGGCTGATTTTGAAATGAAAAAGGAATAAGCTGTGAATGAGGTATTGACGGTATTGATTATTTATTTGAATTGCCCATGAATGCCCTTAAAAAACTGGTATATATTTTGGCCATTACTTTAATTACCTATTTTTTAAGTGTCAGAAAAATTATTTTTGATAGAATTTCGTCAACTTTTTTCACACAGCTGGTTTTATTGCATTTCAACATCCACCCGGCATTATTGAAAATGGAGGGACAAAACGTTTTGTTTGATGTAAACCCTTAATAAATATTTAATTTGTTGCCGTTTATTCAAATTAATTTATATAATAAGTAAAAATAAGTTAAAACGGAATATGGAAAAGGAATCATACTGTAAGGAGAAGAAAGATAAACCCTACGCTATGCTGATGATATTTTAGTATTAGGCGAGTCAGAAGAAAACTTGGAAACCATAATAAATAGCATGAACGTGGTCCCCGAGAAAGAGTATATCGTGAGATTTAATAAGAGGGAAAACCAACGTAATTGAGTGTAGTATGGGAAACAGTGGAATAACAAAGGGTGTTTGTTACATTGGGAAGGGATATTTTGACGGAGGATAAGGAATTCTGGTAGTTTCGAAACGTAATAACTAGGGATGGTAGACATAAAGGAAGGCTTTCGCGAAAAAGAGGAATTTACTTACGGGTAATATAAGTGTGAATATTAGGAAATCGCTGCTAAAAATGTTGGTATGGAGCGTGGCGTTATATGGGTACGAAACGTGGACGATAGGAGTTGTGGAAAGGAAAATAACAGAAGCCTTTGAAAGGTGCTGCTAAAGGCGAATGCTGAAAATCGGATGGGTGGATAGAACCACAAACGAGGAGGTTCTATACACAATAGGGGTAAAAGCGAACAAAAAAATGAATTATATTATCGCTAATGGAAGTATGAATATTGGGAAATCATTGCTAGAAATGTTCGTATGGAGCGTGGCGTTATATGGGTACGAAACGTGGATGACAGGAGTTGGAGAAAGAAAAACAATAGAAGTCTTTGAAATGTGTTGCTGTAGGAAAATAAGATGGGTGGATAGAATCACTAACCAGGAATAGGGGAAGGGGAACAATATGGAGAACGTTGACCAAGAGAAGGGAAGGATTAATACGCCACGTTTTACGACACGAGTGTCTTGTAAAATTAGCATTAGAGGGAAGTGTGTGAGGTAAGAACAGCAGTTGGAGGCCAATGATGGATACGCTAAGCAGATTAGGGAGGATGTGGGATCTCCTAGTTATGCGTAATTGTAAAGCCTTGCACAAGATAGGTTAACCTGGAGGTTTGCATCAGATCAGTCTTAGGACTCAATACCATAACAACAAAAATAAGTTAAAGAACTGTAATAGATTAGTTTTATGAAGGAGGAATTTGCAAAAGACTAAATTCTGTTACCGTAGGAACGCGACGTAAACGACCTGGTGAGAGTCGATGTTGTTGAATAATATCCGTTTCAAAATGCGTGATATGAAGTGGATGTTTAACCTGCCCCACATGGAAGGTGTTAATAAGGTGCATTCCTGGCGTGAGGCAGGTGTTGGTGACGTTGAAGGTCGTTAGCGGCCAAAGTAGGGCTGTTACGAGGATTGCGCAGTTCCAAGGTTGGGGACGCCCGGAGCGAATTCCGCTGGGAGAAAGTCACAATCAGATCGGCCAGGTCAATACGCAAAACAACGGCGACGACGACGAGGACAAGGAAAGTGGAGGAAAATTGTGTCAGTATCGAGCCAGCGAACAAGGGACGGCAAGAATATCAGAGACGACGACACTGAAGGAGGGGACACACGGTATTTTATTTCCCGTCCGCTTCACGTGCCAGGTGTACTTTTAATTGCGGGTGATTGGGAGAAATTTATGGAACTTAATAACTTGACACTTGCGAAAACGAGGTGTTAAGTTTCCTCAGATTCCTGCAAAACGAGTGTGAAATTTATGAATACTCTTGGGACACTCAACATAATTTTCTTCTCCTTCCCTACGCGGACTCAGACCCAAGTCTTTCGTAAGCACGTGTGCAAGGATTCATATTCCACTAGTTGCTGTTGTTGTTGTATTCAGTCCTAAGACTGGTCTGATGCAATCCTCCATGATAACCAATCCTTCGCAAGCCTATTCATTTCCTCCTAACAAGCACATTCCACATTCTCCCTAATATGCTTAGCGTATTCTACCCTTCGCCTGCCCCTTCTGTTCTTACCTCTAATACTAATTTAACAAAAAACAACACGTTGCTTAAAACGTGGTCAATTCTCTTGGTCAACATCCTCCATATTGTTAGCTTTTCCCCTATTCTGTTTAGAACTTCCCCTTAGTGATTCTATCCACCCAACTGATTTTCAGCATTCGCCTATAGCACCACATTTCAAATGCTTCTATTCTTTTCCCTTCCGCAGCTCCTATCGCCCACGTTTTTCACGTTCCATACGAACATTTTTAGCAGCGATTTGTGATTTTCCTCCGGTATATTTCCAGATGCTCTAAAAGACGCGAAAATTATGCCGTTACACAAGAAGGGTTCTACAACAGACGTCTCCAATTATCGCCCTATTTCCCTCTTACCAATATTCTCAAAAATTCTTGAGAAAGCATTACTTATGAGAATTACAGATTTTCTTACAAAATTCAAACTTATTTCCACATCGCAACATGGTTTTATTAGTGGAAAATCTACCAACACGGCTTCATACGACTTCGTTCAAAGTATTCATGACGCACTTGACGAAAAACTTAAAGTGACTGGCAGTTTTGCTGACCTCTCGAAAGCGTTTGATTTAGTAGATGATAATATTCTACTCAGAAAATTAGACTTCTACGGAATCAGAGGAGTTCCCCTTTCTTTATTGGCTTCGTACTTGCAAATCGGACGCCAAAAAGTTGCGATTGAAAACACGGATGGAAATGAGTATCTGTCAAAATGGGAAACAATTATCTGCGGTGTCCCTCAGGGCTCAATTTTGGGGCCTTTACTTTCCATTATTTACGTTAACGATTTACTTAATTATTTAGATCCCTTAAAATCAATCCTCTACGTGGGCTGACGACACAAATTTGGTAATGACGGACAGCCACTGACTTTATGCGAGAAAGTTGATACTGCACTGCGATGTGCCGTCTCAATCTTTGGTTCACCTAGAGAAAACCAAAATAGTTAACTTCACAGCAAACACAAACAGTTTATCTACTAACTTAAAAAACATTTCAGAGCACGCACCGTTTCTTGGTCTGCTGATTGACAATAATATGAAATGGAATCACCACATTAAAAAACTATCGGGAAAACTAAGCAAAATTTGCTTTACATTACGAGTGTTAGCTCGGGAAGCCGACATTGCTACATCAAAAATGATGTACCATGCATATTTTCATTCTGCCATGTCTTATGGTATTGCAAACTGGGGTCACTTCACCTCTTTAAACTACAAAAGTATAGTATCTGGTGCGGAGTGGAATACCTTTGCAATTTTAACCTTACCTTGTACGTATATTCTAGATATTTTAAAATTTGTATGGAGCAACATCAATCTATATGCTCTAAACGGTTCAAGACATTCGTACAACACAATAAATCTTTCTCAGCTCCGTGTTGAAAAACATCGTCTAAGTCTTTTTGAAACAAGTCTTCACTATTCCGGTATAAATCTATACAATAGTCTCCCGGAAGAAATAAAAGCTTTAAAGGTTCAAAAATTATTTATAAAGAGTTGTAAATCTCTGTTAATGAATGGAGCGTATTATTCACTGAAAGAGTTCGTAGATAGGAAGGACTAAAACAGTTTGCTGGTGTCCTATCAAATTCTCCTATTATTTTACAACTATACTCTACTAGAATTTAACTGCTGACTTATTTTCTATTTTTGTTCGACGGGAACCAACGCACGATCTTCTGCTGCCTCCTCCTATGTCGACTGAAAATTGAAGATTGAACTTTATCTTTCCTCTTTTAGTCCTTCAATCCTTAATTGTAAAATTTGTTATATTTCTTGTAATATTATATTTGACGTATCCTATCTCCTCAACCAAGGACTAATGGATTGAATAATAATAAATCGAAATCTAAAAGCACCTCAGTCAGCCTGTTACCCCCCAAAAAAACATTCGTTGACATGAGTTTATTTTCCGTGTTGTCAACTAAATGTTAACGAAAGAAAACCTTTTGCTTTTCTTGCCAACATGGCTGTCAACTTTTGTCTGAGAACATTGTTGGTGACAGGAAAAGAATGTTGGTAACATTTTCTTGCAGACTAGTCTAACCGAGCCGAGAACGAGGAAGAACGTTCATTCTCTCTCCTCTAGTTTCCGTGTCGGTCATTCGTCTCAAGATTCACGACTGCAAATAAAGCACCGTGGACGAGGCACTCCCATAAGAAAAAAGAAAACAGGCAGGCACTACGACCACGGCGGTCCACCTGGAAGATCTTTCTTGGCGATAGCTCGGGAACAGAGAGAGTGTAAGCCATAACTACTAAACTGGATGACGGTCATTACACTTAACTGAAAAATATTTCAACCAGCCTTGGCTTTTAACGTGGTTAATTCTAATAGGATATATCTATATATTTCATTATAATACCTTTCACTTATTTTGTTTACGAACCGCACCTAAGCAGTAGATAACTAAAGATAGTGGGATACCAGATAATATAGTGGTTCGAGCTAAGCCGTTGAAAAATAATAATAATGAAATAGTATTAAATCAATTAACGTCTGACATTAAAAATCAAAATAAAATAATTTCCGACCGATTTCTTCAGACAGTTTTTTTTATTCAAACAACGTTTCGGCGCATATTCGCACCTTCTTCAGGTCTACTTCCTTACAATCCAATTTTTGTTACATCCAATTATTAACAATAAACAAAAAATTGGTTTTAAACGCCAGTTTCTTTATACCAAAGAGAGGTCCGAGGCAGCACTAAGAACTTATTTAGCCACACTTTGCACCTGAAGAAGGTGCGAATATACGCCGAAACGTTCTTTGAATAATAAAAATAAAAACTGCCTGAAAAAAACGGTCGTAAATTATTTTATTTTGAATAATGAAATAGGATTAGTAAAAAAACAGTAAGCAAATTTTAATTTGATCGTTACTGGACCAAGGGTATTAGTTTAACTTGAATAGGCTACAGACTGCATCCTTATGTTAGTTTCTTTTTCTTTCTTAATTTTCAATTACAATTACTGCTGACTGTCTCCTTTCTCGATAGTTTATTCGTGCGCCCTTATGATGCTTTACAGAGTGTTCCAGTTCACATTATCAAAGACTTTTCCTAAATCTACGAATGCTATGAACGGTGGCCTGTTTTTTCTTATCCTGTCTTCTGAAATTCGACGCAAAGTCAATATTGCTTTTCTTTTACCTACATTCTTCCTAAAACCAAACTGATCTTCTCCTAACTCCTATTCTATTTGACGTTCCATCCTCCTATATACTCTTCTCGTTAATATTTTCCACGTAATGAGATACTAAACACATTGACCTCAGCTGTTCGCATCTATTATCGCCAGTCCTCTTCGGTATGGCTGTTATTATGTTGTTCATAAATTCTTCTGGTATTCTTCATGTTTCGGAGAATTCTGAACAGCCATGATATTGCATCTTATCATGTAATGTTATCAATTCCAGCGGAGTGCTAAGGGAAAATGAATCTCACGGGATTGTGGAGAAACGGACCTGCGAGACGGAAACGGGAAGCCATTTCAAAAAAGTTATTGCGCTGTTAAGAAACGGCTTTATGCTTTCTCTGTCATGTTTCTAATTTACGATTCCTATAAATGTCGTTCGTGGCTCCTTCCAACCAGTGACAAGACACGCATCGCTACTAGAAGTATATACAAAACACGTGAGTATATTACGAGAACCTCTTATATTTTTTGTCTCTGTTCTGGCAAAGCTGTGTCAGTTTTCCCATAAATAATTTAACGGTCTTATAATATATTCTTCCTACAGCTTTGCAACGTAGTAGATTGGAAGATAGGTCGACGTTAGCAGTGGCATGACGACATCGCTTCCAGGTTACTATGCTTACTTTGATCACACTCGGTACTAACCGGCATGAAGCGGTAACACAGCCAGTTATTTGACAGCGTCGGAGTAGAGTGAATGTTTCTCTGACAAACGACGGTGGATGGATTTTTTATTTTTTGATGGCCTATGGGGAGTCACTCTTCCGTCATTATGGTACGAACCTTCGCATTCTTTATCCTCTTCTGAATAAATTTTAATGTTCTTTTCTCTCGTGTTACACCGAGTCCAAGTCTCTGGATGATTCGGAATTCTCCGGAGGTGGAAATACACCCTGTGCTATAGAAGTGGAGACGCAGGAAGGGAGGAGAAATCAAAACGTTGAAAGGCTGTCTCCTGCCTCCAAAGGGAAGCCCAGGAGACAAGAATAGGGCGATGGATGACCTCCTGAGTCTCCACGCGGTATTACTGGTAGAATTTATGCAGGGACAGCATTCTGCATAATATACAGTCTGCTCTACAGACCCCCTGAAGACAAGTGCTTTCAAATTAGATGTATAAAATAAATAAATAAATAAATTGTGAATAAAAACCACAGAAGAGTTGTCTCAATATATTAATTCTCAGGACGTTTCGGCCATAGCCATTATCAACTGGATCTTTCCTCTTAGTGTCTTCTTTACATATACTATCACACAACCATTGTGCTTTTTGTTGTCTTCCGCACAGTGCCGAAACGTCCTGAGAATAAATATATTGGGACAACTCTTCTATGGTTTTTATTCACAATATATTAATTATATATAGTTGTTTTTTACATTAAATATAAATAAATAAATAAAAACAGCTGAACGAAAATAAATTGTAATATCTTAGTCTTTAAATCCCATTTAATGTAAAAAAGGATGGAAGCAGCTACTACTTACCATAGTTTTCCTCTCCCTTCATATTAGAGTACCCGCTCTTTCTTCCCTTCTATATTCGTCCAGATGTGATCTAACAGCATTTTCCCTCCATCCTCCTACCCCCTCCCCCCTTTCACCCTATACCCCTCTAACCTTATCTCTAGTTTTTAGTTAATTAGTTAGTATTATTGTAAAAAAATAATATAAGAATTTTCTGTAACACAATTTATAAAAGTTTGTGAAGATAAAGGTGTGTTATAGATGTATCAGAAACCAGACTAATTATGTTCTAAATAATTAATAAAAAATCTCTGGATGTTACTACAGTCATCGATAATTTACTACACATTATCTCGCGGGGCGTTGTCATGACAACAAAACAGTTAGACGGAGAAGAACTTCATGACGGGCACGAACGTAATGGACAAAAGAGATCGTATATTTCTTTCAACGTGGAATACCGCATATTATAATCCACAAGTGTAGAGCGTCATTGCCTCCCTTAATGGGAATCCGTCGTTCGAAACCCAATGAAGGATACCATTAAGTAGGTGTACTTCATTGTCAGACAGCATCTCTTTTAAGAGATTCCCCTTAACGTCCCTAGAAGGTACCAATACATTTAATATAACTCGTTAACTGATAGAATATTGAAAATTGTGTCTGTTAAGTAGCAAAATAAAATATTTTCTTTAATTTTACATTCTCATATAATTAATGTTTCAAATAACCTCCATACGGTTGCTGACTTAAAGAGCTCGGAAAGCAGAGTGTAATGTTTCCAACAGCAAGTTCCGCCTGCTAATAAACCCAACAAGAGACTAAGAGCGCTGACAGCACCTGGACACTGCATTCCCACGTGATAAGGGGCGAGGAGGGAATAGAGAAGAATATGGCTTAATGGTTTACAAGTCTTCAACCGGACCAAATTTCCCCATTTATATGTACATATGTAATAAATTATGACAATGGTCGACGTCAATGTTCTGCTTAAACAACGCTTACTGCACAATTCCATGGACCTCGTCGGATGAGAAACAGTAACAGGCGGCTACCCTAACACGTAGACACTCTGGTAAAATAATACTGATTTCTTACCTCCTTACGTCGGTCGTTATTTCAAAATGTGTGTGTTATTTTACTTTATCCACAGCTGTTTGAGGTTACGACGATTCCGGAATTACTTTCCTTAGATAGAAACTCTTCGTTTGTTTCCTGGTGGCTGTTGAGTCATGTTGTTTGTTTGTTTGTGTGTGTGTGAATACGGACGGTGGATTGCCCTCCCGCCAGCCCGCCCGAGGCTACTTCCTTAATTACGGGAACGTGGCTACAATAATAATAAATTGGAGTCCTTAACGACCTTGCTAGGCCTCTGGGTTGTATGTCATCTATAAGAAGGGAGATTACTGCGCCGAAACGAGTTATTGAACTCGTTCCTATTATACAAAATAATGAATCATCATCTGGTGGCAAAAATTTAATAAATACGTATATATCTATATCAGAAATTTAAACTAACAAAATAATATGATAGATAGTTGCCTGCGTATAATAAACTTGCACGCTTAGGAAATCTCTTAATATCCAATTAAATCCTGTTCGTAGTGCACACAATTTGTAATAAAAATCCAGTATTATATTATTCACATTGGAGAAAGATTTTTTTAGGTGGCCTACAATTATACTCATTGGAATCCTACTAGTTTTCTTTGCGTCCTGAGGGACTTCCCTTTCTCGTTCTTTATCTACTAGAAAATAATAAGTTTTTCATGAACAAAAAATGGAGACACTGAGTAAACATACAATAAATTTTGTATGACGGAAGAAACAAATTTTCGCTTATTTGACTTTACTGTAATTTAAAGAATAAAAAAAACTTGTATAAAAACTAAAGAAAACCTCAGGTTACATACGTGGGCTACTGAATCTGAAACACATTTGGGATACTTATAATTGAAAAAATAGAAGACAGATATATGAGTATATTGTAATCATTTCTGTGACAGACAATAATAACGTTCAACTACACGTTGAATTAAAAATAATAATTTTTGCATTAAACCAAAAATGAAGTTTTTCATAATTTATGAAATATATTTCGTGTCTCAGGTATAATAACGATAAGTTATTATTAATGCATTAAAAAGTTGTAATCATATTTCAGGTGCATTAAAGTATTTACGGTCAAAAATTTAACCCTGAGGTACGCCATTTTTTTATATTCTGCCTCAAATAAAATTGTCGGTTTAATTATTTTTAATTTTGTACCTACGAATGCCTTAGTCAGTGTAAATTCTCTCCTGATTTAACAAGATTCTAGTTATTTTATCCACCCATCTGATTTTCACCATTCTCCGATAGCACCACATTTCAAAGGATTATGTTACTGTCTGCAACTCCTAGATTTAGATTTTAGATTTATTATTATTCAATCCATTAATCCTCGACACGCTCCATACGAAGTTTCCTCTAATACTAATTTTACAATACCCTCATGTCTTATAACTTGGACTATTAATCTATTCCATCTCTTAGTCAAGGTCCTCCAGATTTCTCGCTCTTCCCCAATTCTGCTTAGAACTTCTTCTTTCAAAGGCAACTATTCTTTTCCTTTCAGAACCTACAACCGTCCACGTTTCGCACCCATATAACGCCACGCTCCACACGATCGTTTTTAGCAACGATTTCCTAATATTCACACTTATATTACCCGGAAGTAAAATTACTTTTTTTCGCGAATGCCTTCCTTGCCTGTGCTATCTTGACTCTTTATGTCTGCTTTACTTCCACCATCCCTAGTTATTACGCTTCCCAAGTAGCAGAATTCCTTAATTTCCTTCAAAATATCCTTTCCAAATATATTAATTTATTAATCTATAAACCGTTGAAGAGAAGAAAAGGAGTTAGGGATGTAGTAAGCCGATGACTGATTCAATCCAATAGGGGTAACGTCCGAAGATTGCTTTTCTGAAGCTGCACAGAATAAATCAAGCTGAAGTCGTTATTTTGACAAAAGGTAATAAATATATTCCCCTTTTCCTATGAGGTCGGTCAGTTGTAAATGAACCGCGGATGACTGATGGTAATATATACCGTAACAGTAAGTAGGAAATACGATACATGTTGTTATCCCAAGACTTATGGCTACTTATAAAGGCTTCTGAATAGAGAATTAATCCCTGTAGTTAATCTTGGAGGCTGTCATAACTTTCATTCATGTCTCAACTTAATGTCCACATTTATCCAATGATCACAAGTGGGAGAGCCGAACCAAACATTAAGACTTAATCGCGCAGCACAAACATCTACGTTCCATAATTCATAGGGCAGAAACAATTACCCTTGACACTTATGCGGCCTTCGTCGGTATAAAGACATTAGCCCGTGTTTCTAAGAGGTATTTAGAAGCTGAAAGGTGTAAAAATAATAAGCACAGGTCAAGATTGTATTAACTTTTGTCAAGTCTCGTTTTAAAAATATGGTTCACCCTCTAGAAAATATAAAACATTTTATGTTGATTATAGAAATATAAAATATCAAATAATGCCAAGTTAGAACGGAATATGGAAACGGAATCATACTACAAGGACAAGAAATGAAAAGCTCACGCTTTGCCGACGATATTGTAGTATTAGGGGAGTCAGAAGAAGGCTTGGAAACCATAATAAATGGCATCAACGTGGTGCTTGAGGAGAGTTCAATATGACGATTAATAGAGGGAAAACCAATGGAGTGTAGTTTGGGAAGCAGTGGAATAACAAAGGGTGTTACATTAGGAAGTTAAGGAATTCTCCTATAGCATCATTATTTTCCTTTCCCCAAAAAACCTAGCGTCCACGTTTCGCACCTATATATAACGGAACGCTCCATAATAACATTTTTCTAGCAATGATTTCCTAAAATTGACACTTATATTAGCGGTAAATAAATTCCTCGTTTTTTGCGAACGTCTTCCTTACCTGTGCTATACTACTCTAGTTATTACGCTGCCCATGTACCAGAATTCCTTAACCTCGTTTAAAATATCCCTTCACAACCTAGCAGCCTTTGTTATTCCACTGTATCGCGTATTACACTCCATTACATTGGTTTTCCCGCTATTAATCGTCATGTTGTACTCTTCTTCCAGGACCACGTTCATTCCATTTATTATGTTTTACCAGTCTTTTTCGGACTCTCTTAATACTACAATATCGTCGGCAAAACGTAAGGTTTTTATTCCTTCTCCTTGCATTATGATTCCTCTTCCATATTCAGATTTAACTTTCTTCATCGCCTGTCCTGTTTATAAGTTGTAAAGCATGGCCGACAGACTGCATCCTTCCCTTACTCCTTTCTTGATTTCGGCCTTCTTTTCTTGATCTTATATTGTAATTACTGCTGACTGTCTTCTGTAGACGTTTTGTATAAGCTTCCTTTCTCGATATTCCATTTTAACTTTCTTCATCAGCTGTGTTAAAGAGTATGGGCGATAGACTGCGTCCTTGTCATACTCCTTCATTGATTTCTGCTTTCTTTTCTTGGTTTTCAATTGTAATTACTGCTGTCCCATTCTGGCGATATTGTCTACGGTTATTAGGGGTCCACCACTGTAATGGTTTAGTCATGCTGCGTCACTAAGCACGCCATGAGGAAATCGCTCTCTGGCTGGCGTCTTCATTAATTCAGTTCGGTAAGAGTCTGTCTCAATTAGGATTGTGCCACGTTCCAGGCACGCCATTTTCCAATTAACGACCCTCCATTATATAATTTGCAAGTGGTAGGTGATGATGACGTAGGCCACACAAGACGATATACTCCAGAAGTCATTCAGGATGAATGAGTTGGTAGATAACTTCACTTTCCAACTGACTCGAAGTCACTTAATACGGTCCTCTTTAATCAACCGGCTTCCTCCAGTGTCAATGTCGCCCTGTCCCAGTTGATTAATCGTGGATTTTTATTTGAAACTTGATTAATGCTGCAGCATGACAATCGCCATGACGTAGGTCCTGACACTAAGTAGCGGCATCTACATTCAATTGATAATTGTAGACAGGGTTATTACCTTTTAACCAACGATCCCATCAGAGCTTTGTTGAAAGCAACCTGAACTAACTGTAAACTCGTGATAAATCAATATCAGGTATAATAGGGGACCACCACAGAAGATTCCCTTCTTAGTTTACTCTCATAATTATATCATAACTTAAAAAAAGAGGCAGAACCTGAAAGACGTTGTTCCGAAAACAACTAAACACAATGCGCAGTAACAATATTTAAGTCTCGATTTAATGGTGTTTGAAAATTAAAAATAAATAAGGATACCTTTATCTGTCACAGGGAAATGCCACGAAAGAAACTAATGACATACACAGAGGTCGACAATGCAGACTAACAAAGTTTTCGGGGATAGTTGGATACTTATTTTTGTCGTATATCATCAAGAACACTGGAATAAAATATCGAGAAAAGAGGCTTATACATGACCTCTACAGAAGGACAGGCAACAGTAATTAGAATAACAGATCAAGAAAAGGAAGCAGTGATCAAGAAAGGAGTAAGACAAAAGGGCAGTCTTTCGCCAATGCTGTTTAACTTACATAAATAGAACACGCGATGAAGAAACTTAAAACTGAATATGGAAAAGGAATCATATTGCAAGGACAGGAAATAAAACCCCTGCGCTAAGCAGATGATATTGTGGAATTAGTGGAGTCAGAAGAAGACTTGCAAACCATAATAAATGGCATGAACGTGATCCTGGAGGAAGAGTTTAATATGAGGATTAATAGAGGAAAAACAAAGATAATGGAGTGTAGTACGTGATACGGTGGAACAACAAAGGCTGATAGAATGCGAAGGGATATTTTGAAGGAAATTAAGAAATTCTGTTACTTGGGAAGTAGAAGAGTACGATAGCACAAGCTAAAAAGAGGATGAATAAGTGTGAATATTAGGAAATCATTGCTAAAAATGTTCGTATGGAGCTGGGGGTTATATAGGTTACTAAACGTGGACGGTAGGAATTGCAGAAAGGAAAGGAATAGAAGCCTTTGAAATATGGTGCTATAGGAGAATGAGATGGATGGATAGAATCACTAACGAGGAAGTTCTTAACAGAATAGGGGAAGAGCGAACAATATGGAATAGGTTGACCAACAGAAGGGGATAGACTCATAGGCCCCGTTTTAAGACAAGCATTAGGAGGAAGTGTGTGGGTTAAGAACAGATGAGGAAGGCCGAGTGTGGAATACGCTAAACAGGTGAGAAAGGATGTGAGATATGGTAGTTATGCGGAAATGTAAAGGCTTGCGCAAGATAGATTAGCATGGACGGTTGCATTACATGATCAAACATTTCTTAGCGTAACCACAGTATGGATTACAGAACATTTATCAATGACTATTGACATACAAACAAACACGGCCCAACATTAAACGTTTTTTTCTGTTAACTCCCCTTTAATAGCATAGCAAGGGAATTGAAAAAGGGGAATGTGGAAGCAAGGTAGCCAAGGTTTAACTAAGGTCTCCGGGCTATATTTTAAGGGTTCTACCCGGTGTTTCTCCTAAAGAGATGTAGGGGAAACCCCTAGAAAACCTGTTAGGTCGGTCTTTTGGGTACTATTCTAACGTCCTTACGAATGACGGGAGACGAGTCTGCTGTGGGGTCGCACCATTTTCTTTTCCAGGCCTCCACCAGTTATAGGAAGCAGCTGGCTGACTGATCCAATGGGATCAGTGAAGAATTCATACCGCATGGCCAAAGTCTTCGAACCCGGTACATACACCTCCTAAAATAGGTGGAAGGTGACTGGGCATTTGAGAACCTTGAAAAGATAAGAACAGTGAGAGTACGAGGAAGGCCCCGTAGTCAATCTGGGGAGAAATGCCTGCGAGAGGAGACTCCCAGAGGTGTGCTTCAATCATGGGAACTTGAAACGTGCTTCTTATGTCATATTTATCCTAATAAATACCAATAAGACGGATGATAAACCAAACCTAACTTTATGGTAGCCGCGGGCAACTTCTACTCCTGATTGAAACGAGGTCTTCGGCATACAGAAGCAGATGTGGACGACTACATACCTATAAAACAAGTTGGACACTGAATGTCAACAGAGCCATTTCGTCTATGACGTAACCAGAAACTGGTCTTCTACAAAAGGAGATTTATGTTTCCTGGGACGATCTTTCACGTGTCTTCAGATAACGAAAAATCAGGTTGTCCTTGGCATTTACAACCCAAAACATTTATCTCTCTTTCTCCTTCTATTCCTCTTTCTCCCCCTCTCTCCCCCTCCCCACCCCTTCCCTCTCCACCTATTCTGACTTCAAAGACGTACAAAGTCTTTTAAAATTATTTGTGTGTTATCTTTCTCAACTTAATGGCTATACACCTTTTACAGCGCTGCCATCTCTAAGTTGTTATTAAAATCTCTGATCTGGTCCTTGTTGAACTGGTTTCGGAAACCATCTGCAGAAGAAATTCTTAACGTTAATTTTTTAGATGTCTTTAACCTAAGTATAATTTCGAACATCCTTTTTCAACTAACATTATTAATTAGTCGACGTTAAAACCAAAAAATGAATAACTTTCCGAATTAAATTCGATATATTTTTAATTTAGGTAAAAAATAAAGTATTATTTAATGAGTCTCCAAAGTTGCGACCAGAAAGTTTCATCTGTCATTTTTTATATATCTAGAAACATTCCTTGAGTTGAATTGCATTAAATAATCCATTACTTTCTCTCTATAGATAGGGTAATTTATTAACAGAAATGAAGAAGATGCCAAAGTTGACTTATTACTATGGCTGCTTAAACCAAAACGTGATTTTCACAAATGTTTAACAACAGTGTAAAAAATATTTCAAAGTTATAAGAAGTAACAAATTTTTTAAAACCGTGTAAAGCTCTCAGTAAAATATTATTTACTCGCCAAAATTTGAATCAATTTAAAAAATAATACTGACAATTGATAAAAATGGTCAGCCGTAAGAAAGCTAAAATCTATTCAAGTACGTGAAGAACATTTTCAAAACTGCCAAATTTTGAGAATAATTTTAAAAGTATCTCAACAAAAAAGAAGTTTACAAAAACAATGTTTTCTACATTGCTACACATCTGTATTTTTAAAACACAGGTGAAATTTCAGGTCAGTAGCAATTCATTTGCAGGAATTTCAAATTCCAACCCTTAATGTCAAAGTAGGCGGAATAATTCAAAAGGAATCATACTGCAAGGAGAAGGAATAAAAACCTTACGATTTTCCGACGATATTGTAGTGTTAGGGGAGTCAGAAGAAGACTTGGAAACCATTATTAATGGCATGAACGTAGTCCTGGAGAAAGACTTCAATATGAGGTGTAATAGAGAGAAAACCAAGGTAATGGAGTGTAGTTTGGGAAACAGTGGAATAACAAATGGTGTTGATTAGGAAGAGATATTTTGACGGAAGTTAAGGAATCCTGCTCCTTGGGAAGCGGAATAACTAGGGATGGTAGAAGTATAGTAGACATAAAAAATAGGATAGCACAGGCAAGGAAGGCTTTCGCGAAAAAGAGGAATTTACTTACGGGTAATATATGTATGAATACTAGGAAATTGCTGCTAAAAATGTTGGTATGGAGCGTGGCGTTATATGGGTGCGAAACGTGGACGATAGGAGCTGGGGAAAGGAAAAGAATAGAAGCTTTTGAAGTGTGGTGTTATAGGCGAATGCTGAAAATTAGATGGGTGGGTAGAATCACAAACGAGGAAGTTATAAACAGAATAGGGGAAAAGCGAACTATATGGAGGGCGTTGACAATGAGAAGAGATAGATTAATTGACTACGTTATAAAAGACGAGGGAAGTATGTGGGGGGTTAGGACAAAGAGGGATGCCAAGGATGGAATACGGTATGCAGTTTAGGGAGTATGTGGGTTGTGCTAGTTATGAGGAAATTAAAAGGCTTGCGGAAGATATGTTAGCATGGAGGGTTGCATCAGATCAGTCACAGGACTGAATACCACGACAACATAAACAATGTAAAAGTGAAGTGTTTGAATTTAAACATTTCTAGTAGTGATTATTCTTTCTTCAAGGTTTAGACAGTTCATATTTTAGGAGTATTACGTATATAAGTAAATTTATTCCCTGGGCTAACGCCCCAAATGTAGACTAACAAGTAAATACAAATGTCGCAGAAGTGGAAAAGAGAAAACTGTTGGTTAAATTACATGCAGCGAAATATGTTATTGGAGGAGGAAAAGGCACTTTTCTGTGGAAGGAGGAAGTGACCGTGGGACAGGTAGGCAGGCTGTCAACACACAGTCACATCGGCCTGTTCTTTACGGTCCAATTAGGCTGGAATTCGACAGCAGCAGCAGCAAGTCTCTCTTGTCTCGTCCACCCCCCTCCCTCCGTCCCCCCAGACCCCCTCGAACCTCGATTAACAAGTACTTTCCTAATTGCAACACATGACATGGAAACTGAGAGAGAGAAAAAAGAAATAAGCACACAAAGCTCACTCTCACGACATCACACAATGGCTGAAACCTCTTTTCTTATTGTATCTGGACCCAACATGGCCGTCTCTCTCTCATTACTTCCTGTCACGAGCTTCCAATATACTAAAATGTATTTGTAACTTTTTACGAGCAGAACAAACATCTTATCGATAACAAGTGCCAGAGATTACTTCACAAGGATCTTGACAGGGAATAGATTCCTCACTCCCAGCTCCTCATTTCAGGGGTTATTATGATCCGTTGTAGTGTTGATTCCTTAGTCATATCTGTTGAAAATCTTCATGATACCCTATTCTGTGCAAGCCTTATTTATTTCCACATAATTACTAAACCTGCACATCCGTCATAATTACTCAGCGTATTCCATCCTTACCCTCCGCCGACGACATTGTAGTACAAATGAATCATATAAGAGATATTACGCAGTTGTTTGCAATCAGAAACTTCGAGCCAAAAGGTTCAAACTATGTACTTCCTTAATTTCAATGTTCATAATTATTTTTCTATCAAGAGCTTATATTATTCTATTAGGTGCTTATATACAGAACAGGCAATGAAGACAGTTAAAAACGGAATACGGAAAAGAATCATACTGAAAGGAGAAGAAATAAAAAACCCTACGCTTTGCCGATGATATGTAGAGTATTCAGAAGAAGAGTTGTAAACCATGATAAATGGCATGAACGGAGTCCGGGAGAAAGATTTCAATATGAGGGAAAACCAAGGTAATGGAGTGTAGTTTGGGAAACAGTGGAATAACAAAGGCTGTTAGATTGTGAAGGGATATTTTGACGGAATTTAAGGAATTCTGTTACTTGGCAAGCGTAATAACTAGGGATGGTAGAAGTATAGTAGACATAAAGAGTAGGATAGCACAGGCAATGAAGGCTTTCGCTAATAACAAGAATTTACTGACGTGTAAATATTAGGAAATCATTGCTAAAAATGTTCGTGTGGAGCGTGGCATTATATGGGTGCGAAACGTGGTCGGTTGGAGGTGCTGAAAGGAAAATAATAGTTGCCTTTGAAATGTGGTGATATGGGAGAATGAGACGGGTGGATCGAATGACTAACAGAATAGTGGAAGGGCGAGAAATGTGGAGGACGTTGACCAAGAGAAGGGATAGATTAATAGGCCATGTTATAAGCCATGAGGATCTTGTAAAATTAACATTAGAAGGAAGTGTGTGGTAAGAACAAAAGAGGGAGACCAATGATGGATTCCGTTAAGCAGATTAGGGAGGATGTGGAATGTTGTCAGTTAAATGAGTGGTACTGTTCTCCTGAAATATTCTGCCAAATGTTACGGATTTTATTGAAAATAGAATTCCTGTGCTGTTATTCTAATGAAAATTAATTGTTATTGGAGAGTCGCAGATACTTCGCCTTCTAAATTTTCGAAAAATTTGTGCGTCTACGATTTGTCTCGTCTAAGAAACTTACAACATTCTGCGAAATCCTTCCTAAATGGTAAATATTAAAAAAATTATAATAGTTTTGTTATGACGTTAATTTTAAATTCCTGTTGATCGGCAATGGAGGTTAGCATGGAGGATCGCATCAGACTTTTCTAAGGACTGAATACCACAACAACAACAATCATTGGATTGAAAGTACCTGAGGGGGGATGAACAAGTAGTAGGGATGTAAGGCTGATGAACCGCATGGTGTGTAGTGTGTACAGGAAGACGTAGGAGTGACAGCTTGTAAGTAATGAGATAAGGCGACCTCACGACAAGAGAGCAATAAAAGGGGTCAGTTCCCATGAAGAGTTGCGTGACTGTGACCGTTCCTCAGGACACGCCCGACCAGAACAGAAACGGAAGGACTGAATTAAGTTGCCATGATGACGCAACAGACGTGGCTCCATTCCTTGATAAATTACCACTCGAACTCCGCATTAATCTAAATGAGAAATTATGACTGAAATACATTATTCACTAATCAGTCTCTACTTCATTCAGTTACGTTATTTTTTTCCGGGCGCTTCAATATGTTTATTACACTTAGAATTCCCTTATTAATATATATTTTTCTACTTGATCTGTGGACTGATTCTATAGATGAGAGGCTCTTCTTATACGCCTTTGTCTTCTCAATAGCTACGGCCCGTAGTTAGACAGGGAGCTGACAAATTCCAGCAATTATAAAGCGCCAGAAATCGATAACATTACAGCGGAGTTGATAAGAAGCAATATCATCAGGATAGTTTGTGAAATCTACGAAATAGGAAGAATGTAAGAGGATTTTCGAAAAAAACATAATTGTCCCCAACCGAACACGACTGGCGCTGATAGATGCGAACAATTAGTTTAGTATCTCATGCATGCAAAATGTTAACAAAAATAGTATATAGGAGGATGGAATGGCAAATAAAATGCGAGTTAGGAGAAGATCAGTTTATTTATAACTGTCGGCGTCTAATTTTAGGAGACAGGATAAGAAAAAAAAGGCCAAAGGTCATGTCATTTGTAGATTTGGAAAAAGCGTTTGATAAAGTGAACTCTAACACAATATTGAGCGGCTTGAAGTTCACGGGAACAATAAATCGAGAACGTAAGCTCTACAGAAGGCAGTCAGCAGTAATTAAAGACCAAGAAAAGCAAGCAGAAATCCAGGAAGGAGTGAGACAAGGATGCAGTCAGTCGCCCATGCTGTTTAACTTATATATAGAACAGGTGATGAAGAAAATTAAAACGGTATATGGAAAATAAATCATACTGCAAGGAGAAGAATTAAGAACCCTACGCCTTGCCAATGATATTGTAGTATTAGGGGAGTCAGAAGAAGACCGGTAAACTATAAAAAATGGTATGAACATGGTGTTTGAGAAGGAGTTCAATATGAGGATTAACAGAATGAAAACAAAGGTAATGGAGTTTAATATGAGAAACAGTGAAATAATAAACGGTTTTAGGTTGAGAAGGGATATTTTGAATGAGGCTAAGGGATTCTGCTACTTGTGCAGCGTAATAACTATGAATGGCAGATGTTTAGTAGACATAAAGATTAGGATAGCACATGCAAGGGAGACTTTTGCAAAAAAAGAAGAAGAGGAATTTTCTTACAAGTAATATAAGTGTGAATATTAGAAAATCGTTGCTAAAAATATTCGTATGGAGCTTGGTGTTATATTGGTGCCAAACGTGGACTATAGGAGTTGCGGAAATGTAAAGAATAGAAGCAATTGAAATGTTGTGCTATAGGCGAATGCTGAAAATCATATGGGTGGATAGAATAAGTGACGAGGAACTTGAAAACAGAATAGGGGAAAAGCGAAAAATATGGAGGACGCTGACTAAGAGAAGGGATAGATTAATAGGCGACGTTTTAAGGCATGAGGGTCTTGTAAAATTAGCATTAGAGGGGTGTGTGGGGTAAAAACAGAAGAGAGAGACCAAACTACACTCCATTACCACTCTCCTGCCGGTAATCCCAGGAACCGGAGAGAAAAACAAATATGAACAGATAGGAATATACACTCCCGACATTTTCGTATCAATTTGGCGGTAGAAATGGAAAAAAAAATACACCTGACGAAGCCAGCTTAAACCCTCATATCCTGGACGCCGGAAAATGAGGGAAACCGGAATTCCGGAGCTGGAAGTACAACCTGTGATAGAGAAGTGGAGATGCAGGAAGGGAGGAGGAAGCGAAAACAATGAAAGACTGTCTCCAAAAGGAAGCCCAGGAGACAAGAATAGAGCAATGGCTGAGCTCCTGCGTCTCCACGCATCTTTACTGGTAGTACTTATGCAGTGAGAGCGTCTGCATAATACACAATCTGCTCTACAGACCCCCTGCAAAAATATACTTCCATATTTGATGTATATATATATATATAAAATTATTATAAAACAGTGTTAAAAATCTGAGTCTGTAAATTGTATTCAATGCAAAAGAAGGATGGAAGCAGCTATGACTTCATAGCTCTTTCTTCCCTTCCATATTCCGCCAGTTGTGATCTCACAGCACTTTCCCTTCATCCTCCTACTCCCATTCACCCTTCACCCTATACCCCCCTTCTGTCTTTAGTTTTAATTAATTAGTTTTTTTATTGTTAAAAAATAAATATTTATAAAAAAATAGAAGAAATCTGTAACACAAATCTTGTAAGAAATGAAAATAAGGCCTGTTACAGATTTTCAAGAAAACAGGCTATTAGTGTAATAAATAATTTTAAAAAAACTCCATTACCTTGGTTTTCCCTCTATTATTCCTCATATTGAACTCTTTCTCCAGGACCACGTTCATGTCATTAATATGGTTTCCAAGTCTTCTTCTGACTCCCCTAATACTACAAAATCATCGGCAAAGCGTAAGGATTTTATTTCTTCTCCTTGCAGTACCTGAGTATATTGAGGAACGTGTGCGTTGGTTCGCGTCACGAGTCTGCAGAAGGAGAGTCGAGGAGTTTCAGGACTGGAATGTTAGCTAAGATCCTGGCAAAATTTCTCACCTAACGAGTCCGGCGTCAAGCTAATTAGAATTTTTAAGCAATAGAAATTTCAGCATTTGATTTTTCTCGCGATATACGTTGACTGCGAAACACGAAGGACAAAACACCTTCTGCTCTCACTTTCATTTCCCGACGCCCTCAATGTCAGGGGGGAAACACACAGAAGGTAACACACAGAGTCACAAGATTAAGAGTGGATAATAGACGTGAAATGTGACGACTTTAAACGCTTTAAAGAGCAAAATTGATTAGAAATCATTATTGACAGAAATAAATTCAGTTATTCGTTGAACGTAAATTCGTGGGGAAAGAATAAAATTGAGGCAAATGATATTAAAACCACTTTATGGTGTCAAAACCTCACTTTTAATATAATGAAGATGTTAAACGCACCGTACCTTTGGACAAACGTCACGTTGTTGTAGTAGAAGTTAGTCCTTAGACTGGTCTGGTTCATGCTGACCTGACTTTCGCAAGCATTTTCACATCCCACATCCTACGTTATATGCGCAGTGTATTCCATCCTCGGACTCCTTCTTCTCAACACTTCCCTCTAATGCTAATTTTACAAGAACCTCATGTCTCAAAAACATGGCCTATTAATCTATCCCTTCACTTTGATCAAAGTCCTCCGTATTGTGATCTTTTTTCTCTTATTCAGCTTACAACTTCCTCGTTAGTTATTCTATCCATTTGTATTATTTTTAATAGCTCGGAATTTTAAAAGTTTCCATTACTTTCCTGTACGCAAATCCTACGGACCGCGTTTCGCGACCATATAACGCCACAATCCATAGGAACATATTTTTCCAAAATAATTTCCTAATATTCATACTTTTATTACCAGCGCGTAAATTCCTCCTTTTGTGAAACTTTTATTGCCCTTCCTGTACTCACACGCTTCCCACGTAGCAGAATTCCTCAACTGTATTCAGAATATCCCTTCCCAGTATAACAGCCCTTGTCATTTCACTGTTTCGCGTACTACACTCTATTACCTATTACTCCTCATGTTTTACTCTTCCCCCAGGACCTCGTCCGTGTTGTATATTATGGTTTCCATGTCTTCTTCTAACTACCTTAATATTACATAATCATCAGCAAACCTTAATGGTTTTTATTTCTTCTCCTTTTCAGTTTGATTCCTTTTCCTACTAATAGGTGTAGTTCTTTTGATATATCATCCAGTAAGGCATTTTTAGGTTAACAGATTACATGAGGGTGATCCTAATGCAGGCAACTCCCCTTTAATAGAATAGGAAAAGGATTGAAAAGGGTGGATGTGAATGGTAGAGGAAGGCAGCAGTCAAGGGTTGACAAAGAGCCCCGAGGCTACAGTTTAAGGATCCTACCCGGTGATTTATGTAAAAGAAATTCAGGTAAAACACTAGGTAAATCTCGATCAGGTAAATCGTGCTATTGGGTACATTTGTCACACCCTTCCGAATGACGAGAGAGGAGTTTGCTGCATTCCCTTCTCCATCTCTCCACCAGTTTTAGGAGGCTGTTGGCCAACTAATTCAATGGAATCAGCGGACAACACTTTACCGTATGTCCAAGGTCTTCGACCATAGTTCATACATCTTCTGAAATAGGATGTAGGTGCCTCGGAATGTGAGTATGCAGCCGGCTTCTGAGTTATATACCCGAAATTACACAAACACACTCCCCTAAGGTTTTCCATAGACATTCCTATACAATTCGTCAAGAGTTTACTGTGGAATGAAATATTGAAGCGAGCTAATGAATTTGCGGTCGTTGCCGGGCACTCAGCTAGTTTATTATAATCTGAGTTGCAGACAGCGAGAGTGAGAAAGAAGTTATTTGAGAAGGATGAGGACGAGACACTTGTGAAGAGTCGTGCACATCTCATCATCCTGGTGGAAATGTCGAGCACAAGGAGTGTTTGGGCCGTAGCCTGGCCACTCGTATTCGGTGATGAAATGTGATGCTGGTCCTTGTGAGCGACCTGATTACCCAATGGAGGCATCGCGTGGCCCTCCAAAGGCCGCTGCAATTAGCACGCGAGCTCAGCTTCCACTTGCCGCCGCGGCGTTGCGAAAACTTCCCAAGTATTGTCTTTCTTCAGCTGATACTCCTCTATCAATACTCCTTACTGCTTATACCCATAAAAACGAGAAAAAAGTCAAGTAAGAAATTGTTTTGACGTAGGAATAAAGGTTTCTCTCTCTGTCTGTGTGCCTCTCAGTTTGTCTTCTGTCCGTCTCTGTTTTTCTCTCACTGTCCCCGATTATCCCTCTGTACCCCTTTCTGTTGCCCTCTGTCCCTCTATCTCTCTGTCTCTCTCTTTCCCTCTCTGCCTCTCTCTATCCCTCTCTTTCTCTATGTCCATCTGTCTCTATCTGTCTTTCTCTGTTTCTCTGTCTCCCTGTTATCCTGTCACTCCCTATCCCTCTGTGTTTCTACGTCTGTCTGTCTCTCTGTGTCCTTCTCTGTCTGTCTCCTTTCCTCTGTCTCTCTCCTTGTCACTCTCTGCCTCTATCTGTTCTATGTCTCTCACTGTCCCTCTTTCTCTCCCTGTGCCTCTGTCTCTATCTGTCTTTCTCTCTTCCCATATCTCCCTGTTTCTATCTGTTATTCTGTCCCTCCCTTTGCCTCCCTGTCTCCCTGCCCATCTGCGTTTGACCATCTCACTCTTTCTGTCCCCCTCTACATCTCTATCTGTATCTATCTCCCTCTTTGTTTCTCAGTCTCTCTCTGTCCCTCACTTTTCCTCCCTGTCTCCCTGCTTCTGTCTGTGTCTCTCTCTTTGTCTCTCTGTATCCCTGTCTCTCTCTCTGTTTGTCCGTCTATCTCTCTCTGTCTGTCTAACTTTCTCTGTTTACCCCTCTTTCTCTCTGTCTCCCTGTCTATGTTTGCCGTCTCTCTTTGTCGCTCTCTCCCTCCATTAGTTTGTCTGCGTCTGTATGAACTGGTCGCCATCAAACATTCAGTAATTGAAAGCCGTCAACCCAGCCTTTCATACTTGAAACTCAGCTTATTTTTTAAATTATGTTTTAAATTTCTGAATGTTAATATAGTTGAATTACTACAATTTCTACATCTTTCCATTTGATTTACATAATGATATTTTTCTTAGTCAGTTAATAGCTGAATGTAATTCAGTTACAGGTATCTGTTAAGAATATCAATGCAGCCAATCAATTAAATAATAAATGTAACAAATTTGAAAAACTATTAAACTTCACAAAACAGTAGACTATAACTATTACTTAGTTTCAAGATATCGTTATGAGCTAATCGTTTGATAATGTGAACTGGAACTCACTATTAAGTATTTTGAAGAGGACAGGGATAAAATATGGAGAACTATGGATTATCCATAACCTCTATAAAAGGTAAATATAATCGAAGATCAATAAAAGAAAGGAGAAATCAAGAAAGAAGTAGATAATGATGCATACTGTTGCCCATGCTATTTAACTAATAAATAGAACAGTAGATAGGAAGATAAAACGGAATATGGAAACGAAAACATACTGCAAGAAGGCGCTCAGCATTAATTAGATTTGAAGACCAATAAAAGAAAGAATAAATCAAGAAAGGAGAACAGGCGATGAAGAAAGTTAAAATGGTATATAGAAAAGGAATCATACTGCAAGGCTTTGCCGACGATATTGCAGTATTAAGGGAATCAAAAGAAGAGTTCAATACGTCGATTAATAGAGGAAAAACCAAGGTAATGTAGTCTAGTATGGGAAACAGTGGAATAACAAACCGTGTTAGATTAGCAAGGAATACTTTGAAGGAAGTTAAGGAATTCTGCTAATTGGGAAGCGTAATACCTAGAGTAGGATATCAGAGGCGAGGAAGGCTTTCGCTGAAAAGAGGAATTTAATAAGTGGAATATTAGGAAACCGTTGCTAAAAATGTTTGTGTGGAGCGTTGCGTTGTATGGGTGCGAAACGTGGACGACAGAAGATGCGGAAACGAAAAGAATAGAAGCCTTTAAAATGTGGTGCTATAGGCGAATGCTGAAAATCAAATGGGAGGATAGAATCACAAACGAGGAAGTTCTAAACAGAAAAGGGGAAAAGTGAACAATATGGGGGACGTTGACCAAGAGAAGAGATAGGTTAATTGGCCACGTTTTAAGATATGAGGGTTCTTGTTAAGTTAACATTAGAGGGAAGTGAACAGAAGAAGAAGGTTAAGGAACGATTGGTGAGGACGTGGGATGCTCTGGCTAAGCGGAATTGAAAGGGCTTGCGCAAAGTATGTTTACCATGGAGGGTTGCATCAGACCAGTCTTAGGACTGAATACAACAACAACAACAAACAACAAGATATTTGGTTCTTTGATCTTTTGTTATAGTTCAAACATATATCTTATTTTCCGCCCCCATATTTGTTTACTATACCATAAATTTTTCTCAGGATTTTCCGCTCAAATGTAATTAACCTATCCTCAATTAGATTCTCTATTGTCCATTGACCAAGTAGTGAGTAGGAAAAAAAGAATATTAATTTCTAAATGCTTCACATCTGAAGCCGCTCACGTAGAAGACATTTGTGCTCCTGGAGAAGTGATTTCTAGTGACGGTGTTCACGGTTCTTCGTGACGTCGTTGTCCTTGCCTTAAGCTACTGACCTCCAGCAGTTTACTAAAATTCTCAGATTTACAGTTCAGATTTTTATCACTACTCTCCTGACTATTTGATAATTATCTATGCAGAATCCTCAACTTGATGGGAACGAGGTCCGTGGACTTGGTCATAAGCGCTTATAGTAACCCGCGGTACAGTCAGGCAGCGCGCCAATGAGGTTTATTTACAAAGATATTATTCTCAGGGTGAAGCATCTTCGGAACGTTTACAATGTTCATTGTTACTTTCTTAACATAAATGCTCAAGTACATCATAGTTTTCTGACTTAAATATTCACAATAAATAAAAAGACGGCCAAAAAGTCAGCATTAAACATATAAGTATTTATCAACAAAAGCGACGTTTCATCTCCATTTTGAGATTTCATCAAGCTCAAAATTTAGCAATACATCATATTCTTTACATGTAAATTCACTAATCTTTTCGACTAGGGGAGTCAAGGAGAAATATGTTGTATTGCTAAATTTTAAGCGTGATGAAGTCTCAAAATGAAGATGAAACGTCGCTTTTGTTAATACATAGTTACATATTTAATGTTGACTGTTTGGCCGTCTTTTCATCTATTATAAATACTCAAGAGTTTCTATAAAACTAAGTAACAGAAACGGTAAAGTAATTAAAAACACATGCAAAAAAATTAATATTTTTCTCTTACCCAATTATTTATGAGCGCATTGAAATTAATTTAGAAAATAACACGCAAAATGAATCGACGTTTCGCCAGAAAATTTCGGACTTCCTCAGTTAATGTTACTACAAAAAATAGTACAAAAATATTTACATCAATGCTAACCTACTTAGTGAAAGCCTTTTCATTTCCACATAACTATCACATCCTCCCTAATCCGCTTAACGTATTACAGCCTTTCCGCCCTCTTCTGTTCTTACCCCACACACTTTACTGTGATATTAATTTTACATGACCCTCATGTCTTAAAACGTAGCTTATTAATTTATCCTTTCTCTTGGTCGAAGTCCTCCATATTGTTCGCTCTTCCCCTATTGTGTTTTGAACTTTATCCACGAATCTCATTCTTCTATAAAACCACGTTGAAGAAATTTCTATTTTTTCCATTTCTGCAACTCCTCGTTTCGCCACACACCTTACCAAAATTTTTAGTAATGATTTCCTAAGTTTCATACTTATATTTTGCGGTACATAAATTCCTCTTTTTTATAGCGATAGTCTCTCTTGGCTGTGCTATCCTACTCTAGTTATTATGCTGTCCAAGTAACTTCCTTCCAAATCTAACAACCTTCTTTATTTCACTGTTTCCCACACTATACTCCATTACCTTGCTTTTCCGCTCTATTAATCCTCATATTGAAAAATTCCTCCACGATCAAGTTCATGCTGTTTATTAAGGTTTGAAAGTAGTATTCTGACCCGCCTAATGCCACTATATCAACAGAAAACCGTAAGGTTTTTATTTTCTCTCTGTTCAGTATGATTCCATTTCCATATTCATGTTTAAGTTTCTTCATCTCCTGTTGTATATATAAATTAAAGTACCTGGGTGACAGACTGCATCCTTGTCTCACTCCTTTCTTGATTTCCGCTTTCTTTTCTTGCCCTTCAATACTAATTACTGCCCTTAGCAGAGGTTATGGATAACTCTTCTTTGTGGATATTTTATTCCTGTCCTATCTGAAATTCTTAGGAGTGTGTTCCAGTTTACATTAACAAAGGATTTTTCTAAATCTACAAACGCCATTTATTTTGTGAAGCTAAAAACGGTCATTTTATCCACATAAATTCACATCTATGGGGCCAAGGAAGTTATTATAAAGTGCAGTGAGAATATAGTTAATATGAGAGACGTCACGCCATGCTTTGTTCTAAACGGATCGTTATTTTCGCAAAGCTTGTAATTTGCATATAAGCGGGGCGTAGCTAGAGGTGTATTATCTGTAATGCTTCGTGCTCGAATGTCGTTGGAAATGCTCATAAAAAAATAAGGGTTTTATGTTACGACCACCCCGGTAAGTTTATTAGCCTATAAGAATTATTCCATCAGATACGTGACTGGATCTGAAGAATGGAGAGAAAAAAGCGTTTAGCGTTTGTTGAAACACAAGTACATGCAATATTATTACGAAAATTTTATGTTTATATAGTAATTATATAAGTGAGGTGAGGGTGAGGGGTTTCGCTCTACTTGACTATCACAGCAATGTCTGTGAAAGGGAAGATATATTGAAGGAAAATTGAGGCTGATATTGAAAATATATAATTTAAGTTTGTAATGCATTTTTTTAAATAATTAATGTTAAAATTTATTTTTGATATGAAAGTTTAGTAGGCAAAAAACAAATAATGTAATACTCACTTTTTCGTTTCAGCATTTCAGTCTCTTTCTCACACGAAGGATCTTCGTGGTCCAGCCTCTGGAACCTTGCCTCTAACCTCTCAAATTTTATTGCGGCTCCCGCAATATTTATTAGTCACTATTAGTTAACACGGTCTGTATGTCTTTTATTTTACGTGGGCGTAACAATGCCATAATTTATCTTCTCATAATCTCTATATTTTAATTAATTTGTCTCCCAAATTTCCAGCAGCATAACAGTACTCTTAGTTTAAAAATATTTCACTTCACTAAAATCAACAATCAGAGAGTCTCCCTATCGCAAGTCAAGGATAATAAATACTATTTTCTAAAAAATTCATATTTTCAGTGCGGTTCAAATAAAGAATCTCCTAGCACAGAAAATACAATTTTGTAGCTACTTGAGACTGATATCGAAAATATTTAATTCAATTATGTAATGCTATTATTTAAAAAAATTATGTTAAAAGTTATATTATATATGAAAATATAAATAATTTAATACTCACCTTTTCATTTCAGTATTCGGATCTCTTTCTCTCTGAAAGGAACTTCATGGTCCAACCTCTGGAACCTTGCTGCCAACCTCTCAAATTATGATTGCGGCTCGTACCATATTTATTTGTAACTATTAATTAATAAAACGTATGTGTCGCTTAGTTTACGCGGGCGTAAATACGCGATAATTTATTTAACTTCTCATAATGTATTCAAGAGGAAAGTACTTGCACTTAATATTTTAAATAATTTATGTCTCCTCAATCTTCTCGTGCATAAAAAATACCCTTAGGACAAATATATTCCTCTTCTCTGAAATCAACAATCAGGGACACTCCCTATCGCATGTCAAGGACAGTAAATGCTTTTTTCTAACAAATACAAATATCATTAATTCTATTATTTAAATGACGCTGAAAATAAATAATTTTTTACCGAACAAAGAAATTTTTTTATTAACTTACTTTGACTTACTATAGTGATAAAAACTGTCTACGTTCTTATTTCAGTCAATTTTAATTGTTTTTAAAAGTTTGTTTGGTGGTTTTTTCATTTTCATCTGTTCCTACGGCAAAAATATAGCCAATATTGAAGAAAGAAAAACTGGGAAAAATTCAAATATCATTGCATTTCTAGATTTAGAAAAAGCGTTTGATAATGTAAACTGGAACAAATTATTAAGGATTTTTAAGAGGCAGGACTAAAATATCGAGGAAGAAGTTTTATCCGTAACCCCTACAAAGGCAATTAGAATTGAAGATCAAGAAGAGTAAATAGGAATCAAGAAAGGAGTCACCCATGCTGTTTACCTTACATATAGAACAGTAGATGAAGGAAGATAAACATATTGCAAGGAGAAGAAATTAAATCCATACGCTTTGCCAGTGATATTATAGTATTAGGTGAGTCAGAAGAAGACTTGTAAATCATAACAAATGGCATGATCGGGGTCCAGGAGAAAGAGTTCAATATGAGGATTCATAGAGGTAAAACCAAGGTAATGGAGTGTAGCATGGGAAACAGTGGAAAGCAGCTACATTGGGAAGGGATATTTTGAAGGAAGTTAAGGAATTCTGCTACTTGAGAAGCGTAATAGCTGTGGATGGTAGAAGTATTGTAGACATAAAGAGAGGCAAGGAAGGCTTTCGCGAAAAAGAAGAATTTACTTACTGGTAATAAAAGTGTGAATATTATCAAATCGTTGCGAAAATGTTCGTATGGAGTGTGGTGATTTATGGATGTGAAACGTGGACGGTAGGAATTTCATAAAGGAATAGAATAGAATCCTTTGAAATGTGGTGTTATAGGAGAATGAGATGGGTGGATAGAATCACTAACGAGGGAGTTATAAACGGAATAAGGGAAGAGGACGTTGACGAAGAGAAGGGATAGATTAATAGGCCACGTTTTAACGCACGAGGAAGTGTGTGGGATAAGAAAAGAAGAGGGATACCAAGGATATAATATGCTAAGCAGATTAGGGAGGATGTGGGATATGGGCAGTATGTGGAAATGAAAAGGCCTGTGCAAGATAGGTTAGCATGGAGGGTTGCATCAGACCAGTCTTAGGACTGAATACTACAACAACAACGACATAAATATCGTTGGCTCAGAGTCATTTAAGTAGATGTTGTATCGTTGGTGGGAAAGAGATACTCGTTGGCTTCGTAAACCATATTATTTGGCATAATAATACAATTTTATTTTTATTGTTAGTTTAGTAAATGCGTGATGAACGAAGTAATATGGATTGATCCATGATGATTTGTAGATGATGTAACTTATGGTGGTAACTGACCATTAGAGTCTACGGTGACGTTGACGTCATGACTAGGCAAGAAGGATGGAAATTTGTCCTTATTCGATTAATAAAATGCTGGCTCGCAGTTCAGGTTTCTCTAAAATAATAGCAAAAATAATACCCTGAGTGGACTATTTATTGTGACCACCTGACAGCGTCGCAGTTGTCCCGCTAGAGGGCGAGATAGCTATAAAATGGGAATGCAGGATGTGTGAATCATGTGTTCTTTGCAAAGATGAGGGCAAATGACGTGGTTTAACTGATTTTGAATGCTAGAAGCGACGGATCGAGTGTCAACGAAACAGCAATGTTGGAGAAAAGCAGTTATTAACGCTTACAGAGAGTGTATTACCAAGCAATTAGCCGGGGTCTCAACGTCAGGATCGTGGTCGTAACAGGCTACTCAAAGCTCGACCTGAAAGGAGACTTGCCGAAGTTGTCCAGAGCAACGGTGAGCCAGTTAGCGGAGAATCTTAGTCAAGGACTAACTAACTATGAACGTCTCTGAACGAACTTTTTGCCGTATGTCCTACGGAAGCTGACGACCTATTCGAAAATCTCTAATGAACAAGAGCAGGCGTCTTCAGTTCGGAGGGTGGGACAGTTGATAACTGGAAACGGGACGTGTGGTCTGACTAATGGCACCGTGCAAGGGTTCGAATATGGGGAAAACAACGACGTTGCCACAGCCCTTGAAGTTGCTGGCGGCAACATTATGGTAATTGGTTCCTGTGAAACAACGTCTGAATGCGCAAGGGTATTTAAGTATTATCGCAGATCAAGTACATCCTGTTATGTTAATAGTGTACTCTGACAATGCCGCTTCGTCATAAAGCTGCCATTCTCTTCAGATGGTTCTGAGAGCCTGACAGAGACTTGCGCAGTCACCAGATCTCAATCGGATTGGCAATTTAAGGGATGAGATGGCACGGGACATCAGGCGGCTGGATCCAGTGCCATCAGATCTTAAGGAAAATCATTAAACATGCTCTCTTATTCCTCCAATCATCTACCAACATCTCATAGTCATCGATGACCAGAATAATTCAAACAGCATTAAAAGGAAAAGGTGACCCAACACCAAATTGAAGGGGTGCGCATAATAATTTGGACGTCATAAGGGAAGAATAATTCTGAGGACCTCAACAAAATGCTATTGAGCTTTTTACACTGGTCTGATGCAAACCTGACGCTAACCTATCTTGAGCAAGCCTTTATCTTTCCGCATCACACACCCTCCATTATCTGTTTACTGTATTCCATACTTAGCCTCCCTGTTCTTTTCTTACCCCCACACACTTCCCTCTAATACTAATTTTACAAGATCCTCATCTCTTAAAATGTAGCCCATTAATCTATCCCTTGTCTTGGTCAACGTCCTTCATATTGCTCGCTTTTCCCCTATTCTGCTTAGAACTTCCTTGTTAGTGATTCTGTCCACCCATCTCATTCTCCTATAGCACCAAATTTTTAACGGATCTCTCCTTATCCTTTCCGCAACTCCTACCGTCCACGTTTCGTTAAGTCCCTTGATACCACAAAATCATCTTCTTCTTGCAGTATGATTCGTTTTCCATATTCCTTTTCAAGTTTCTTCATCGCCTGTTTTATATTTAAGTTAAAGAGTATGGGTGACGGTCTGCATCCTTATCTCACTCCTTTAGTCCCCTTCAATTCTAATTACTGTTCGCTGCCATTTCTAGAGGTTATGTATAAGTCTTGTAAATTCCTCTTTTTTGGAAAATACTTCCCGTCTAATTATCAGAATTCCTTAACTTCTTTCAAAATATCCCTTCCCAATCTAACAGCCTTTTTGATTCCAGTTTTCCCAAAATTACACTCCATTAACTTAATTCCTTCTATTTATCCTTATATTGAACTCTTTCACGGGGAACACATTCATGCCATTTATTAAGGTTCGCAAGTCTTCTTCTGACTTCCCTAATACTACAATATCATCGGAAAACCGTAAGAATTTTATTTCTTCTCCCTGCAGTTTGATTACTTTTCCGTAGTCCGTTTTAACTATCTTCATCGCCTGTTCTATATGGGTGGCAAAATGTATCCTTATCATACTGCTTTCTTAATTTATACTTTATTTTTTTGAATTTTTATATTTCGATATTTTAGTTTGCCACCTGTGTTTCTTTTCTCACTGTGTTGTTCCTATTTTCGTTAGCTGACACAAGCTAGCAAACCCGTTGTATAGTGTTTCTTTTCTTCACTAATTAACGGTCTTTAATTTCTTTTTGTAATCTATAATGCTAATAACCTTTCCCAGTGCGTCCGTCAGCTTGTATGTCCCAGTTAGTGGTGACCAAACTGCTGGTCCGAATTTGTGAAAAATTTGGGCACACGAGTTCCTCAGATCCCGAAGCTACCCATGATCGTTAAATATACTAAAGTTATTTATGTGGAAAAATGTAAAATTTTCAACAAACCTTCTTTGTTTCTAGTTTTCTTTCCGATAATTTTCCACCTCCAGAATATCACTTACTCGACTTGCAGAGGGCTTATCCTCTTTGTCTCACCGAGGCCTGACAATAGATATCTTTATTTCGAAGATGGACCAACACCCACTCCTTCCCCCTGCGCTACAAAACAGTAAAAAACACAATTTTGTGAACCTCCTCCAACTTTAGGCCCTGAGGAATTTAGAAAAGTTATGAGAACCCACGACCGATCTAAAATCGATTCTCTAATATTTTGGTCCTCCGACCTTTTCTTCTCAGGCCACTTGGAAATGGATCAAAATAAGATCGCTCCGTTAAAAGACTACTTTGACGATTTTTCGCCATTTACACAACCTAGAATTGCGAATAGGTTGGGATTTGACAAAAGAAATAGATTTAGGCTGTTAAAAAACATAAAGAACGTTTACACACCCCTATAGCTAAATGTCATTCCTCTGGAGGAGAGCTATGAATCTAGTGTACCTTCAAGTACGCTAATAAACTTATATTTAAAAAATTTCCACTTTAACATTTACGTGAATTCGAGCAACACCAGGCACTTTAGCTTGTTCCTCTGTGAGGGGAAATAAATTCATTCCAACCCCCGAGAGAGAGGGTAATTTCCAATATTTAGAACTGTAACGGACAAAAACATCTGCTCGGGCTTTGGATGGCATGGAGTCAAAAGAACGATAGACAGAAGTAGAGCCAGAGACCATAACACCGAGACACCGAGACGCGGTTTCGGAATTTCCCAATCTTTGTGAGAATTTGGTGACGTCGGGTGGTGTATGTCCCCAATTGTCACAGTAAATATATCCATCCCTGCCACATTGTGAAATAGACTAAAAAAAGTGGGGAGGAAGTTTTAACTAGGAAGGCTGAGACATTTTTGAGGGAGATTGGTGGTGGAGATTTTACAGACTGGAAATTGTTCGAGAGATGTTTCGCAGATTTTGGAGGATATTTACTGAGATAGTTCGAGAGGATTGAGACGGGAGACATTTTCTGGCACGACATATTGGGTGTGAAATTCCGGGTGGAGCTAAACTTCTCACTCATGACTGTGGTTGGAATTGCAGCAAGGGGAGATTTTTAAATTATTCCTGAAACGGGGAGAATAGGTGGTCGGCAGCTTTGATCTGAAGGGAGGAAGAACCAGGAAGAAGCTGAAAACCTGCATTAAGCCAACATGCTAATTACCCCTGTGACTCTTTGCTCATTTTCTGTTTTATGCCATGATCCGAGTAGATTTTTGTGGTTCACGTTCTGCTCTATGAGAAGGCCTATAAATGCGACCCTGAGATTAGAGTTAAAAATTTTAATTTTAAGAATTTAATGTAAATCATTTTTGTAAAGTTACATTGAACAATGCAGGCCAGCTTGCGAGTTGCAATTGTTGAGGAACTGACGCAACCCGGGCCAACAATGTGGTCTGTGAGTCGTCATGGGGTGATTGGAGAAGCAGGTTGTGTCGGCGGGACGATGAGAGAATGACCACGCCCTGCAGATATAATTTATTTTTTCATGCTCTGATTGAAATTAAAAACTATTAAAATCAATTTTTGGTGTTTTTAATGAAAAATACCTGGCGCCCTAAAGGAATTAAGAAATCCTCGAATACGGAGGAACGAAGGATCTGCTACAATATATTTAGTTTTTTACTGACGAAAGAAGAGCCGGCATAAACATCTAAATATTAAAAATTGCAATTCTTAATGTAAATATGTTTTTTTGTTAAAGTAAATTCTTTTATTGTTTCTATTACAAAAGCTTATCATTTATTTAATTATTAATTAAATTTCCCCTCCCTATATTCATTTCAGTACCTAGTGCTTTACGAGGGTATTTGTCCGTGACGTTGACGTGACGTAACAGATTGGTTACGTGGCTGTAGAGAGAGAGAGAGAGGAGGAGGAATGCGGGAAGAAGATTGTTCTTCACTTCCGAGGAGACAAAGTCTTCCGGGCACGGGGCCAGATCGCGACCCTGCCCCCCTTCCCTTATTTAGTTAGCATTGCATAGAGGGGGTCCGAGTTGCGGCTACGGTGTCCGTCCTGACGGAGAAAGTGCTCGCAGGCTCCGTGGAGGGAGACCTCTGCGCCTTCTATATAAGACGGCCGGCGGCTGCCATAAGCCACGGATCCGCTCAATCAGTGTCCTTTGCGTGTCTCCGGCTGACAAAAAACAAAACCGTCAACATGAGGTTCTTGGTAAGTACCGTACACAAAAAATATAACCTACAATAACTTAAATTCTAAATATTTACTTGCACGGAAAATAAATTCACATTATAAAAATATAAATAATACAGTAACAAATTACCGCAAACATTTACTTAGAACATTTTTTTCAATAAATTCAACTGGTGAGGAGAGAACATTATGCAGGGTACTGAGGAGTACAGTCTAATGTGACATATTTTGTAGGAGCAAAGAAGTCAAAAGGTATTAGAGGGAACCGTCTGCGGGAACAGAATAGAAGAGTAAGGCCAAGACTGGGAATATGCTAGGAAAATCAGTGTGGAGGATGATTAAGGGGGCTGCATTAGTTATGTGGGTGGTGTAGTGGCTAACGTTGCTGCCTCACAACCCAGGGGTCCCGGGTTCGAATCCTGGCTTGGGCTTGGACGTTTGTGTTGTGATGGTCACGGAGACTGGGGTTAAGACTGATGGAGAGTCGATACGCTGACCACGCATCACTCCATATTCGGAATCTGTCATGTAAGATGACAGTCCGCAGTCATCCTGGCCAAGGCTCTTAATGGGCTGCATAGCCAACGAAGAAGAAGAAGAAATTAGTTATGTGGAGATGAAAAATCTTGCGCAGGGACAGCAGAAAAAAACAGTCAGAGTATAACAACCAAAAATATAAGCATGTTATGTATTATTTTTCTTTCACCAATAGTAATGCTCGAGCACTGATATGTACAGCAGAGGGACTCGACAATAGATTTTGGTTTTTTCAAAATCGAAAATTTTTTTTCTAAAGAGTACTGATAAAAGACTCGAACAGTCGGATTTTATATATTCATATAGTTGTATTACTTTTTGCTGATTGCAAATAAAAATTGTGGACTGGAATTTGTTGGTTATTTTATTTTTACGCAAAATTAAGTAACAGTATTTATCAGTCACTCTGTGTAAAAACGAATAAGAAAATATTTTTCACCCTGTATATTTGCCTCACAAAAGACAGGGCTCCCGGGATCGAACCCCGGCAAGGGCATGGGATTCACTGGGATTCACCATCACATCTGTTAAATACGGCTTTAAATCTCGCAGAGGGCATCCAGTGATACCAGGAGGTGGAAACAATTTCCCTTGAAAGAGGGTAAAGCTTCTCCGTGGAAAACTTCTCTCACTGGGACCAGCCCTTTGGCAGGACACGAATATTAATTTTTAATATTTAATACTGACAAACTGACCAGTTACGATGCTAGAGAGATAATCTGGAAAGCCGGAAAACAAAATTAAATGACTGCAAAATTTATTTAGTACACTTACTACCAGTACAATTACTTAAATTGCTTTTTTTAGTTTTCAAAGAATTGAAAGCTTATATTTTATTTTAAAAAAGTAGTGCTTCATTTTCTGGACTTGAAAGTATTTTTTTCGTACTTATCAGTAAGCTCTTTGTTACATTTTAGTACAAATATTTCTTGACCTCTTAAGGGACTCGGGGACTGAAATTTCGGCCAAAATCTGAATAAAAAAAATCGATTTTCTAATATTTCATATTAATATGCCTATAAATTAATAAACTTAAAAAAAAGAAACTGCCAAAAAAAATATGGAAGGTGTAAAATATACCACAGGACAATTTTAATTAATATTTTAGATTCTAATTTATCGATTATTAATGGTTTTCAGAAAACTCTGTTTTTTTCAGCATCATGATTTCTGGTACGAAAAATCTTCTATGCGTCACAAATGTCAAGATATTGCCTTCATTCTTTTTGTATAAAATCTACATGCTAATACCTTCAAATACAATATTAGCTTTTTAATTGTTAAAGTAGTTTGAAAGAAAAATGTTTGCAAAATATTGAAAATTGCCAATTTTTAAGTACCGGAGCTCTTAGTAAAATAAAATTATTTTCTCCACAAATATTTAGTCAATTTAAAAAAATAATACTGACAATAGCAATGGTCAGATATACATATAAATGAAAAAAAATGTATTCAAGTACGTAACACAAGAAACATTTTCAAAACTGGCAAATTTTAAAAATAATATTCAAAATATCTCAACAAAAAGCAAGTTTACAAAAACAAAATTTGTCACGTTGCCACACATGTGCGTTGTTAACACACGGTCAAAAGTTCAGCCCAGGAGCTATTCATTTACAGCACTTTCAAATTTCAGTCCTCGTGCCCCTTAACGAAGATGTATTTTTGCAGAGTCGGTTCTACCTTTCCTCTGCTTGATTTTATGACGAGAGGAAAAGTGGCTTGAATAGAGTTTACACTTAATACAAAAGAAAACTAAAATTCTTCTGACGTGTTTCTGCCATCTAGTCATGAGCTGAAATCACTGAGGTCATTTTTTAATCATATTTGACCCAGTGTGCGCCTGTAGAGTTCCTTAAACACCGTCCTGTGTAGGTTCTTTGGTTCTGTTACCAACCTTTGTTGCTCAGAAAACATTTGTCGGCGAGAAAAAAAGAAACGTCGACAACAAACATTCGGTTGCAGACGCGGCCTTAATTACACGCTTCACTGCGTCCGAAGCCTCTTTCGATCTTTCACGCGATCTTCTGGACTGCATTACTCAATCAATACTTTCCTTTTCGCTTTTCGCACCGGAAACTTTTTCTCCGTAGAATCCCCTGAAGTCATTATCAGTGTTATCGATTGATAAACCATAAAATCAAGTAATTCCTTTTTTATGAGTCCCAACCTGAGACTGATTCAACCACTTAAAATCCTTCTCATTGCTGCAGAAATTCCTTATACCATCACGTTTCTACACATGATACTAGGTTGCTGTGTTATATTATCGTCTCTTTGTGGTTAATGACGCTTGCTGCTTCAGTCCGTCTCGTTCCATACAGTATATTGTCCATTTAGGTTAAGAAGGGCAACTCTTTAATTATTCATTACAGAAAATTAAGGGGTTGCCAATCTATTAACTATACAAAGAAAATATCCCCTAACAAAATAATTCCGTTAACGTAAAATTAATGTTGGATGGAGAAGACGTAGAACGACAGCAAACTATTCAAAAATTAAATTTCTCCCATCTACTGTCATTTAAGAATAGAAAATTTCAAGTTTCAAAAAGTGGTGTTTGTCTCCATTAAGTCCCCAAAAACTGTTTACATAAGTAGAAATAAAATAAGTCAAAATTACTTAGTTTATATATCCGTGAAAAGGTTAAAATAAATCAATAATATGACATTAAAATAAAAATAAATAAACGCAGTCAATTCGTCAGCAAAAAAATGTATCATTTTAAAGTTGAACTCGTGAAGTTCACAAATATGGACGAAACGTCGTACATTTATTAAACAAATATTAATTTCTTTCGCTGAAAAATTGGATGTATAATTTTATTTACTATGCTTTGAAAAATATTTTAACGAAAAGAATTGCCTCAACCCCTAAAGTAAATTTGAAACTAAAAATAAAAGTTTCAATGACAACTTAAAAAAATATTCCAGAGGGATTAACCTATATTTCAGAGGGTTTCGTTAAGTTACAAAAGTTGAGTGCTCTTAATCGTTCAGCTTCACAGTAATTTCTATCAGGAACAACCCCTAATGAAAATAATTTTCCTGTAACTCGCCCGCTATTTTTGGAAACAAATTTAGTTACCACTGTGTTTGATTTTTTCTTATAAAAACTGCGAATGTACTTATAATTTTTTGTACAGTACAAGAATAAAAAAATTATACTAAATTCCAAAGATACGTTTCGACTTTAGGAGACTTCTTCCAGTGAAAAGGGAGGGTTGTAAAAAATATATAATTTTGCGTCACGGACTCAGCCCAATAACGGCGGACCTCTGTTTTTAACTATTATCTCTTTTCTTAGGGAGGAGGAAGAGTAGGAACTGGGCACATAAGGGTGGTGCAGAAACTGGCAACCTCCCCTTATTAGCAGAGAAAGGAAAATGAAAAGGTTTTAACACCTGACGAATTTTTTTACGGGGGGGAAATATCATAAATTGTGTAATTGTGTGTGGAACGTCGAAACACAACTGCCTAATTGTTTTTAATAACATACTGTAGTTCTCCTGACCAATTGGCTGTCATTGTCTTTATTTGGTAAAATATAAGTGTCAGATTAATATAAATTTATGTCGGTGCAACCCGAAGAACTAGTTGAGCTACGCCATAGAGCTTGAATAATGAATTTTCGATTTTTAGTAAATATTTAGGTTGGTTAAGTTAAATTGCTTTCAAATGATACACGTAAAGAATATTTAGTGACTTTGAAAACTCGTTGATTTTGAAGGAGCAGAACAAGGGTATTCCATAGAACAGCGTGGCACAAATTCTGTAGTTGATTTATTTTCAGCTTAAACAAATTAAATTCTGAAACTATAATTAATAGGGGTTTCTTTTACAACGACTACATTTGCCTGTACGACATACTACCCCTTCGCTGGATTGGCCGTGCTGGGTCAAAAGATATGCTATTGCTTGTTTGGTCACAGAGATCCGCAGATCTAACCTCTTGTGATTTTTCCTGTAAGGACTTTTGTTGAAAAAGGTTTTCCTGGGCTACATCAACTGAAGGAGTGGATTTCAGAAGTGTTCGAAACGTTAAAAGATGATATTCTATGATGAGTATGACAGGAACTGGAGTACCGCGTAGATATTTGCCCTGTCACTCATAGAGCATCTGTCGAACCTTGGGTAACTAAAATATTATTGTAAATTTTAAATAAAGTAATTACAAAGTTTCTATTTGCCCCAGTTAATATGAGACACCCTGTTGACAATTTTGGTTATTTGAGCGAAGTTTTACAATTCCTTTCTGGTGGGTGGTAAAGCGCGTCGTCCATTCCGAGAAGAAAAGAGAGTTTTATTTCTTGTTGGATTCCTACATGGTGGCAGCGCGGAGGGACGAGTTAATTTATCAAGTCCACGTCGCGGACTACATTACACCTCGCTCACGTAACACCGCAAGATATTTACGTGCTTGCAACAAGCACACACACACATTTCAACATTCATGCATGCGCGTGCTCCTTTAGATATCCAACACCAATCTCTGTGTGACGAAATACTCCTCCAGATTTACGAAATACTCCGATTCGGATACATTTATAGTGCCTTGCCTTGCCCTGGAAAGTGTTCCAGTTGGAAACAAAATTCCTAAAAACAAGAGTGGCTTGATATATATATGTGACGATGTTCCTTCCCCCGGATATTTTTAGCATTTTTCTGCGCGTACGTTACAATAACGGTTCACCTACGATATGAGGATAACAGATTATTTATCAGTGCATGACTTAAGATAGAACAATCATCGTAACCATCAATCAAATATCTAAGGGATCCAGAACTGATCTATTCAAAAGTTTATCGTCAGTCTGTTACTTACAATAAATTTGTTTGCTTTCCTTTACTCTCAATTTCGAGTAGACCGGAGGAAAGATTAAGGTAATTGTAAAGTACAAGAGAATCGAGATGTACGTTTCAAGACTTGAAGTTATTTTACTCGGTTATAGTTCTCGAATAATATTATATTTCATCACCCACTCTCCTTCCGTCATACCACTTTCTCTGCTAATGACGTTTGTGACGACACAAAATGTTTGAAACGTCTGGAAACTTTCGGCACAAAAATTTATTTTAAAAAAAGCATAAAGAATATTTAGGCCCCAAAAAATGTTCTTTTATAAGTTACAATAAAATAAGTCAGAATAAGTTTTAAAATGTTAAAATAAATCAATAATCTGACAGTAAGGTATAAATAATTAAACACAGCCAATTTGTAAGCAATAAAATGTATCCACTTAAAATAGACCTGATGAAATTCACAGATATGGACAAATTGTCGTAGACATATTAAATAAATGTTGTTTTTTACAAAAAAAATAGTATTACAATTATAAAAAAAAGTACAAAATACCTAGTGAATGAGCTGCAGACCTCAAGTGAAACGACACTTTACTTGCACAATATATATGAAAACAGTGCTTTGAAGCTAATAAAAGTCTCTAAAATTATAATAATAAAAATAGATTTATTATTAATGAAATACCACTTATCTATAAGGCAATGGCTGACAACCAACTGTTGACTAGACAATGGCTTTCTCTGGAGTGGAAAAACTACCTTCTGTATTGGAACTATTTTATCTGTTCCACTGTGCATAGTATTCCATCTTTATATGAGCAACATTCATTAACCCAAATGATCGTGCGACAACGTAGCCAATTTTATGCATTTAATGCCTTCCCGAAAAAATACACTCAAGTTTAGTTCCGTAATTTTTACGAGTGTTTTAGGAGGTAAAATGTTCCCATTTAAGAGCTATTTTTACTCTAAACGTGTCTAAGAGACAGGAAAAAAAGTGGCTGAAGTGATTATTGTCATTTGTAACACATTTAGGTAAATTTGGGAGCGTTTCAAATACGACATAATCATATTGTTACTATGCTGTGAGCTGATCATGTGGGAGTAAAAAGCGAGGGACTCACTGAGGAGGAAAATAAATCTTTGGTCTGAGAAGAGTCAAACAGTGATAATTTTATTTAAGAGCGTTACATTTATTTGAGGACGTAAGTGGAAAATAGAATACAGTGTCCATACATGAAAAAGAATGGTGTCAGTAGGGAGGGAGGGGGGACAGGGCAAGGGGTGAAAGTTTCAGGGTATTCTGTACATTACGCTCATGAAGATCGTAGCAAAGAATTGAGCAGTGTCGCAGGACATGGGCGGCGACAAGGGCGACTGTACCACACATCCAAGGATGTAATTTTGCTTTACACGCAAACACCGGTCTAAGCTTGTTTATTTTTGGAAACACTTATTGTGACCTCTTCCAGTTTTTTTTTGCATTGTTATAAAGGTACGTTGCTTACATCGCTTTTGTTTTTCATCCTCTCATGCACCGGGGATCGTTTCTGACTTGTCTTCAGACCTCTGGTCGCTTTTGGAGAAATCGTTCCATCGCCATTTATTTTGCTGCCCCACGTTGGGCGCCAATTTCTAACTGATCTCTGATAAAAGGTTCTCCCGACCCAGCACAGCAACGGAACATTTACTGATCGTACGTGACATGCACTGATACTAGAGTTACTTGGACAAGATAGGATATGGGGCAAGTACTTACACAGAAATTACAAAATGAAATGATTATGTTATGCTCGAACGAAAGAAAAAAATAGATGAACGATACAGTTAAAATGATAACTTAGCTTTATGTACAATTCTTATACGCAAAGGATAAAAAATTAATCTATGTTACCACCTGCGTTTATCAGAAAATTGAAGGGGAAGAAACTTAATTCAGCGTCCTTGCATTGAAAAATTATATTTTCATTCATTTGATAGAAAATATTGTGTAATATTTACTCATTGAAGTGTGATAATTGACACAGTGTGATTAAATACAAAAATTTAATTAATCCACGTTCGTTAGATTGTCTCTTAGGGGAGGTTAAATTCTCAAAATTACACAAGCTTCCTCAAAAAAATCATCTTTTACTAGCCACCTTAAAAAATACGGGAATGGCTTTCGATAAATTCAAGAAGAATAAATTCACTGATATAAATGGGTCTTTTTAATGAGATATGTAGACGTTTGTTAAATTGAGAATCATTCCGTTCAAGTATTTCTCGCTTCTATAGTTCTACGCTACAGGTTGAGTTGCATTGAACGTTTGCGTCGAGTGTGTTAGGGGAACCTTGGACGAGCCGTCCACGTGGTCGCCGCTGTGACGCAACTGTGTGTGTATGTATTATGTGAGTCAGGTTCGAGGCCGTTCGCTGCTGGCGGAGAAAGCAAGGACGCTGGTCAGTCAGGCTTTCTACGTGGCCCCTGTCTATTTACGCGGCGTAAATCAACGTTACGTCACAATCAGCCGCGTTGTGTTTCGTAGCTTGAGAAAAAGAAAACACACACACCAACCGACCGACCAAATGACTCATTCAAAGCAACTGCCACTGAATTTTTGCATCATACAACTCGTTCTTGGGCGAGTTTAACCGGTCACTGCATTTCTAATTTAAGCCTCCATGTTTCGTAAGTGTAACTGAACTAACTTCTCCTAACGATCATTCCTTTATTCACACACACTAAACTTCAATTAAAGTCAACGTATTACAGAATATTCCGAGAGTATTCTTCAATTCATCCAATTGAGTTTCATTCTGAAAATTGTAATATACGACGTTCAGAAGTCTCAAATGATCCATTCCAGTTTTTAAAGTCATCAAAAACTTAATACATAAAGAGGCATTAATGCTTCTGCATCTGATTCTTTTGTAAAATTTAAAATATTTAGAAACGTTTCGTGAATATAGAATATAGGTGACTTCTTCTGCGACGTTGGCACGTTTTTGTTGTGAATTCCCTTGACGGGCTTTGACGTCAATAAAAGGGTCTCTGGATTTCGTACTCTTATTCATTTTTTCATGTCTCCTAAATTACTTAATTACAGATTTTGTTATTATTTTCATATTTCTATCGTTTATTATCTCCAATTTCTTGATTATTGTTTCATTATTTTTTTCCTAAAATCTTTAACTAGAAATTTTCTCATTTTTACTCTCTGATTTATTCATAATTCCTATATTGCATTTTTCAATTATGATAATCTTGAGCTTTTCTTTTTTTCTTGTCTTATTAAGATTTTCCGTTCGTATTTATTGTCACCTAACTTATTTAATTACAGTCTTTGTAATTATTTTCTTGTTTTTAATATATTTTTTATTAATTCTTTATTTTTGTTTAAAATCATTAACTACAGTATTCTCAGTTTCACCATTTGATTATTTCGTTTATGTTATAGCTTCAATTATTCTTATGTATAACCATTATTGATGATGAATAATTATCAAATCCTCATTTAATAAGATGAAAGTTCCTTAAAGTATTACCGTTTAACCCAGCATTTTTTCAAACTTCCCTTCTAGTTTCTTTGATAATAGTAAATCATTTCAATTTATAGTGCAGTATTTAGTGTATTTACACGTGCAAACTGATTTATACTTATTGCGGAGGTCAACAATCTCACTTGCACCGTGATTATGGCGATATTTTGACGTTACAGCTAAGGTACGGAAATAATCAGACTGAATTAGAATAGGTCAAAGGAAAATCAACTGATGGATCTTCTTCGAAAGGAAGAAAATTTACGAAAGGAAAAAGGGAGAGATTCGGTAAGGTCTGTTCTTAGAATTTTTGATACCATTCGAAGAATTTAGTACATAATAATAAGCGCTAGAAAAGTTTAATATAGTAATAGAGGAAGAACACTGGACTATACGACCTGACGTCTCTAGAAGCAAACTCAACCTAACACTTAAAATATCTCATTGGTTCCCTGGATTGAGTCCGGTTCTCACCCCTCGGCGATTGGAAGGGAACCAATATTATTCGTGGTTCGGTCCTATGGCCGCTAGAGGAGCCCCTTTAAATCTGATTCAAACCAAGTTTATGCCAACCCTATCATTGAAATCTAACGCGACCTCAAAACTGTCGAATCTTCTGGTAACTCGCCGCTCCTGTTGCTTCCTGCAGAGTTAATTCTCAGAGAGCTCCTAGAGCATTCTAACAGAGACTTGAATGATATTAAAGGTAAAATATCTTAATCAACATAGACCGGGATCAGGCGTTGATTGAAACGGAGAAACACATATTTTATTTTTAAGAGTTATATAAAATTATTTTAGATCAATACTAAGAGAAATAAATCACACTCAGTCCCGTATAGTCTTAGTAATTTTTAGTGGGAAGTTTTTTATTTATTTGGTCATTTTAATTCTATATGTATTGTATAACATGTTATATTACTTACCTTCTCGTATTCAATTTCTGAAGTGTGATTGAGAATCGTCCTACACAAGGTTACTAATTGTAAAAATCATAGGGTATTGAGTTATTTACGATGTAATGTCGTCGCCAGGTGGTCTGCATGCTCGTGACCGTCGCCCTGGCCGAGGACTCCAAGGTCGCCAAGAAGCAGGACAAGCGCGGCCTTCTGGGTCTGGGAGACTACGGCTACGGCTACGGCTTCGGCCTTGGATCTTCCCTGGGACTGGGATCATCCCTCGGTCTGGGATCATCCCTGGGTCTGGGTCTGAGCTCCGGATACGGTCTGGGTCTGGCTGATGCTCTGCCGCCCGTGTCCGTGCACACCACCATCACCAAGCAGGTCAGTGAACCCAACAAGATGATTAAGACTAGAACAACATTTTAAGATGACTCATTATCATTTGTTGGTACCTACTCAGTACTGATGTCATAAATAATAAACAACTTTTTTTCCATGTACCTATTTATTAGAACATGTCGTTGCTACTCAAGTAAACAATCTGTTGTTAGCGAAGAGATGTTAGTCCCATTGCTGAGATCTCTTTTACGCAAATGTAATATATGTGGAGTAATAAATTTACGATTTTTTTTGCAGAGTTGTTGTGATTTTCAGTCCTAAGACTGGTGTGGTGCAACCCTCCATGCTAACCTATATTGAGCAAGCCTTTTCAATTCCTTAAAAGTATCACAACCAACATCCTCCCTAATCTCCTTAGCGTACTCCATTCCTAGCCTCCCTCTTCCGTTCTCACCCCTCACACTTCCTCTAATACTAATTTTACAAGATCTCGTGCCTTAAAACGTGGCCTATTAATCTATCCCGTCTCTTGGTCAACGTCCTCCGTATTGTTCGCTTTTCCCCTACTCGTTAGTTCTTCTATCCACCCATCTGATTTTCAGCATTCGCACCACATTTCAAAGGCTTCTATTCTTTTCCTTTCTGCAACTCCTGTCGTCCACGTTTCGCTCACATATAACGCCACGCTGCATACGAACATTTTTAGCAATTATTTCCTAATATTCACACTTATACTATACATAAGTAAATTCCTCTTTTTCGCGAAAGCCTTCCTTGCCTGTGCTATTCTACTCTTTATGTCTACTAAACATCTGCAATTCATAGTTATTACGCTGCACCAGTAGCAGAATTCCTTAACCTCATTCAAAATAGTCCTCCTCAATCTAACACAGTTTATTATTTCACTGTTTCTCATATTAAACTCCATTACCTTTGTTTTCATTCTATTAATCCTCATATTGAACTCCTTCTCAAACACCATGTTCATACCATTTTTTATAGTTTACCGGTCTTCTTCTCACTCCCCTAATACTACAATATCATTGGCAAAGCCTTGCTCCATACGAATATTCTGAGCAACGATTTCTTAACATTCACACTAGTATTAGTAAAATTCATTTTTTTTTCGCGAAAGCCTTCCTTGTCTGTATTATTCTTCTCTTTATGTCTATTATACTTCTACCATTCCTAGTTATTACGCTTCCCAAGGAGCAGAATTCTTTAACTTCCATCAAAATATCCCTTCCCAATCTAAAACCCTTTGTAATTCCACTGCTTCCCAATCTACACTTCATTACGTGAGCTGAGGCTTTTCCGGTGTATTTGATGCAGAAATAGTTCTCGGGTTTCCGCTCGGGTGCAGGTGCGATTATAACGCGACGTTTCGACGACCAAGTGCTCTGTCGTCATCGACACTCAGCCTGAAGATGATGACAGAGCACTTGGTCGCTGAAACGTCGCGTTTTCTTTGCACCTGCACCCGAGTGGAAACCGAGAACTATTTCTGTACACTTCATTACCTTGGTTTTTCCCTCTATTGAACTGTTTCTCCATGGAGTCGAATCATTGAGGTCTTGAGGCGTAGCATGGATGCTTACTGTTGTTGGTGTTCCAGGTGCCCGTGGCCGTGCCAGCGCCGTACCCCGTGACTGTGGAGAAGCACGTCCCCGTCGCCGTGCCCGCGCCCTACGCCGTGCCCGTGCCCAAGCCCTACGCCGTGCCCGTGGCCAAGCCCGTGGCCGTGCCCGTCGACAGGCCCTACCCCGTGCACATCGACAGGCCCTACGCCGTGCCCGTGCCAGTGGCCAAGCCCTACCCCGTGGCCATCCCTCACGCCGTAGCCATCCCCAAGCCAGTAGCCGTACCCGTCGCTGTGCCCAAGCCCGTCCTCATCGGAAAGTCTTTCTTGGACTTCGGCGGATGGGACTAGGTAAGGAAAACTCTCCCTAGCGTCAGGTTAATTAAGACACTTAATAAGGACAGGTAAGAGAGTAAAATATTCATATATTGTTTCCAAACCATGTAACACCAAAAATAATAATTATATACTTTACACCTTCTTTCTTATAATCCCTCGATTCTTGATTCTATTTCACGGCAACGCTATATCTAATATTTCTCTACTGTGGCGTTCGTTGTTTACACCATCAAAAATATATTGTTGATACAATCAAACAAACAATAATAATAATAATGAATTTAATTTGAATAGAAATATAACTCAAATTAAGTTATAATGGAAAACATATAAATTTACGATATCAATTTAATCATTAGCTCAGTCGGTAAAAGCAAAAATAATACTCTACGCAGCTTCTTAAATGGCTGCTCCCGGGAACGCGGGTGACGAACGATATAGTTGAAAATTAAATTCGCGAATCAGACGAGAATGGTTTGTGTGGAAAAACCGAGGTAAATTGCCGTTACCAGATGACGTCGTTCTTCGTTTTTGTTCGTATGCCGGTTGTTCCTTTGCTGGGTCACGTCTTCTTCATATTAAGATTCTCTAGCGCCTCTCCTTCAGATCAAATGTTGTCTTTTTATTTTCTGTACTCCCACCAAATGAATCTCCTTTCTTAAATGTGCAGAAACTAAATTTTATACATGTCGCCTTGTTCTGCCACTGCTTCGTCTCTCCCTAGCGTCTCTCTCAGGCAGCCTCTCTGCAACAACTGTCCAATCTAATCTCTTCCAGGCCATCAACAATGTTGCAGCCAACAATGTTGCAGACGGTGACGTTTTCCCGCCTACTCAGCCCCACCAAGCCATTCTCGTCTTCCGTCCTGTATACGTAAATAACAAAAACTAAATTATTTTTGCTTTACCCGACTGTAAGGGTCATGAATCACCACACTACTCTTCCTGCTATTAAAGTAATGTTCTGTCCTTTAACTGATCTGATGCAACCCTCCATGCAACCTATCTTGCGCAAGCATTTTCATTTCCGCATAACTCCCTTCGAATCCCTACTCTGTTCTTACCCCACACACTTCCCTCTAATGCTAATTTTACAAGTCCCTCGTGTCTCAAAACGTGGCCTATTAATCTATCCCTTCGCTTAGTCAACGTCCTCCATATTGTTCATTTTTCCCCTATTCTGTTTACAACTTCCTTGTTAGTCACTCTATCCACCCATCTGATTTTCAGCATTCGCCTATAAAACCACATTTCAAGGGATTCTATACTTTTCTTTTCCCCAACTCCTATCGTCCATGTTTCGCACTTATATTGTTTTCTCTTTTCTTATTCTTCTCGTAACTATATATTTCTTGGGAATAATCTCTACATTCAAAGGAAGTTTCTGTACATGATACAAATTCACTGTTAAGAGTGCGCGTGTTCTAACATACATATTTTCAGTATTCTCCTTTCAGTTTATAAATTGTATAATAATAATAATTAGGCTATAATACGATGCTTCTAATTAGTTTGTAACGGACCCTACATAATGTTTCTGAAGTTTATCTTGGAAACAATCTTATGTCTGTCGGGGTTAAAGAAATAGGAGAACAACGGAGGAGTCCGATGGGATGACTCAGAGACTATATGGGGTTTGGCAGAGGATCGTTGGAGGAGTTGTAAAAATTTTGATACTAAGGTTAAAGTATACGAGTTTTGTTGTAAAATGAGAGTATTATTTAATAATTGGTTGATCAATTTATTTTCAGTATACCCCGGTGGGAATGCTTAAGATGTATAAAATTAAGAAAAGAAAATATACTAAGAAACAGGTCAAAATAATACTATATAAAATAAACATAAACAAACATGCCGCTCCATAACCTCAACTAAACTATGTCCTACTGTTCTCTGAACCTTGCACTTCACTTCACTGGACGCTTAAAATGTATTTAATTCATAAAATGCGAGACTACTTCCACTTCATTTCACTTGATTTTCTTAGTAGTAATAATAATAATTGTCAGTTGGTGGGTTGTAATTTTCCGTTTGGGGATTTCACAGACATGGCGACTATTGGTAGGATTTCGACATTTACCAACTTTCATGTATGTGGGAGTCTATATATTAACAGATTGGTAAGGAGATAACTAAAACGTCACTTGGTTGCCAACTCTACGCAACTTGTTATTAAGTTAAGACGAGCCTGAGATACTCCGACTCGTGGTTTGATTGTAAAAGTAAGCCACTGGCGCCTAACGGCAGACAACATGTAATATAAATAATTTTACTTGATAAGAAATTTCAGAGATTGGATTATTTCAAGTTTGTATGACTCAGATATTTCATTATTTCTCACGGAGATATTTCCATGGTTCCAGGTTGGTTGGACGCTGATGGACGCTGATCCAGTGTAGCAGCGTTCCTGCATCATTACTCAGGCCATTACTCATTCCCTCCCCCCCAGAGAACAACAACGCGTTGTTGCATATTGTACAAATTTTTATATATGTGTATGTATCATTATTTTAAAATATTTGCACTTGTCGTCACGCAGCGTGTCTCGGCTTCATTAGGCAGTTCTTCCTCTCTCTTTCTCCCTTGTTTGGTTCTAGCGTGTGAAGATTCCCGACGTCGGGTTATTTGAACTTATAATAATTGCTCAAAGTGGAAGCTAACGTTACTTCTCCTGGTGTAGTTCACTATTATCAACAACAAAAAAAGCTAACCATTGTCATCGTAACTCACCTCGGCAGTAGTCCCTTTTGTTCCTTTAAGTGTGCCTCTAGTTAAGCAAATTAATACTTTGCTTTCGTCACATTACCTCTTCACCTTCTTTTTATATTTCTATTTGAAATATAACTAAACATATTTGGTTTTTAGTCAATATTAAAAAAAAGGTCTCCTTTGAAATTGTCAAGTTGTGCAAGTTTTCCAAAATTGTGAACATTAAATTTAGGGTCATTTCCTAATACCATTGTCATTAGTTTTAGCTTTTGTACTGAACTGTATGTCATGGATACTGTGCAATAAACGTATTTAATGAAAACTGACTTGGGTAGTCACAAAAAGAAAATTTTCACCTTCCCTTTACATCCTTTTCACAATACAACCATAGTTTTGAAAGGTAAACATTTCAAGCGATGCTACTAACTTAACAGTTTTATAAATAAATAAAATAATGAGGTTTATCATACTTGATATTCAAATTAAAATAAAATTAATCGGTAAAGAGTCAGAAGTAGGAGAATTAAAATTCACAATTATACGTTTCGTCCGCAACTTTCGGGACGTCTTCTGTTGTTTCTACGAGAAAACGTAATTACAATTACATAGTTAAATTAAACAAGTGAATACAGTCAACTTCTTAATAACAATTACATAGTTGCCTTATATGGTTACTTACAATTAAAACTTAATAGCTGAAGATGGGGACGAAACGTCTTATTAGATAAAGTTTAAAGTTACCGTCTGTTAAATATAATGAAACAATTTATGGTAAAATTTATGGAAACAAAACCCCAGGAAGACATGAAAATATGCCGAAACGGCATTATTAATTGAATTAAAATAATAAAGTCAGTAAAGGGTAATAAACTGTTTTATTTCGTCTTATTTTAAATTAGAATTCGTCTATTTCACACTTTTGGCCATTTATTGTATTTAATTTTCAGTTTAAACATGACTAATGAAAAAATTCTAAATCTTACAATATTTAATTTTCCCACGTAGACCTTCAGTTGAAATGGGAAGAATTAAATTAAAGCAGTCTACAGACACTATTAACAGTATGATAAATATTATTTTTGAAGAAAATATTATAACGCAAAAAGAACTTATACATCTGTAAGAATAATTTTCAAATACAACCCATGATTAATTTTCATAATTATTTATCGGATACTATAAGTTTCTTTTTTATACAACGTAACTCCAAAACGCGATTTCAAAATTACCGTATTAAATAAAATGAAAATTTCGTCTTATAACTTAAAGAAATTCTACAATACATCAGATAGACAGTAATTATTTGAATATTTAGGAAGATACTATATTTTTTACGCATTAAATTAATATATATAAATATATACACATTTAGGTCAGAAGAAGGCTTGGAAACCGTATTAAATGGTATGAACACGGCCCTAGAGAAAGAGTTCAATATGTGGATAATTGGAAGGAAAACCAAGGTAATGGAGTGTAGTATGGGAAACAATGAGATAATAAAGGCTGTTAGTTTTTCAGATTGCAAATATAAATAACAAGAAAAGGGTATGCCACAAGGGTATGTTAAGGCTCCATTGCTCTTATTTACTATTCAAGGTTTTCAATTAGTATTTAGTTGAATTCAGCTCCTGTATCATGTTATCTGATATTTTAAGTATATTTTAATTAATGAAACCAATTTAGCTCTCAATATATCATTCAGAAATTCTTCATACTATAGAAAATTAATAAATTAACATCGAGGTGTTGAATTTTTTTATTATTTTCACTAAGACAACCTGAACAGTTGTTTTGTTAATATACATATAATTAAAAGATAATTTACTTGGGCTAATGTAATTTTTTCCCGAACTGTAAGGATAAATGGCAAGATTAAGCTTGGTTGGTAAACTAAATCCTTTAAGTGGTAACTTTTCTATCTTCATGGAAATAGTTTTAAACCTGGATTTTAATTGCATATATAAAATAGGGTATGATGGAGATACCTACGGAACTTTCATGAAGGATTTTTTGAAGAAATTTTCTCACACCTTATTTCAAAATATTACACTGAGATTTTGCCATAAAAAGTGATTCTACAATGTTCTACTGTGAATCCCTTGTTATATGTTTTAATATTCGTAAATAATTTAACAAAATTACTCGCAATTTGGCATTATGGCAAACGCACATACTCTGGTGAAATTTAAAATTCATATTAGAAATAACTTTAAAAAAGAGGGATTTTCACAAGATACTATTATGGATCCTCAACTCTATGTGAATATCCATTAATCCTTTGGCAGAACCACTTGCAGAATGAGAAAAGCACAAACGTTTCACTTAATTTGTAAATTATAAATAAAATAAAAGTTGTGCTCCCACAAGGTTCTATTATGGGTCAATTACTCTTTCTTAATATTGATTAATCCCATTTCCCGCCCATTTCAGAATATTTGCTAGCCCTTCAAGGTTGATGAACGACTTCAATATTTTTGTGAAATGTCATTATTAAATATGTTTACTTTGGTTGTTGTGGTGGTGGTATTAAGTCCTAAAACTGGTCTGATGCAACACTCTATACTAACCTATCTAGCGCAAGCATTTTTATTTCCAAATAGATAACGCATCTCATATCCTCTCTAATCAATCAACCGTATTCCATCCTTAGCCTCCCTCTTCTGTTCTAACCACAAAATAAACCTTCTAATGCTAAATCCTCATGTCTCAAAGCGTGGCCTTTTTACCCATCCTCTATATTGTTCGCTCTTCCCCTATTCTGTTTAGAACTTCCTCGTGAGTGATTCTATCTATCCATCTCATTATCCCATAGCAGCTTCCATTCTTTTCCTTTCTGCAACTCCAACCGTCCACGTTTTGCACCCATATAACTGCTCGTTCCATACCAACATTTACTAATATTCACACTTATTTCCCCTCAGAAAGTTCCTGTTTCGCGAAAGCCTTCCTTGCCTGCGCCATCCTACTCTAGTTATTATGTTTCCCAAGTAGCAGAATTACATAACTTCCTTCCAAATATCTCTTCCCAATCCAACACTCTTTGTTTCCCAAACTACACCCAATTCCCTTGGTTTTCCCTCTATTAATCCTTATATTGAACTCTTTCTCCAAGACCACTTATTATGGTTTTATAGTCTTCTTCTGACTTCCCTAATATTATAATATCGTTGGCGATGCTTAGGGTTTTTATTTCTTCTCCTTTCAGTATGATTCCTTTTCCATATTCCGGTTTAACTTTCTTCGTCGCCTGTTCTTATGTAATTTAAAGTGCATGTGCGACAGACTGCATCCTTGTCTCACTCCTTTCTTGATTACGACTTTATTTTCTTGATCTTCTATCTAATTACTGTTGCTTGTCTTCGGTACAGGTTATCTATTAGCCTCTTTTCTCTATATTTTATTCCAGTCCTCTTCAAGATCCTTAATAGTGTGTTCCAGTTCACATTATTAAATGCTTTTTCTAAATCTACAAAAGACCATGTACGTTGGCCGTTTTTTTCTTACCCTGTTTTCTAAAATTAACCGCAAAGTCAATATTGCATCTTTTTCCCGTACATTTGTCCTAAAACCAAAGTGATCTTCTCCTAACTCGCTTTCTATTCTACGTTCCATCCTCCTATATACTATTTTCGTTAATATTTTTCATGAATGAGATACTAAACCAATTGACCTGTGCTGTTCGCATCTATTAGCCCCAGTCGTCTTCGGTATGGCTATAATTATGTTTCACTAAAATCTTATTGCATTCATCCTGTTTCGAAGATTTCGCAAACTATCCTCAACATCTTTGATATTACTTCTTCGCCGGATGATCTTATCAACTAAATATAATATATCGTGGGGAGTGATGTAGTCGAAAAAATATAAATAAAATTGAGTCATTAACATTTCTGGTAGGAAAGTTATGACTAACGCGTGAATAAGGATAATTAATCACAACGAATTTGTTGCAATCATAGAATTGAAAAAGTTCACTCACTAATAAAACGAACACGACGGAATTTCTGTTACAATTAATTACTCTTGAGACCTATAATTTATTTTAGCCCAATAAGGCAGTGAATGCCATTTAAGGTGCCTGATGACAGCTGGAAGTGATTTATTGAGGTTTGTTATAGTAATCGTGTGAGGGTAAAAAGATGAACAAAAAACCAAATAAAAGAGCATGAGTCAATACTTACCTTATATTGTGTGTTGAACTCATAGGACGATGCTCCTATACCTATGGACCTTCTTACCTACAGATTATAGACGATAAATTTTCTGACTCAAGTTATCAGCGCCACCTATTAAAGGAAAGTCAGGACTACAACTAGGAGGCGGTTGGCCCTTCTCCCGCCAGATGGCAGTAAAAACAGATAACATCGTGAACCTGACATCCAATCAAGTTTATGCCATTGAACTTGGACACAATCGTACAACTGCAATATCGAAAGGAAATCACCCTTCGACGTAATTTATTGGGAGGGTTTTGCTCATTTATTATACACCAGAAATTGTTTTCATATATTCAGGCACAATTGCTGAAGGGGAGGGGCGTAATAGAAAACAGACAGTGGTGCGATACAAATGAGGAGAATATCAAAGGTCACACCGAAACGTCTTTTGGGGGTTGAGGGCTATTCGTGACCCTTCTTAACCCAATAAGTGTTTTGAAATAAAGAGGAAATGATCTTTCAATATGGCTTATACTAAATGTAGTTATGGACCTCTTGGAACCCCCAAATTCATAATTAATACAAATCTGCACGAGATTCTACCAAATTAATTGCTATTTCTTTACTGTCGGCGATTTTTGTAAACGACATATGAAAATTCATACAGAGTAACGGGCCCAGAATAGGACCTTGTGGAACCACCAATTTTATTTCTCCCCGTCCTAAATTAATTCTTATACCTTTCTTTAATTTAAACCATACTTTTTGTACAGTCTGCGTTACAAACTGAACTTAATATCATTTAAATTTAACAACTTAATGTCAACGATACAAGTGAGGTAGGATATTAAAATTAAAAATTAAAAATTTTGATACAGTGGCAAATTGAAGACTGGAGTAATTTTGTTTTGTAATTAAAAACTGTAAATTTATACTAAAATTTAAAAAATGAAATAGGACATTGTGGAACCTCCATTTTTATGTTACTCCACTCAGAAATTAATTAATATTATGTTTTTTAATTTGAACACTGTCTTGTGCAATCTACATTTTCAAAGGGTTATGATCACATAAATTTGTAATATTTCACGATTGAGGTAATTGTAGACAAAAGGCGGGAGGGGGTAGGGATTAATAGGTTATAAATGAATTTATAAATTATGATTCTGTTTAAACTGATTTAATTACTTATAAGTAAAATTGTAAGTTGATTCCCTTAGTATGTAATAAACAAATTAGGAAAAACATAAAATAATGAACCAGCCAACTTCTCATAAATAAAACAAAATTAGCACCAGCCATCCTTAGGGGACGTTCCCTGGTGCACAAATTAGAAGCATAACTAGTTGAGTTTTAAAAGCCTAAATAATTAAAACGTAACTAAAAACAAAACATCAAAGTGATATTAATAACACAACTATGTGAAAATTTATTGTTAATTGTTTATAAAATTATTTGTATATGTGTTTGTATTCCTTTAATCTGGAATTGTACCCGGTGACAAGATAGATGACTTTACATTGAGTTTACAAAGGGTGAAACAACAGTAATTAAGTATAGTTATTTTAAACAATCAAAGTACACTTACATACAGTTTTAAAGTATAAAGACCATGTAAAAAAGCATTTTAAAAGAGAACTCTTTATATAAATACAAGAATGATTTATTTAAATTAAACCGTTTTTTCCCCAAGTTTCTGGACTTCTTCAGTTCCTCAATTAAAATATGATTGGAATTTAGTGTCAACAGTCCAACATCTGGGGCGGAATTTAGGCAGTAGTAACAATAAATTCTTATAGGATCTTAATTAAAGCACTGAAGAGGTCACGGAAAATGGGGAAACTAAACGTCTGAATATTGGTCATGATTTATATTTTATTTATAACATGAAGTGAGAGTAATTTAATTATTTTATTAATAATTATTTGACGCTTGGCCTAATTAAGCATCTAATATTTTTTTTATTTAGTGTGAAATTTTGGAGATTTTATAGTTAGCTGCTAAAGTAAAGAATTTAATTAGTTATTGATTATGGATTGTGAATCTACCTCTTCATTTCAATAGACTACTCTAATCTTTTTTAAATAGAGAGAGAGAGAGAGAGAGAGAGAGAGAGAGAGACTCTGTCTCAATTTCCTTTTTCGTAAATTTCCCATATATTTTTTGAATTAATAACTAAAAATTTTAGAACAAATTTCTAAAGATGCAAGCTACAAAACAATTTCTATTCGGTATGTGAAAAATAAAAATATTTTTAGATAATGTATGTAATTATTTTTCTAAGATAGATGTTACTAAGTTGGTTTCGTAACAAATATTTTATTATAATTATTAGCATATTATAATGTTTTTTTTTGTTAAAATTCAACACTTAACCGTTTATCCACTAAAACCAAAGGGGATGTAATACTCACATTTTCACTCAGCAGTGGAATCTCTCTGGATCAGCATCTTTGTGTATTCAGCCTCAGCTAACCTCAAATTAAAATTCTGGCATATTTGTTCATCTGAATTAATTACTTCAGCGTAGAAATTTCAGATACGTCTCTCAGTTTACGTTGAATGTGATAATGTACTGATGTTTTCATGCTGCAATACCATTACACTCAATAATTTAATTAATGTATTTGCGACTAAACTCAAGATAAAGATAACACTACTTCTCCAAGAACAACAACCAGAGACACACGCTGACATGTCAAGGATAATAAACACATTTTTTATTCACAAATATAAACATTAATAATTGTTACATTCAAATTTAATCCAGGGTAATTCATTAAACTTAAGTTCACTATAATAATAAACACATCAAGATGGATTTGGTTTCAGTTTGGCCTGCCATAGATTGATTGAAGTATACACGTTCATTTATTAACGGTAAATAGCGAAGCAGTTGACGTTTAGATGCAATTGAGAAACTCAATATAATTTAAGGATCTATTAAAGACGGGGGCAGAGAGAAAGTAAGATGTACGGAGACGAACACAGAAGCTGGCATCAAAAAACGTGCTGAACAGGCGTGATTAATTCAGCTCATTTGAAAGTTAACGAGGGTTATAAAGGCTATACGGGCGCATAATAAACACCCACAACGATGCTACTTTATCACTGTGCTTCATTTGTATCTCAATTCATCCTTTTACTATTTTGTCTATGCAGTTAGCTGTTTTTTTTAACAAATATTCAGTACACATAAATTTATCAAAAGAAACGAGGTGTAGGATACGACGATTACTGGTATTTTATTCGACAACATTTCTGTAAATCTTTACAACTTTCTCTGGATATAGATTCGGGTTAATTTTTCGGTCGTGTCTCGTATTTAATATTTTATTTTCTGTTTGTCATTACTACTACAGTATTATAATGTAAAGCAAATGTAGCTTTACGATCAAATAGTTTATTGAAAAAATGGGTTAAAAATAACGTTTCGGTACATATTACTAAAACAACAGTCTTCAAGCTCTATATTATTGTAAGGAATATATTCAATAATAACGTGCCTTACGTACCACATACAGTAATGGGGTTAAAGTAATTTAATTTTCGGGCATCGCCGGGGAGCCAGCAGGTTTATGATATTAAGCCAGATTATTTTAAATTATTTCATTTGTAATTTTGTTGATGCTTGGTCGAATTTTTGCATCCAATGTTTTCTCAAAGGATTTTGTTTCAAACGAGGAGGTTCAATTACTTTATTGTTTATTGACTGTGAATCTTTCACCGCACTTCAATAAACTTGTCTAAACTATTTTAATAAGAGAGAGAGAGAGAGAGAGAGAGAGAGAGAGAGAGTTTATATTTAGTCTAAATTTCGTTCCTCTTTAGTTTTTTTTAAAAAATAAATATTTATAATTAAAGACTTGAGAAGAAATTTCTAAAGACTTTTGTTTCTAAAGCACAATTTCAATGGGTAAAATGGATAAAGTAGGATGAAAATATTTTTCCAAGGTAGGTATTAAATAAGTTGATTTTGATCAATTAATTATCATCATCATCTTGAACACTACATTGTAATGTTATCTCTGATTTTAAATGTCAAAAGTAATTTAATATCTGTAATGTTTACTCCTTGTCTGCCTCAGCCGAAAAGATTGTTTGACTTTACCACGTGAAGAATTTAGCGTCGCGCATGGGACCATCTCCAGCCCCTGACGGTTAAAGGCCGAAATGATCCAATACATATGTATTGCTAAATTTTACGCCTGAGGAAGTCTCTAAATGGAGACGAAACGTCGCTTGTGAATAAATAGTGGTAAATTTATGAGCTGACCTTTTGGCCGTCTTTTTAATCATTGGAAAAATAAATTATTTTAGACCGAGCAACACTGACTGTGGCACAAATTTAGCTGGAAAAATCGATATAACTTTTAGAAAAATACTATAGCATTTCTTGGAAACAATTGTTTCTGGAAGGCTTATGGGTACGCACAACCTCAGAAAGGAGATCGTATTAAGTAGCACATACGAATGAGCTGACCCTACACCCTTAAAATGGTTTTCCATGTACGTTTACCGTCGTAGAAGGTGAATGAAATCCCTGTCTCTGAAAGCGCACCATACGTGGACGCCATAATAAACGGGGTACGTCTTAAGCAGCAGCGTCCAGGAAATGAAAGTAGTGTTGTATAGTGCCCCGCGCAGGTCGTGGCATGACAATGAAGACCAGATGTTGACGCAGATTGCTTATCTCCAGTCCTTCCCATACCATACCATAATAAATTGGTGGTTGCGTAAGGAACATTCCAGCAGGCAGTGGCACAGATCCACTTGCGCCTTGTAAGGGACCGCCCGCCATTCCTTTCGCTGTCCGACTTCTGTACGCTGTAGACCAGAGACGTGCGTGCTAACAAAGCGGAGTAGAAGATGCGCCATGACACCAAGGACGCCGCCATCCTCTGCTTCCATGGTCACTCCTCCCATTTATAATGAACTGGGGGGTTGGATTTTAATTAAAATAAAAATAATTATTGGGTTAGATTAAATAAAAACAAATTAAATTTATTCACAGAAAACAAAAATAATTACTAAAATTACATCAGGGTTATCTGACTTTTTAAAAATAATTATTTCACTATTTTTAGCCTGTTTTCTCCTTTCATATAGCTGACCTAAACTAAAATATTTTTAAACTATATTGTACACTTTTTTTAATAATAATTAACATTGTTGTTGTTGTGGTATTCAGTACTAAGACTGGGTCTGATGCAACCCTCCATGCTAACCAATTTGCGCAAGCCTTTTCATGTCCTCAAAACTACAATCAACCCACATCATTCCGTAATCTGCTGAGCGAATCGCATTCTTCGTCTCCCTCTTCTGTTCTTACCTCACACACTTCCCTCTAATGCTAATTTTACAAGACCCTCGTGCCTTAAAACGTGGCCTATTAATCTATCCCTTCTCTTGGTCAACGTCCTCCATATTGTTCGCTTTTCCCCTATTCTGTTTAGAACTTCCTCGTTTGTGATTCTATCCACCTATCTGATTTTCAGCATTCGCCTACAACACCACATTTCAAAGGCTTCTACTCTTTTCTTTTCCGGAGCTCCGTCGTCCACGTTTCGTACCCATATGACGCCACACTCCACAGGAACATTTTTAGCAACGATTTCCTAATATTCATACTTATATTTCCCGTAAATTAATTCCTCTTTTCCGCGAAAGCCTTCCTTGACATGTACTATCCTACTGTTTATATCTACTATACTTCTACAGTCCCTAGTTATTATGCTTCTCAAGTAGCAGACTTCCTTAACTTCCGTCAAAATATCCCTTCCCAATCTAACAGCCTCTGTTATTAAACTATTTATTATATTACACTTCATTAACTTGTATTTCGCTCTATTAATCCTCTTATTGAAGTGTTTCCCCAGGACGACGTTCATGTCATTATGGTTTCCAAGTCTTCTTCTGACTCTCCTAATACTACCACATCATCGGAAAACCGTAGGGTTTTTTCATTCTCTTTGCACTATAAATACTGTAATAGACTGAAAAATAATCCCAGTACTTTAATAGAACGCCAAATAAACACGGTACTTTTTAGAACAAATGTAAAACAATGCCTGTACTTTAATACACTGATAAATAACCCCTTTACTTTGCTATCCTGAAAAATAACCTCGGTACCTTCATAGACTGAAAATAAATCCGGCTCTTTAATATACTCCAAATAATGTCGTTATTGTAATGGAGTACAAAATAACCCCGGTACTTTCATAAACTGAAAATAACCTCGGTACTTTAATAGACTGCAAAAGAATTCCGGTACTTTAATAGAGTGGAACATAACCCTAGTACTTTAATAGAATGTAAAATTCATCACGGTAATTTAATAGATTGCAAATTAACTCCTGTACTTTAATAGATTTAAAATATCCCCGGTACTTTAGTATAATGAAAAATTAATCATGGAAAATTAATAGACTGTAAAACAATCCTTGTACTTTAATAGACTAAAGTAATACCGGTTATTCAAGGGAGGAGTTCATTCGTTCCCCTAACAGAATAAATTATACTCCTGGTACCCCTAAGAGAGTAAAAGATAGCGTGGTACACTTAAAAAATTATTTAAAAGAATTTTCTCAATCATAGGGGCTGAACCACAACTTAAGCGGCATGCTGGATATCAGGATTGAAGTCAGCAATTTCCATTATCCCCTGATTTGACGCCAATCTCGGTTTTATCCACTTATTTTTTAAGTAAGGCGTCACTGTCCCGTAAGCTCCAAGTGTGTCAAATAGGTTTGAAATAATACTCAACATCGACAAATAAATTATTAATCCAGCTGACGAAGAAATTATGTGTAATCGTTGAAAATATTGGCCGTTATCTCATGTTTCAATGTTTCCAATCTGTACCTATGCCAGTCCTCTGGTAGTGTCCTACCCACAGTGTGTTTGTTTCCGAGAATAATAGAATGTGATTACTGAATTTGTGTTTAAATTTGTATGACGAACGTACAAAAACCTCCAATTTTATTTATAAGGCAGTATAATAGTCATAAATCTGACATTTCCTTTCTAATTTAATCAAAACTTGTTTGGATAATATTAGTTTGTCGAAGATATTAACATAAAATCTTTGCATTGTGTACAAATTTTTAATAATATTCTAATTCATTGAAGACATGTTTTGTTTTGGAATTAATAAAGAATGTCTAATGTCTCCAGTATTTATTGCTTGACTCGCCGCTGGCACAGCTCCAAATTGGAAATGAAACAGCACATATTTAATTTATTAACTTCTTTTAATATTAATAAGAAAAAATTTCCAACCAATTTCAGACTTTATTTTTATTTATAACAATTTCCAAACAGTACAAACGAAACGTTTCGGTACTTATTTGTACCTTATTCAGGTTATTATCCTGTGGAGAAACATAAAAAACATGGAAACTCCAAACAATTTAAGTATTTTTGTAGTACTAATATATAACTAACGCTGACCACGTGTCACTTCATATTCGGAATGTGTTAGACGACAGTCCGCAGTCGACCTTGTAGGCCAAGGCCCTTAATGGCCTGCACAGCTAACGAAGAAAAATAATATATAACTAAACAAAATGAGGCACAAAAAATGAGAACATTCGTCTAATTTTCAATAAATCAAGTGTCACATTTAATAAAATATATTTACGAATATAACCACAATTTTTACAAATTTTAAAAAATGTCTCTCCGAGGCTATACAACAATTTGACACTTGCTCAGTTGTAGGCGAAACTGAAAGGTATGGGTTGACAGAGGAAACATGTTAACACGTGGTTTATTGATGTTTCTCCACAGGATAATAACCTGAAGAAGGAACGAATAAGTACCAAAACGTTGTGTTTTTCATCTTTGGAAATTGTTATAAATAAAAATAAAGTCTGAAATTGGTCGGAAATATTTACATATAACTACAAAATCAGACGTTTAAATAACAATCTTTCTTTCAATATTATTAAAATTAATATGCCTATTGAAAATATTACAAATAATCGTAGATTAGTTTCATGTAAACTGTTTACAAAATATAGAACACACGGTATTCGTGTAGCCTGTTTTAGGTTGCCTTCGACAGAGCTTTTCTCTCCGGATAGCTGGAGCTTCTTTCAGCTACGATTTGCGTTCTTTCTTTGTATGAAGAGCAACTTAATACTCCAACAAGTGTCTGTCAGACAACTTTCATCTGTCCAAAAGTGAGAGTTTCCCTCCCAGGCTTTTGCTACTTAATCTATTAGCTACACTGTATAACTTAATTACGGGTTCGTGTTCCTGATAACATTGTTCGGCTTATTCTACCTTTATCAGATATTTATTAGCAAATATTCTGCATTGTAACGTAAAGAATCCAACGTAACGAATTTTGTCTTTTTAATGGAAATAATTTAAAACATACATATTTACAGTTTAAGTATGTTAACCGCTACACTACAGCAAGCAGTGATTTTAAATACGGTAACTTTCTTTAAAGTTTTATTCAAAAAACATATTTATCGTTAGAAGATTTATATATTTTTTCGTAAAAAATTTTTTATTGTCACATAATATGTGACCACAAAATAGTGCTATGTGGCACTCCCGCACCTTGATTTATTCCCCCAATCAGAGTTCAAGGTTACCCCCCTTCCTTTTTGCGTACGGTAACAGGTCCATTACCGATAAACAGGATTTTAAAAGTAACATCACAACAAAACTATTGTTAAATTTGAAAAATTTAGCCCCAGAAGCACCCAATCTTACGTATTGATGACATACTTGTTGATATGAAAGAGTCAATAAATAGCCACAGAAGTACCCAATCTGACGTATTCATGACGTAGTTGTCTGAAAACCAAAACTCCTGTGCAGTACCAACCTTATAATGATAAACTCCGTAGTGCGTAATAGAACCTTGCGGCACTCCCGCACGTTGATTTGTCCCCCAACCAGAATGGAAGGTTACACGCCTTCCTTTTTGCTAATGGTATCAGGTCCATTACTGATCAACAGAAATTTAAAAGTAATGTTTTAACAAAACTATTATTAAGTTTCAATTATTTAGCATTTACGAAGGTTTTCACGGAATTTTGGAGGGAGTGATTAGTGTTAGTTTCTCAGAGGGGAAAGAAATTGTAAATTTCAAATAATTACAAAAATTTAGAAGGCGAAGTGACTGTAACTCTCCATTATCAATTAATTTTCATATATAATAACAGCACACGAATTCTATTTTCAATAAAATCCTTAACGTTGGATAGAAGTTTTCAGGACAATAGTATCATCCATTTAAATGACCACATTTATCAATGAATAATATTATTGTAGTGGAATTCAGTCCCAAAACTGGTATGATGCATCCTTTCATGGAAGCGTATCTTGCGCAAGCATTTTCATTCCACCATAATGAATTAGTCTACAACATTAAAAGGTAGACCAGAATAAATTAAAGCAATTTGTCTAATATTTTACATTGTTGTATATTTTTTCTTTCAAATTCGTAGTCATACCTAAGAGATTTTAGATTATGGTACAGAGGATAGGAAAAAGGTGGTGCGAATTTACGATAGTAATACTGGTGTGCTTCTACAAGTATCTATGTAATGTAGGTTAAAGAGAATGATAGAATGCATGGTTTAGTAGGAGTCTCGAGTATATTTACAGCTATTCCGATTTCTTAAAAATGTTTTTACGATACCAGTTTCAGGGCCTTAATCAAAAAAATACAAGAGACACGTCATTCTTCAATTGTTAGGGGCAATATCGTTCCCCTTCCACTCTCCCCGTTTATCGGTTTCATCTCGTCCGCGTGTTGATAGTGACGCAATGTCAAGGAGAGTTTGGCGGGTCCGTGACCTGTTAACTTTACATGTTTTCCGATTGGTTGCGTATCTCACGTCAAATCATATACATATATAACAACTGAGTTGTTCACGCGACTGCAAAGCTCTCCCTCGCACTCTCGTGTGTGTGCAAAACGGGTAACGGTCGACGTCACTCGTCAACATCGCCATTCAACACGTCACGTCAAGTTTGGGGTAAACGTATTTATTATCTTCAGTGGATGCGCATGACCTGTTGCTTAAGACGGCGCAGTTACCCGATTACCTGAAGCGAACAGGGACAAATGACTGAAGGAGCCACATATGTACCCTACCTGGCGTATTGACGACTTAGTTGTTGATGTGAATAGGGAAAAATAACTGAAGGGGTAAATGAAGAGCCACAGAAGTACCGTACCTGACGTATCTGATGACGTAGTTGTTGATGTAAACAGGGGTCAATAAAGGGCCCCAGAAATATCCAACGTGACGTATTACTCTACCTTCCGCATCCCCCCTTTTCAATTCCCTTCCTATGCTATTAAAGGGGAGTTGCCTGTTTCAGGATCACCCTCATGTAGCCTGTTATCCAAAAAAAAAGAGACCCAGAAGCACCCAAACTGACGTATCGATGACGTAGTTGTTGATGTGAACAGGGGTCAATAAAGGTCCCAGAAATATCCAACGTGACGTATTGAACACGTAGTTGTTGATGTGAACAGGGAAAAATATCTGAATAAAGAGCCTCCAAAGTACCCAACCTTACTTATTGATGACGTAGCCGTTGATATGAACAGGGAAAAATAACTGAAGGGGTAAATAAAGAGACCCAGAATCACCCAAACTGACGTATCGATGACGTAGTTGTTGATATGAACAGAGGGGTTAATAAAGGGCTCCAAAGGCATGCAACGTGACGTATTTATGACGTAATTGTTGATGTGAGCAGGGTTCAATAAAGGGCCCCAGAAATATCCAACGTGACGTATTCAAGACGCAGTTGCTGATGTGAACAGGGAAAAATATCTGAATAAACAGCGACAAAATTACCCAACCTGCCTTATTGATGACGTAGTATTTGATGTGAACAGGGGTCAATAAACAGCCCCAGAAGCACCCAAATTGACGTATCGATGACGTAGTTGTTGATGTGAACACGGAAAAATATCTGAAGGCGTCAATAAGGAGCCACACAAGTACCCTACCTGACATATTCATGATGTAGTTGTTTTCTGTAAACCAAAACCCGTCTACAGTACAAAACCTTATAAAGACAAGTCTGAAGCCACTGCATTGGTCAGTGTCGGTTTGACAGTCATCGACAGTGAACGCTCACAGTTTATTGGTAGACATAGAAAAAATTGGTCCTCAATCCACCAATATCAAAGTCGATCTCTCGTGTAATATGCTCCTTCCTTCACAACAGTGAAATGTCTAGTTGCAAAGACAACCAGACGAGCGGCGGTGGACCGAATGATAAGTGAACATGGAGAAATGGAGGAAAATTCTTCATTATGCTATTTGTAAAGGTTTGTTGATATTACGTTGGTTAGTTATGAAAAAGGAATGAAGGAAGAAGTGAGACAAGAATGCACCCTAGTCAACCATGCTGTTAAACGTATCTATCTATATATAACTGTCCATGAAGAAATTAAAAACGGAATATGGAAAAGGAATCATACTGCAAGGAGGAGAAATAAAAAACCCTGCGCTTTGCCGATGATATTGTAGTATTAGGGCAATCTGAATAAGACTTCAAAACCATACTAAATTGTATGAATATGGTCCTGGAGAAAGTGTACAACATCAGGATTAATAGAGGGAAAACGAACGTAATGGAGTGCAGTATAAGAAATAGTTCATTAACAGAGGGTGGGAAGGGATATTTTGGAGGATGTTAAAGAATTATGATACTTGGTCAGCGTAATAACTAGAGACGGATAGCAAAGGCAAGGAACATAATATTACAATAAAATATTCTATTTTTATGTTACAATTTTGAATATATATTCAAATATATGCAACATATATATAAATATAAAAGAAACAAGTTTAAAAACTTACAAATTTATCAATACATCCTGTTGTAAATTTTTAATTATTTTTATACAAAGATTCAAAATTGTAGCTTAGGGCCCAGAATTAATTTATTGTAATATTATGTTTGTAGTAAGCCTGAAGAAGTCTCAAAATGGAGATGAAACGTCGCTTTTGTCAACAAATAGTTATATATTCAATGCTGACTTCTTTGGCCGTTTTTAATTATTGTAAACATTTAAGTCAGAAAACTATGATGTAATATGGAGGACGTTGACCAAGAGAAAGGAAGGATTAATAGGCCACGTTTTAAGACATGAAGGTCTTATAAAATTAGCACAATAGGGAAGTGTGTGGGGTAAGAACAGAAGACGGAGGCCAAGGATGGAATATGCTAAGATTAGGGAGGATGTGGGATGTGGTAGCTACGTATAAATGAAAAGGTTAGCATGGAGGGTTACATGAGGCCAGTCTTAGGAGTGAATACCACAACACAGGGTATGTTGCTAGTGAGTGTCAAGCCACTATAATGTAGAGTGATGTTGAGAGACACTCACGAGTGATTTGCCCCCGTATGTCACCATTTCCTTTCCCTGCTCCAGGCGGTGACTCACAGAGACGAACTGCAGCAGCCTTGGTACAGATTCTGCTCTACCTTCACGGCTGGAATTAATTGGCAGCATGGAGATGTGCCTTCCATGTTAATGGGCAACGAGCGGAGGGGCGAAGACTATAAAACTCCAGAGCCTCCGCTTGCACGCACGCAGAAACGAACCTCGTACCTCAGCCGACATGAAGATCTTACTGGTGAGTACTGCAAAGGTTACGGTGTTGTGAGGACACGCGACGGAGGATTACTTCCTTGAGGATTAGTGACGGAACCAACGGCGTCAGGTCTGGCGAGAGTTGGATGACGGGTTGGGACCAACCCCGGTCAAGGGAGTGCGACTCGTATCAATAATAGGGCAGGTCTCAAGTACACTTAACACTGAAGAAACCTTTCTCTGTTGGCAATGGTGGACTTGGTGCTTCACATGCACGAGGTCCTACTTTAGATATTTTCAGAGTGGTCACTAAACGGGCTTGTTTTTAAAAAATCTAGTAGTCTTTTCACTCTCATACACACCAGTAACAAAACAAGAAAAAACTTTAAAATACTGGCCTCTCAGATGTCAGGAATCTCTGCTAGGGCGTAACGATTGTTCGTCACGAGACAAGGTCGGTAACGTAAGAAATCGATTTTAAGGAACAGTCTTTAGTTACATGCCTATGCTGTTGTTGTACCATAGATTCCTTACACTGGTCTTCTCTCTCTTGTTGTTGTGGTATTCAGCCATAGGAATGGTCTGATGCAAAACCTCCATGCTAAGTAAATCTTGCACAAGCCCTTTCATTTCCTCATAACTGCTTACCGTATTCCATTCTAAACCTCCCTCTTCTGTCGTTACCCCACATATTTCCCTTTAATGCTAATTTTATAAGAACCACGAGCCTTAAAACGTGGCCCAATAATCTATCCCTTGTATTGGTCAACGTCCTCCATATTGTTCGCTCATCCCCTATTCAGATTAAAACATTCTCTTTAGTGATTCTATCCTTCCAATTCACTCTATTATAGCACCTTATTTCAAAAACTTTTATTCTTTTCCTATCTCCAACTCCTATCGTCCACGTTTCGCACCCATATAACGCCATGCTCCATACGAACATTCTGAGCAACGATTTCTTAACATTCACACTAGTATTAGTAAAATTCATTTTTTTTTCGCGAAAGCCTTCCTTGCCTGTATTATTCTTCTCTTTATGTCTACTATACTTCTACCATTCCTAGTTATTACGCTTCCCAAGTAGCAGAATTCTTTAACGTCCATCAAAATATCCCTTCCCAATCTAACAGCCTTTTTTATTCCACTGTTTCCCATACTAAACTCTTTACCTTGGTTTTGCCTCTATTAATCCTCATATTGAACTCTTTCTCCAGGACTACGTTCATGCAATTTATTATGGTTTCCAAGTCTTCTTCTGATTCCTGTAATACTACAATATGGTCGGCAAAACCTAAGGTTTTTATTTCTTCTCATTGCAGTATGATTCATTTTCTATATTCCGTTTAACATCGTTCATCGCCTGTTCTGTATATATATGTTAATGAGAATCTCTCTAACCAATTCTAAACAAGCCAAATGATTTCCAAAATCCTACCACATCATACTTTTCCATCCTTAGCCTGTTTCTCCTGTTCATTTCTCTCTAATGCTACCTACAAGATCTTAACATCAAAAACGTTCTTCTGGTCAAATTCCTCCATTATTCTCGCTCTTCCACTATTCTGCTTTGAAGTTCTTCACTAGTTTACTCTATCCGGTAATCTCATTCTCCCATAGCACCACAATTCGAAAGTTTATGGTCTTTCCCTTTCTGAAACTCTTACAACCACGTTTCGCAACCTTATAACGCCACTCTCCAGTTTTAGGAAATGATTTACTAATATTCATACATATATTTATTATCCGTAAGTAAATTCCTCTTCTTAACTGTGTTGTCCTACTCTAGTTATTATGCTGCAGATAAAGCTTCCTTCAAAATATTTCTTCCCATTTAATGCCTTCTGCTGTTCCACTGTTCCCCATATTGCACTCCATCACCTTATCAATCTATTAATCCTCATGTTGTAATCTTCCTCATGGGACGCGTTTCTGCCATTTATTATGGTTTCCAAGTCTTTTTCTGAAACTCTTAATACCACAATATCATCACAAAATCTTTGGGTTTTATTTCCTTCTCCTTGCTGTATGATTACTTTTCCGCATTCCGTTTTAACTTTCTTCGTCGCCTGTTCTATATATAAGCTAAAATGCATGGGGCAAGAACTGCATCCTTGTCTTATTTATTTCTTGATTTCTGCATTATTTAAAGGCCTTTAATTCTAATTGCTGCTGACTGTTATCTGTAGGGGTTATGGATAACTCTTCTTCCTTGATTTTTTATTCCTGTCCTCTTCAAAATCCTTAATAGTGTGTTCGAGTTAACATTATGAAAGGTTTTTTTATACATGTACTACTGCCGTGAACGTAGACCTGTTTTTCCTTATCCTATCTTTTAAACTTTTATGAAAAGTCAGTATTGCTTGTATTGTCACTACATTCTTCCTAAAACCAAACTGATTTTTTCCTGAATCGCATTCTATTTGTCGTTTGTTCACCTTTATTCTAGTTTAGTTAATATTGTGCGTGCATGAAATGCTAAACTAATTGTCCTGTGCTTTTCACGTCTATCAACCCCAGTCTTATTCGGTATCAGTATAATTATTTTGTTCTTAAATTCTTATGGTATTTATTCTTCCTGTTTCGTAGATTTCGCAAAGTATCCTCAACAACCATGATATTTCTACTTATCAACTCCGCGGGAATGTTATCAATTCCTGGCGCTTTACAATTCCTCAGGTCTGACTGCTATGGCCCTGTCAAACTCTGTGACCTTTAATTTTTGTCCCCCAATTCTTCATCATACACCTCGTCTTCTTCTTCGATTACTGACTGATCTAGATTTCCAGCTCTTCTAGTTATTCCTTCCATCGTTCCTCCTTTCCTTCTTTCTCTATAATTGGCTTCCCATCTGCTCTCCTGATGTTCTTGCCAATATCGAATATTTATTTGATTTTCCTATAAGCTTCGTCTATTTTCCCCTTCCACCATGATATCTTCACCGGCTTTGCATTTCTTATGTAGCCAAGCTGCTTTTCACTTCCTATCTATCTTATTTTTCAGGCGCCTGTACTGCTATTTACAATTTCATCTCTCGCGATTTTATATTTACGCGTTTCATTAATCACTTTTATTATTTATTGTATTATCCTTACTTTCCTATTGGTATAAGCTATTCTTCATATTTTTTCTTCTGCTGTCTTAAGAATTAGTTCCTTCAAAAGTGCCCATTTCCTCTATATTGCTTCTTTCTCATTTCTCTATTAATCCCCTCTTTTTTAAACTCTTTTTTTCAGTTTTCTTAATTCCTATCTCTTTGTTTTAATTATTTCCTTGAGTTTCTTTATTTTCAGTCTGCATTTCATGATCAACAGATTATGATCGGATAGATTTTGCAGTCCAGCACCTGATTCCTACATCTATGTCTCACCATAATATAGTCCAATTTGTACCTGTCCGTGTCCCGCTACTTCTGCCATGTGTAGAGTCTTCTTTCACCGTTCTTGAATCATCTATTTTGTGATCCTTGCATAATTATATTAGCCTGTTTCCCCTTTGATTTTTTTCACCAATTCCATAGTCTCTAACTACGTAACTTTCTCTTTCGTTTCCTATTACAGGTAAAAAATTATAACTCTCATTAAGTGAAAAGGTAAGAAAGAAAAATAAGCAAATCTTTAAATCCATTTTAGTCGTTATTAACTTTTATTTCCGTACGTTACGTCTTTTGCCAACCTTCACCCTACTGTATGTTACTATGCTTCTTATAATGGTGTTACTAAACAGTTTTTTTGTTCTCTTTAGATGTAGTCTGCTCCCATAGGATTCCGTGCACCACAGATATGGCCCTTCTGCCTTCTGTGTTTCTATCTCTCATTGCCGTATCTAGTATATACCACCTTGTGTTATCTCTGTACATCCTCATATCCTAATTCAGACTAGAAGCTCTCGTGGCTTCGATTCAAATGAAAATATTTCTTCTCTTCTTGAACTTCCCATAGTATTATCAGATTATTATCAACCAATGCCAGCGACATTATACTAGATTCTGTATTTATTGCCTGGAACATTTCTTCATCAGCGTGCAGATAGATTTAAGAATAATCCAATTTGAGTAGAATGTGAGGTCTTGTTGGTTTCCGCCAGCTGTGCATGCTGGTCGCCGCCGCCCACGCCGCCCCCGGGCTGGCGGGCCTGTCGTTCGGCCACTACGCCCCCGCAACGACGACGGTCCTGCGCACGCAGCTGGTCCAGGGACCTCCACAGCTGGTGCAGCCGCCCCCCGTGGTGCAGAAGGAAGTGTACCAGCCGCCCCCGGTGGTGAGGACCCGTCTCGTGCAGCCGCCGCCCCAGCTGGTCCAGGGCCCCCCGCAGGTGGTGCAAGTGCCCGTGTCAGTTCCCGCCGCCCCCGCCGTGGCCATCGCCCCCGCAGCCCCCGTCATCAAGGCCATCGCCGCCCCCGCCGCCACCTCGTACTCGTCCGTGCACTTGAGTCACGCCCCGGCCGCCATCGGCATCGCCGCCGCCCCCGCCATCGGGATCGCCGCCCCTTCCTTCGGACTGGGACTCAAGCCTTGGGCCGGAGGATACCTCCACTGATCACGAGGTGAGACTCCCCCAATCAAACAGTCCCGAGGACATCAAACACCATAACAATATATATATAACAAAAGCCATGAAAGTAATCAAACCTTCAGAGGGAAAATTTATATTATATAAGTGAAAGGAAAACAAAGACAAATGCAGGAAGAATATAGAACAATCCACAATCGGAAAAAAAATGGAGCGAAGGATGGAGACATTAATAAAGGAAACCATAAAAATTGTAGTTAGACTAACATAATTCACAATTATTCATTTCTAAAACAGGTCTGGTGCAACCCTCCATGATAACCTATCTTGCGCAAGCCTTTTCATGCCTCATAACTAGCAAAACTCGCATCTTCCCTAATCTGCTTAGCGATTACCAACCTTTGCCCCCCTTATCTGTTCTTTACCCACACACACTTCCCTCTAACGCTAATTTTATAACGTGCCCTATGAATCTATCCCTTCTCTTGGTAACGTCCTACATATTGTTTGCTTTTCCCCTATTCTGTTTAGAACTTCCTCGTTAGCAATTCTATCCATCCATCTGATTTTCAGCAATCACCTATAGCACCACATTTCAAAGGCTTCTATTACCGACTTGAGAGGCGCGAGAATAGTAATCCAGGAATGACTCAAAGTTGGACAAACAAAAGCATGCCTGGAACAGTTTTAATGGTTGTGTTACTGTTGCACGGCTGAAAGCGTACATGCAACGCTCAATGCATAAAAATATGATGGCAGCCTCTCGGGGAAAATATTCCGCAGGTAAAATAATCCCCTATTCGGATCTTCGGACGGGGACTACTTGGGAGGATGTCATATGAAAGAAAAAATTCACAAACAGCTCGTCAAATAACAATTAAAACCCTCACAACAAGGTAAAACATGATTTGAATACATTTGAACATTTTCTCCTAGTGTTCTCATAAAAAATTTTCATGAAAATATTGAAAACTATATATACAAACTAATTTCGGTTTTTCAAATTAAAAGACAATAATATCCCGTGAAATGAGAGGGGATGGCGTCTCAGAAAACCCAGAGGTATTAGATACGGACAGTTGCACGTTTCCCACTATGAATTTTCTCATGGCTCACTCAGCCTTACACATATTATGTTCTAATTACTGGATATTGTAATAAATTAATTTTTATTTTTTTATTACACTAATTACACTAATAGCCTGTTTTCTTGAATATCTATAACAGGCCTTATTTTCATTTCTTACAAGATTTGTGTTACAATTTATTCTATTTTATTTTATAAATATTTATGTAATAAATAACACATTTATTTCCAGATACCTGACCTTTGGAGATACTGTACATGATGTAATTTATTGAAGAACCAGAAGAAGAAGTGGCGGATTTATACTACTTTTTTATACTAAAATATTCACGACAATGTCATTTAACACAAACATTTCCTCATTTTATTTTCAGTGACGATAAATTTGTCTCACGTAATTATGTAGAAATAAAATTGGGAATTTTTTTTACCCTTCACTAAAAACCAAATTAATTATTTCCTGTAACCTGCCACTATGAAGTATTGGGGGGAAAAGCGCACAATATGGAGGACGTTGACCAAGAGAAGGGATATATTGATAAGCCACGTTTTCAGGCACGAGGGTCTTGTAAAATTAGCATTGGAAGGAAATGTGTTGGGTGTGAACATAAGAGGGAGGCCATGGATGAAATACGCCAATTAGATTAAGGAGGAGGTGGGACACGTTTTAAGACATGAGCGTCTTGTTAAATTAGCATTGGAGAGAAGTGTGTGGTACAGAACAGAAGAGGGAGGCGGAGGTTGGAATACGCTAAGCAGATTAGGGAGGAGTTTGGATGTGGTAGTAATGCAGAAATGAAAAGGCTAGCTCAAAATAGGTTAGCATGGATGGTTGTATCAGATCAGTCCTAGGAATGAATACCATAACAACAACAACATCTTTAAAAATAATGCATTAGAGATTTAAATGGTTGCATCAGACCAGTCTTAGGACTGAATACCACAACTAAACTACAAATTAGTTAATTCACGTTAAACCCTGTTAAGGTGAAATCAACGCGATCAGATGCTTTGGAAGACAAACAGATTTTCCGATGACTAAAAGTATATTTCCTAATGTTCATTACGAGGAAGATGTTTGATCGCAATCCTTTTCTAATGCACGTGACCCTGGCAAGTTCATAAGTGAACGAACTGCCTGCTTGTCTGTCTGTCTGTCTGACGGATAACCGCGAGTGTAAACAATGTCCGTCGGCGACTTTCCGTGACTGAAGGTCATATCAGAGCTGCAGCCGACATCACAAAATACTACCAGTGCTGTGACAGTGAACTTTATCTGTACGAAGCACGCAGTGATTCGGGTAGGACTTTCAACCCTAAATTTATGTTGGGTTCAAAGTACTTACACGACGGAAAGGAGGGGGGGAGCTGGAACCAACGTCAAAAAATTAGCTCTCCGTATCATTGTCATCAAAACAAGAATATATAATCGAGTTAGCAATAATATAGATTTACTTAATGTATTGAGTAAATTTTAGTGTGGTTTAAGAGTTAGATGCCTAGCAGGTCGCCTAAAGGCTGCCAACTTCAGAATATGGAGAAACACATGGGCAGCGTATCGAATTATCCAGCAGTCTTAATCCCGGTCTCCGTGACCATAAAGTATGCTTTGAAAGAAATGATTTTCAAGCAGGCTTATTATTTTCTTGCTGTTGTTATGTTGACTGCTCTTATGCAACCCTCCATGCTAACCTATCTTGCGCAAGCGTTTTCATTTCTTTATAACTAGCACAACCCAATCTGCTTAACGTATTTTATACTTTACCTCCCTCTTCTGTTATTACCTCTAATTCTAATTTTAAAAGACCCTCATGCCTTAAAATGTAGCATATTAATCTGTCCATTCTTTTATTCGACGTCCTCCACATTGTTCGCTTTCCCCCCATGTTTAGAACTTCCTCGTTAGTAATTCTATCCACCCATCTGATTTTCAGCATTCGCCTACAGCACCACATTTCAAAGGCTTCAATTCTTTGCCTTTCCCCAACTCCTGTCGTCCACGTTTCGCACCCACATAACGCCACACTACATACGAAAATTTTTGCAAACGATTTTCTACTATTCACACTTATATTACCCGTAAGTAAATTCCTCTTTTTTGCGAAAGCCTTTCTTGCCTCTGCTATCCTACTCTTTATGTCTACTATACTTCTACCATCCCTACTTATTACGTTTCCCCAGTAGCATAATTCCTTAACTTTCGTCAAAATATCCCCTTGTTATTCCACTGATTCCCAAACTACAGTCCATTACCTTGGTTTTCCCTCTATTAATCCTCATATTGAACTCTTTCTCCGGGACTCCGTTCATGCCATTTATTGTGGTTTCCAAGTCTTCTGATTCCCCTAATACTACAATTTTATTTACAGAGCAGAAGAGGGAGGCCAAGCTTGAAGTACGGTAGGCAGATTAGGAAGGAGTTGGGTTGTGGAAGTTATGTGGAAATGAAAATGTTTGCGCAAGATAGGTTAGCATGGAGGGTTTGTATCAGACCAGACATAGGACTGAATACCATAACAATAACATCTTTAAAAAAATTCCGGCTTGTAACGTCATTACAGATTCAAATTTTCACCTCTAAACGCAATATATATTACGGACTATGATGGAGACTGGAGATAAAATTAGAAAATAGTTATTTTTAAAGTTAGACAACGAAGATTCGTATTGGAGGTCATTTCAAATACTTAATTTTTTTAAATAATTATTTCCACAAGAATTCCAAAGAGTCTGTAAGAAATTATTCCTTTCTCCTCTTAGAGAGAAACAGTTTAGGAACCCCCAATATAATATTTCTCCTGACAAGATTATTTCGACGACTATATTCCCTCCTTATATAATTGTTTGAGCGTGTTGTCTGATAGCCGGAACGTAGGTGGCTGCATTTAATCTCTACTTTATAAGTAAGGAACGAGGTCATATTGATTTAAGAAGCCTTGGGTTATTTTTCCCTGTGAACGTTGTTGCTACACCGTGATCCTCAACAGGTTCCTGGGGTAACACATAAAAACTTTACACTGCCTTGAAACATAAAAAAATTGAAATTTAGATGGAAAGAAATTAATTAAAAGACTGTACATAGATTTATATATAAAGAAGCTTTCAAATCATGTCATAGTCGTTACCAATTGAAAGATTATATATTCAATAATTTAAAAACCCATGGATTTGACAATATGAAGATACGAGAAATGGGTAAACGAATTACAGTAAAAATTGAATAAGTCACAAATTCAGTGATTTCGTCAGAGAATAAAATATTTTCTATTTAGTAAATGCTATTACAAAGCTTCGTCCTTTTTCTGGACTTCATCAGGTAATTAGACCAAAAATAAAATTAGAAAATCAATATAAATTTTTAAATGGACAACATCATTTTCTTATTTTAATTAGGTATTTTATAGAAATATTACGTATTCAATATTGACATCGATAATTTTAAAAAAATTGTCCTCAGACACGGACGAAACGTCATATTTACATCAACCGAATATCATAACAAAATGTTGCCAAAAATCAGAATATGAAAAATTTAGTTAGAAAAACGACTCGTTCCTCAAATATTTGGGACCACCTCAGTTATTTAATTAAAATAATAACAATGAAATGGTTTGTCGCCAAATTGTCTGAATTTTTTACTTATGTTTATCAAGTTTAATTGATGTAAGGCGTAAATATAAAAACGCGAGAAATGAAAATGATAAAGAGCAGCAAAGACGCTTGAAGAAAACAAAGAGGCTTGGCTCCTAGAGAAATTCAAAGCGGTTGAAGATTTTATGGAGAAAAGGGGAAAAAACGCAACTTATAAGAAAAATCTAAGAAACATTAGGAGAGATGAAAAATATTAGCAAGAACATGAGAAGAGCGGATAGGAAGCCTAATCTGGATAAATAATAAAAAGCAGAAAGATGGAATGAAGATCAAGAAAAGCTGTATCATGGTGGAAACCTAGATCAGTCGGTAATAGATCATCCAGAATTGGGGGGCAAAATTTTAAAGTCGGATTTTGACAGGGAGGTGACAGACCTGACCAATTATAAAGCGCCAAAAATTTATAACATTCCAGCGGAGTTCCTTAAATTATAGCCCGGGGGCTCTAGTCAACCCTTGGCTGCCTTACTCTACCTTCCACATCAAGCCTTTTCAATTCTCTTCCTATGCTATTAAAGGGGAGTTGCCTGTTTCAGAATCACCCTCATGTAGCCTGTTATCCAAAAAAAAATAGAAGAAATATTGAAATTGTGTCTAATTTTAGAAAAAAAAAGGATAAAAAGAACAGGCATACATTCATGGCATTTGTAGATTTAGAAGAAGCATTTGATAATACCCACTGGAATAGACTATCAAAGATTTTGAAGAGGACAGCAATCAAATATCGAGAATAGAGAGTTATCCTTAACCTCAGCAGTAATAAGAATTGAAAGACGAGATAAGAAAGCAGAAATAAAGTAAAGAGGAAAACAAGGATGCAGTCTATCACATATGCTGTTTTATTTATATGTAGAACAGGCAATGAAGAAAGTTAAAAATGAATATCGAAAATAAATAATATTGCAAGGAGAATAAATTTTAACCATACAGTTTGCAGATGATTTTGTAGTATTAGGGGATGTAGCGCGATATTTATTTTATTAAGTTGTAAAAATCAGGAAAGGATTGGAAGGTTGAGCGGCGCCTCGAAGTCGGCAGGGATATGAGGCCGTAATCCTATGGTATTTTGTCAGGTCACGCATAGAAATGACATGCGCTATTCTCAGAAATACCAAACATCCCGAAGCAAACAATATTTTTAAATTATCACGTGGTGATCTAGGCCAATGGGGTTTCGTGGATGGAAAAATAGAGTGAAAAATATCGAGATTGACACAGTGGTGAGACTGTGCTGATTCATTCGGTTCTAGACATTAAAAGAAGATGATAACTTGGGCTGGACTTTGCAGATGCTGAAGAAGACAGAAGCTTTCCAATCCGGGTCGTTTAAGGAGGATCGCCTACGGTATTAACCTGTTTTAAAGCGATCAGATTGCTTCACCGACCCTAATTTCCTTGTAAGTACTTTTCACAATAATGTATTCCCTGTTAAATTTCCCTATGTAAATAAATTTCCCAATATTTCTAAATCACCTTGTAATTGATGTAAACCACATCCCTCCTACATAGTCATAAGAATACTTGGAAACCATAATAAATGGTATGAACTTGGTCCTTGAGAAAGAATTCAATGTGAGGATTAATAGAGGAAAAACCAAGATAATGGAGTTCAGTATGGGAAATAGGGGAATAATAAAGGCTGTTAGATTGGGAAGGAATATTTCGAGGAAGGTTGACGAATTCTACAACTTGGGAAGCGTAATAACTAGAGTAGGATAGCCACAGGGAAGGATGGCTTTCACAAAAAATAATTTTATTTACGACGAATGTAAGTGTGAATATTAGGAAATCTTTGGTATAAATGTTCGTATGGAGTGTGGCGTGTATGGGTGCGAAAGGCGGACTGTAGGAGTTGCGGAAAGGAAAAGAATAGAAGTCTTTAAAATGTAGTGCTATAAGAGATAGGTGAATAGACTCACTAGTCAGGAAGTTATATACAGAATAGGGGAAAGCGAACAATATGGAGGATGTTGACAAAGAGAAAGGATAGATTTATAGGCCCGGCTTTTTTGAGACATTAGGGCATAGTAAAATTAGCATTAGAGGGAATTGTGTGGGGTAAGAACAGAAGAGGGGGGTCAGGGATGGAATACGCTAAGCAGCTTAGGGAGTATGTAGTAGTTATGCTTCTACAAGATAGGTTAGCGTGGAGAGGTCGCATCAGGACTGAAATGCACAACAAAACTGTTTAATTACTTTGTGCCATATAAATCACGAAGAACAAATTTTCATGATACGTTACATTTTATTAACATTTATTATGAAAAGTATAACGATATATTCCTCTTATTTTTTGCCTGGAGACTTTTTTTTGCTTGCTTACAATCTAGAAATTCGAATGAAATTAAAAATATGTGGATGATGAAAATATTCTATGGTTGAAAGGTTTTCTTATTTTTTTATTTATGAATCCTTAAATTTACAGTAACTGGCTAAATAGAGGAAGAAAAAAGGGTTCTTTGGAGGTAAATTATAACGGGAACTTGCGTGGAATGGAGACAAAGGAAGGGCAACAGTTACATCGTTCGAATGAGAGAACGGAACACCTTGGAGAGTAATGAGCATTACCACAGGAAGAGTTTTTTTTCCCCGGAGAGTTACAACACCACCTTTGCATAAACATTGCAGCGGAACGTTTACCTGTGGAGATTTATGTTTCATAAGATGAGGTAACTGATTAAGGAAAATGGCTCTGCAGAGGTCAGATACTCCTTGGAACAACGACGTAACATCTCAGTGCATGTGGACGAGGAAAATAGGCGACCTTCCATGTTGCCCTTGGGATCAATATTCCAATGTTATGCCACGGACTTCCCAGAATCTATACTTGATGCTTGGTTTTCCAATCGTCCCCAATCTTAGAGGCTGAGGACGGGGAAATAAGTTACCAGGGACTTCATTGTGTAAATAGTGGCCCGGAAAATGAGGAAATAAAATCCAACGAAACAGTTCTTGAAAACTATTTTCGAATGTTGATACTCGAGTCCCATTCCGACATTACAGGCAACTGTAGCCCATTGGTATTAGGACAATCAGAAGAAGACTTAAAAACCATAATAATTAGCATAAACGTAGTCCTGGAGAAAGAGTTCAATATAAGGATTAATAGAGGGAAAACAAAGGTAATGGAGTGTAGTATGGGAAATAGTGGAATTACAAAGGGTGTTAGATTCTGAAGGGATATTTTGACGGAAGTTATTGAATTATGCTACTTGTGAAGCGTACCAACTAGAAAAGGATAGCACAGGCAAGGAAGGCTTTTGCGAAAAAGAATAATTTACTTGCGGGTAATATAACTGTGAATATTACGAAATCGTTGGTAAATATGTTCGTATGGGGCGTGGCTTTATATGGGTGCGAAACGTGGACGATAGGAGTTGGTGAAAGGAAAAGAATAGAAGCCTTTGAAATGTGGTGCTATAGGCGAATGCTGAAAAACAGATGGTTGGATAGAATCACAAACGAGGAAGTTCTAAACAGAATAGAGGAAAAGCGAACAATATGGAGGACGTTGACTAACAAAAGGTTTTAAGGCACGAGGGTTTCGTAAAATTAACATTAGAGGGAAGTGTTTGGGGTAAGAACATAAGAGGGAGGGAAGGATGCAATACGCTATTAAAATTAGGGAGGACGTAGGGTGTTCTTGTTATAAAGAAATCAAAAGGCTTGCGCAAGATAGGTTAGAATGGACGGTTGCATCAGACCAGTCTTAGGGCTGAATACCACAACAATCCATTCTCCAGGACCACGTTTATGCCATTTATTATAGTTTCCAAGTTTTCTTCTGGCTCCCCTAATACTACAATATCATCGGCAAAGCGTAGGGATTTTATTTTCTCTTCTTTGCAGTATGATTTCTGTTCCATATTCCGTTTTAACTATCTTCAACGCCTGTTCTATACGTAAGTTAAGGAGCATGGGCGACAGACTGCATCCTTTTCTTACTCCTTTCTTGATCTTCAATTCGAACTACTGATGACTGCCTTCTGCAGAGGTTATTGATATGCCTTCTTTCTCGTTATTTTATTCCTGTCCTTTTTGAAAATCTTTATTAGTATGATATTAACATAAATTAATTACAAATATTATTTTATATTTATACAAAAAAGATTTTTTTTGTGGACGAGAGTACGTGAAAATGGCGTGTATGAAGGTGAAAGCTGGCGGTGAGTTCTATGGCTTCATGAGAGTGAATCACCCGCGGATTAGCGTACAAAAGAGGATTTAGAAATGCAAATGGAGGCGCGCAGGCTTGAAGCTCAGCGACTAGACGTGCAGCGTTGCTGATCTTCCAACAAGTGACGGGCTTGTTGTGGCTGAAGAAGAGACCCGCGACACTAGTGACACAGGCTCTTTAAGCAATTTCCTTTATAAACATCCAGCATTATAAATATAAAAAAGCGTATTCCACTATTGGCCTCCCTCGTCTCTCCTTTCCTCGCACACTTCCCTCTAATGATAATTTTATAAGACCCTAATGCCTCAAAATGTGACCTATTAATCTATCCCTTCTATTGTTCTACGTTCTCCACGTTGTTCGCTCTTCGCCTATTCTGTTTAGAACTTTCTAGTTAACCCAGTCTCCTATAGCACCACATTTCTTTTCCTTTCCCCAAATCCTACCGTCCACGTTTCGCACACATATACGTCACACTCCATACGGGCATTTTTAGCAACGATTTCCTAATATTCACATTTCATTACCGTTGTGAAAGCCTTCCTTGCCTGTTGCTATCCTACTCTAGTTATTATGCTGCCCAAGTAGCAGAATTCCTTAACTTCCTTCAAAATATCCCTTCCCAATCTAGTACCCCTTGTTATTCTACTATTTCCCAAATTACACTCCATCACCTTGGTTTTCCCTCTATTAATCCTCATATTGAATTTTCTTCAGGACCCCTTACATTCTATTTATTTTGGTTTCCAAGTCGTCTTCAGATTCCCCTAATACTGCAGTATCATCGGCAAAGCGTAGGACTTTTATTTCTTCTCCATAAACTATGATTCCTTTCCTTCATTGTTTTGTTCTATATATAAGTTAAATAGCATGGGTGACAGACTGCATCCTTGACTTACTCCCATCATGATTTCGGCTTTCTTTTCTTGATCTACAATTCGGATTACTGAGTACTGCCTTCTGTAGAGGTTATGGACAATTCTTAGTTCTCCATATTTAATTCCGGTCATCTTCAAAATCCTTAATAGTGTGTTTCATTTCACATTATCACACGCTTTTTCTGAGCCTACAAATGCCATAAACGTTGGCCGGTTTTTTTCTTATCCTGACCTCTAAAATTAGTTACAAATTCAATATTGCTTCTCTTGTCTCTACATTCTACCTAAATCCAAATTGATCTTCTCCTAACTTTATTTGTTTTTGTTAATATTTTGCATGCATGAGATACTAAAGTAATTGTCCTGTCCTGTTCGCATTTATCAGCCCCAGTGTATTTCAGTTTGTGTATAATTAAGTTGTTACTAAAATATTTTTTCATTCTTCCCTTTTCCGTAGATTTCGCAAACCATCCTGAAAAGCCACGATATTTCTTCTTCCCCCGATGATCTTATCAACTCCGCTGTAATGTTATCAATTACTGGCGTTTTACAATTGCTCAAGTCTGTCAGCGCCCTACCAAACATCGACCTATAAATTTTGTCCTTCAGCCCTTCATCATCCACATCCTCTTCTTCTTCTATTCTTTACTGATCTACATTTCCACCATGATACCGCTATTCTAGATATTCCTTCCATCTTTCTGCTTCTTTGTTTTTTTTCCTATAAGCTGCGCCTATTTTCCTTTTACCGCTACGAAAATGTCTGAACAATGTTGGCGAAAAGTACTTTTATGTATATATAAATTTTTATTCTAAAAAAAGGTTTCATATGGGTTTATTTTTCTCCCAAAATGTTAGGTAATTTTCCGGACAGGCCTCGAGTAATAAAGTCATTAAAAGCTGAGTAAAGGACATATAGAGACATTCCTCTAAATTATTTATGTAGATGAAGGGGGAATTGTGGTTGAATCCCAATGGACGCAACGTCATTATATCATAATAATTAATTACGAGAGTTTTCCAAGTTATTGCTGTAATAAATAAACGAGACGCTCGTGCAATGTGACGTCACCCTTTGACATCTGCTAATTGAAGGTATGGAACATTAAAATTCGCTTATCAGGCATGTTCATGCCCTATGAAGGTTAATTTGACCCTTGACCCGTACCCTTTTAAGAAAACACATTTCTGGCACAATTTAATTTAGAGAGAAGTCATTGCCGAAACTCCATCAGTAAGGCACACAAAGGACAGCCAGGTCGATTCTCTTTCCCTCTTCGCGAGCAATCGTATCTTTATTACATTGCTCTGAGTAAATTTGAGTGTTATTGTGCCGTCCTTTGTTATCTTCTTTCTTCCGCCAACGCCCTCCCTCCCCCGTCATTAATCACATGTGGCTTGATGGCATTGGACTCATTTTGTCCCCCTTCCGCGCTAAGTTTATTGCACTCAAAGGTGACAAGGTCTTTCGCAATTCTCAGAATCTGATTGCTACGTTATATGCATTAAGATTCTAATCCAAGTTTTCTTATACATACATATATGTATGGACAGATGTGACTTGGTCCTACATTCTTTCCCAAAACTTACAATATACGACGTCATTTATTTTTTTCTTCGTATGAAGGTGTATGATCCGGGGTTCGCAGACCTTGAAAAGTCGGCCAGCTGCCTCCTAAAGTGGTCGCAGTATGGAGAAGGGAATGCTGAGTCACCACAACTAATCCCTGTTCTGTCTTCGAAAGGCCGTGGAGCCCGAGAGCTATCTGGTGCACATTTCCAACAGTTAGCAACCTTGACCTACATCCTAGGGAGTCCAGCATCAACCATTTTCTATGTTGTGCCCCCCCTTTCACACCTCTAGTTTGAAATCCATTCCTGTGCTATGAAAACTGAGTAACCACAACGTGGATATCTGCATGTAACCTGTCCTCCGCAAATAAATAAAAAGTCCCTGTACGCTCTTCGGTGAATATTAATGACACTAAATTGAATAAGGGGGATATTATTTGCTTTAATGATGACATATTAATATATTAAGAATGAAATTCCATTTATAATGTTGTTGTCGTGGTATTCAGTCCTAAGACTGGTCTGATGCAACCCTCCATGCTAACCTATCATACGCAAGCCTATTCATTTCCTCATAACTACCGCAACCCACGGCCTCCCTAATCTTCTTAGCGTATTCCATCCATTTCCCCCCTCTTCTGCTTTTACCCTACACACTTCCCTGTAATGTTAATTTTACAAACCCCTCATGTCTTACAACTTGGCCTTTTAATCTATCCCTTCTCTTGGACAACGTTATCCACATTATTTTCTTTTCCCCTATTCTGTTTAGAACTTCCTTGTTAGTTATTTTATTCACCCACCTGATTTTCAGCATTCGTGTACACCACCACATTTTAAAGGCTTCTATTCTTTTCCTTGCCGCAACTCCTAACGTCCACATTCCGCACACATATAACGAGATACGAACATTTTTAGCAACGATTTCCTAATATTCACACATATTACCAGTAAGTAAAATCCTCCTTTTCCGCGAAAGCCTTCCTTGCTTGTGCTATCCTACACTTTATGTCTACTGTACTTCTACTATCCCTAGTTATTACGCTTCCCAAGTAGTAGAATAACTTAACTTGCGTCAAAATATCCCTTCCCAATCTAAAATTTATAATTACAAGAAAATAATTTATTTTATACTTAATAACGATAAAAATGACAATTATACTATTTTATTATTATCAACCTGTAATTGTACATAATTAAACACCATATATCTATATTTACAAATATATCTAAATGCACTAGCTCTACTCTAAGGGTCGTATAATATGGGACTTCTCATAGAGTGGAAATATTAAACAAAATCTACTCGGCCTTGCAGTACTTGGCAATCTGCAAACGGTTAAAGACGTATTTACCGTGCCTGCTTATTTGGACCTTCCCTTGTTATTGTCCGTGGTCCGGACAATTTTCAGTCTTAGCCTTAGGTCATACATAACCTCAACGTCCTTAATAAACATTTCCTCATCTCTACCCTTCAATTCCTCGTCTTCTCACTCTGTATGCAATATAATGTCCGTACATATAATCTCCACACTTTTCTTGCGCTGTTTTTTTAATAATTTTTCCCCAATGCATTACTTCGTATTCCGTTGGTGGCGGGGCTCGATATTCACCAATCAGATTTATTTTCTCTCCTCTCTGGGACGAACCGTTTGCCCCCCTCCACCAACGTTTTTGGGGGGAAAGCACCACCCGATGCCGCCAAATCTCACCATAGCTGGGAAAAACCCCGTGATGTCTGGGTTTTATTACCCCTGTCTGTAACCTATGACCACCATCACGCCGCTTGCCTTTTGATTTCGATACCGGCCAAAGTCCGCTAGTAATTGTGTTTTACCGTTACAACACTTTCTTCCACTAACTTATATAGAAATTCAATGACTATTACTACATTTCTACTAATTCAATTACAGTCTGTTTATTTTCACAATAATTAAATCTAATAAATTTACAACTACAAACAAATGTTTTAATTTAGTTGTAGCGACGTTTCGTCACCATATTTTAGACTTCTTCAGGTAATGTCTCTACAAAAATTGTACAGAAATTATTTTAGAAAATGATTGATTAAAATATTAAATATATTCTTTATTATTACATGCACACAACTATTGGAGCCCTCATCCAGCCTGATTTGCCCTAACGTATTCTAGTCTTGGTGCTCCTCTTTTATTCCTTCCATCCCCCATCCCCTCACGGTGACCACGATAATAACGTCGATAATACTAATTTAAATTATCTTTCATGTTTCAAAATGTGGCATAGCCTGTGTCCTTCATCTCTGTGTTCTCTCATCACCAATTCTGTTTAATACTTCGTAATTGTGATCCTATCTGCCCATATGTTTTTTTTCCGAATTCGTATAATACCTGTCCCCTTCCCCCACCGTGGGACCGATCTAATTTAATAACACTTCTTACGTCATATTTCCTTCAAGCTTATCAATTCACATGTCTATATGCAATTAATTTATGCGAATAAGACGAATGAAAAATCAATGCTAGATTATAGATATTTAAATTAATAAAAACGAAAAGTGAGGGAATATATTTCCGGTGTCAAATTACAAGTCGAGTCTGGGAGGGAGATATGACGTCACCGGTGGTTCCTTTTTAATGCATTTCACGTACGTTTATTTTCGGCTTATAAAATTTTCTCAGTTGCATCTAAATCAGGGACTTCGTCAACCATCGACTTCTCCACACTCAGACGACGCACGACAACATCTGTGGCGAACCAAAGATAAAATAGAGAGAGAGACACGCGTTGTCCCGGGCAACGAGTAGTTGTTTACCAAGTCAGCCACGTGGTGCCCGTGTATTAGTGGTTTCGTGATCCCGTTGAACGATTCCCACTGGAGTGTGTAGGACAGGAAAGCTGACAGAACATCCTCTTTTCTCTAATTTCAAGATTTTTTAAAATCTGGCCTGTGACGATAATGATTTAGTTGATATTAAATCAAAGTATGAGAATGATTTTACATGAAAAAGATCGGTTAAACAGGCGACGAGTTAAAAAGTGATAGTTAATACGGGATAAAAATTAGGGACGGTAGAAGAGTATAGTAGAGATAAAGAGTAGGATAGCACAGACGGGGAAGGCTTTCGCAAAGAAAGAGGAATTTAAATACCACTAACATAAGTTTGAATATTAGGAAAACATTACTAAAAATGTTCGTAATGGGTGCGAAACGTGGACGGTAGGAGTTCCAGACAAAAAAAAATAGAAAATTTCAAAATGTGGTGCTTTAGCAGAATGAGAAGGGTGGATAGGATAATTAACCAGGAAGTTCTAAGCAGAATAGGGGAAGAGAGATGAATATGGAGGACTTTGACCACATTTTGAGACATCAGGGTATTAGCATTAGAGGGAAGTGTGTGAAGTAAGGAGAGATGAGGGAGTAAGGATGGAATGCGCTAAGCAGATTAGGGAGGATGTAGCTATGAAGAAATTCAAAGTGTTGTGCAGGACAGGCTAGCATTGAGGGTTGCATCAGACCGCTCTTAGGACCGATTACCACAACAAAAGCACAACCGGAACAGATGGTAATGAAGCTAAAAGAAAATAAATGAGACATTTGAGGTTTCTTTTATATGAAATATAGTGATTTGGTCACTTAACACTTTGTAATAACCCCTCTTAAATGGTTTTATAGTTTTTGGTGGGAAACGTTTTTTTTTCTCTGCTGGAAAAGAATAAGAGGAGAACGGCGGAGTCAGTATGTGTGAGTCTGTTGTTCATAGAGGGTATTATCGCTGGTATGAGTGGGCAATTTACATAAAAATATGATTTTAATTTTTTTTTGGTTAACAGGCTACATGAGGGTGATCCTGAAACAGGCAACTCCCCTTTAATAGCATAGGAAGGGAATTGAAAAGGGTGAATGCGGAAGGTAGAGCAAGGTAGCCAAGGGTTAACTAGGGCCCCCGGGCTATGTTTTAAGGATCCTACCCGGTGTTTCACCTAAAATAGGTGAAGGTGTCTCGGCATATGAGAACTTTGATAAAAAGTACCCAGAGAGAGCGCGAGGCATTCCCGACATAATCAGGTGAGCCCCGCAGTCACTCTGGGCTGAAGCGCCTGCGAGAAAACTCCCGCAGCGCCCTTCTATTTAATTAATTAAAATTATATATATATATATATATATATATATATATATATATATATATTATATCATGTTCTACATATGAGTGTGTTATTTCCACATTCTAACATAGCATCCATTCGAAAGGTACTAAACCTGTATATGTAACTGTCAAGTTAGTAAGGAGTTACTACAGCAAATCACTTAACCGTCATTCTACGAAAGTCATATAGGTTAATTTAATTTCAAGAGGATCCTGAGACTTTGACGTCCATGAGGACACCTGAACGACTTGTGCTTCGGAGGTAAAAGTAAGCCACTGGCGCCCATCCTGACAAAATAACTTTGAAACATTTACTATTATTCATTTCAACACGTAAGAAAAGGTATGGGTGAAGGGGCTGAGTATTATGTCAGGGTTAATTTAAAGGAATCATTTAATGACTAATAACTCCACAAAAGCAAAATCCTCACCAAAACAATTTTTTTTAATTCTTCAGCATGTGTTGTCCTGTGGGCCAATCATTCGGTCCTTGCGTGCTTCAGTCATCTGAAGACAGCAACAAAAATTGCAGAAACCTTGTGTAGCATATAATATGTCTCTGTGTAATGGCTATCTTTAACTTATCAGTAGCCAAAACAATATTCTCGGTCGTTACCGAAAAAGAAATTTTTTTCCCCCGTAAATATAAGTTTCACATTTAACTTTCCACACGCAAGGGGGCAGTCGTGTGGAGATCTTATGAAGAGATTTATTTTACGTTTCTGACTTCACAACCCTTCGGAAGTTTCGTCTCTACAGTGTTACGTTTGTCTTCTTGCTTCCCCTTATTTGCCTCTTACGTTACGGTGTCTTAGTCTGTTGTTCCTCAGGACCTCAATTTTATGAAGTAGAGTTTCCTGCGTTTCAATAATTACTGGGGGTCTTATGGTCACAGACTGTTATTGCCTGGTAAACGTTTTGTTATTCTTATTGGGTGGGGGGGAAGTGGAGTGGTGAGGGTGAAATGTGCGTGTTTGGCGGCAATTGGGAGAGTGAATGAATCAGTTGACATGTCTCCATCCACGTGTGTGGTGATAAGTTTGTTTGGTTGATCCCTCCTGGCCCTGGGGAGGGAGAGTGGGAGGGAGGGAAGGAGGGGGATGCATGAGGAAGAAGGAATGCCGTGCAGCAGTGCGATGGATCGATGTGTTCGTGGCCAGACCGAGGTGGCTCTGGTCTATTGAGCGCCAGACACGACTTCCAGCCAGCCATGTGCCTCGCATAGCCTCTCTCTCTCCTCCACCATCATGTACACAGACTACTTCAACAACCACCATCACCACATCCCTCACTCCTACAGCAACAACAACAACAACCATCACGGCTACCACAACAACAACAACAACAACAGCCTCAGCATCGTCGACTATGACGCAGGTACGTTCAGAGATCTTTATTATATTTGTAAAACCAGAGATGTTTGAAGGCATCGCCAGTATCTTGAGAGACCTCAACGGACCCCGCGTCTACCAATACGGATTAGCTCAGTAAAATGATACAGGGATGAGACTGCGTCACTTATTTTTCTTTTCCGTCCAATCAATTTCCAGATCTAATCAAATCGTTATTGGTTGACTACTTGTCCGTTGAGGATTCCCAAGACACTGAAGATGGCTTCAAATGTCTTCGGCTGTTACGGTCACTCTAAATACTCGTTACTCAATAGCGTGTGGGCATTACTTCAAATCAGATCTGTGTGTGACGTTGGAGTATTCTCAGGACGGTAGGTTCAGTAATCCACATCTCGCCAAATAATTCACAGTAGCTGTGATTCCTGATCTAAGCTCTGGTGTTCCCAGAGTCAAGCCGATCGCTGAAAAACGCGGATGATCTTCCACGTTTATAGCACAAATCGTGATGGCATGCTTCTGCAGAGAATTATTTGGTTATATGTATATCAGAAACGGCAGCCTACACAACAAAAGTGTCGTAACTGTCTTGAATTTTTGATCAATTTTATGCCTGACTGCTTCAGAGATATTCCAGACGTTTCAGCGTTCAGTGGTACGTACGTGAACAATTAACATAATTGCGACTTTTTCTTTCACATCATTTTCAGACCTTCCAACCAAACTTCAATCTTAAATCACACTGATCCATTTGGCAACGAGTTGCATTTTCGGAAACACGAACCAATCGCAGGAAAGTAGGGGTTGGAAGTGGTTTTAATCGACTTGCCTTGGCGTCAGATGTTATCTTCCAATCTGAGTCTTCCTTTACCATCCACTAAATACTTCAATAATTTCATTTGTCAATTGTTTAACCAGAAAACGATGAGAATTGACTTGTACTTCAAACGACTTTTCTGTATGCCTTTCCTAGTTTTCAGTGCAAAACGTGGACGGTAGGAGTTGCGGAAAGGAAAATAATAGAAGCCTTTGAAATGTGGTGCTATAGGAGAATGAAATGGGTGGATAGAATCACTAACAAGGAAGTTCGAAACAGAATGGGGGAAGGGCGAACAATATGGAGGACGTTGACCAAGAGAAGGAATAGATTAATAGGCCACGTTTTAAGACATGAGGGTCTTGTAAAATTAGCATTAGAGGGAAGGTAAGCAGATTACGGAGTATGTGGTAGTTATGTGGAAATGAAAAGGCTTGCGCTAGACAGGTAGCATGGAGGGTTCCATCAGACCAGTCTTAGGACTGAATACCACAACGACAACACTCGGATGGTTGATGATTTGGTCAAACACATCGATTACGATTCGGTTTCGAGATCGTACGTAAGTATAGACGATTTCAATTTTTATTTTTTAGTTTATTTTGATTCGCATCAACTTCTAAGTTCATTAGAGGCTAAATTTACCATTTTTGGTAATGGTTACTCAATTCGGGAACACACACTGAAAAAACACCTAAGCCATTTGCCAGGGATCGAACCCGGGACCTCTGTGTTACGAGGCAGTGACGCTGGCCACTAGACCACAGAGGCCGGCTAATGACGAATTTCCGGCTGCTTTTCCACCCTTATCGCTCTAATCGGTTTTTAGCAACTGCTTACCCACGGCAAGTGAGTCTGTCAATAGAGTTGCAGCTAAATGCCCTGTGTCGTAAGAATTACGGGGTATCACGAAAAAACTGAAGTATATTTATATTTTATCGTTTTAACTTATTTTCCAAAGATTGTACCGTTCTGATGTCACAGAGCCACAGTAAACGTATTTAAATTGACACGGAATGAACAGTCCCTTACTTGCCCGAATTCTTTCCATGAGTTTATTTGTAATGGAATCATGCCTGGAGCCTCTTTTCCGCTTGATCCGGATGGTTGCTTTTACCCTGGATATTCCTAAGTCATTGTGTAAAGTAGATTTTGTTACATACCAGTATACTTCAGTTACAGTCAAGTGATAATTATCTCTGACTTCATGCTTTTAGTCTCAGTTTAGTTTCTTCATCACACTTTGAGTAATTGAACATTTCAAGTTTTCTTATCTTCTTACATTGATTTTCTCTCTTTCTTTCACTGTGTTTCCTGTATCTGTTCTTTATAGTTCGTTCATACGTGCGTCCGAAGTAATCCAACTCACAGACATTCCACAGTACTCCTCATGATATCGCTTCTAGTGTCTTCCAACCTAAGTCACTATCATGTTGATTTATTTTTGCAGTCCTTAGACTGGTCTGATGCAACTATCCATTCTGATCTATTCTCTGCAGACCGTTACATTTCCACATAACTTCCATATCCTCTCAGACAAAATCCGAAGTAAGCCACTGGCGCCCATCCTGATCAACAACGTTGAAACATTGACTATTATTAATTTCAACGTAATAAAGAAGAGCATTATGTCAGAGTCAAATTAAAGAAATTATTTTATGACTAATAACTCAACAAAAACAAAATCCTCTCCAAATGTAGGAGATTTACCTTAAGAAACCTTTGGTTGTGAATTCATCATCAGGAATTGACGTGTGTGTCGATTATTCGGTCGTTTCAGCCACCTGACGATTGAATGCAGAATAATTTGGACCTAAATCAGGAATCAATTACTTACTCATCTAAATCGATATCCAATTATCACTCTCGCACTTTCCTCTTTCTTTTTCTTCTGCGGAGTTTGTTTGCTGCTCAGCGTATTTTATCCTTGGTCTCCCTCTTCTGTTCACTTTTCCTTTATACAAATTTACAAGACCGTCGTGTCTCAAAACTTGTCCTAGTAATGTTTACTTTCATGTATTTTTTTATGTTAAACTCGGTTTCTCTGCGGCATGACGAACAACGCCGAAATAATAATCATCATATATTTCAAAAGTCTCTTGCATGAACACAGTGACGAAATTCGGGGTGACATATTACAAGTAAATTACTTGATTTTTATATACACATTTACATAACTTGAAGAATTAGATACGTGGGTCATCATGTCAAGTCTAATCAGGAACTGACTTGACAATGATTCTCGCCAGCGTTTATAAATTGCGCCCAAAGAGTAGCGTGGTGGATCAAGGAATATCCGGATCCTCTACTTTAAAATAGGTTTAGAATATATTGAATTTAAACTCCTACGTTTAATGCTGATCTTTATTTCGATTTCCCAAAAAGTACTTCATGTAATAGAGATGCGACTTCTAGAAGTATTAAGTAAACCTAACCTTCAACCTCATTCAACAAAACGACGAATATTAAGCATTTTTGGGTTTACAGGTTACATGAGGGTGATCCTGAAAAACGTTACTTCCCTATAATAGCATAGGAAGAGAAATGAAAGGGGGCTTGCGGAAGGTAGAGCAAGGCAGCCAAGGTTTGACTAAGGCCCCCGGGCTACAGTTTAAGGAACCTACCCGGTGTTTCACCTAAAGAGATGTAGGTAAAATCCTAGGTCGGGTATTGGGTACTATTCTCACGCCCTTTCGAATGACGGGAGACGAGTTTGCCGTGGGGTCACAGCATTCCCTTCTCCGTGTCTTCACCAGTTTTAGGGGACAGTTAGCCGACTGACCCAATGGGATCAGCGGACAACTCTTGCCATATGTCCAAGGTCTTCAACCCCAGTGCATATGTACCACCCAAAATAGGTGAGTATGTCATTAAAATTGATAGAAATCTGTAACTTACCATATGCAAGAGGAGCATTAAATAACTACTTCCAAATAGTTCTATCACATTAAGCTAAATCATGAACATTAAGTAATAGTTATTACGGGAAACTGGTTTGAAATGTGGTCTCTGCAACGTGTTTTCTTTGACGAAGCTAAAGCCGAGTGTTTCCGTGGTTTTCCAATCGTCACTAAAAGCTATTATATGTAGTGATTATTAGCAGTAAAATATACTGTAAAAACTAATTAACAAACAGAGGTTGCCTGTTTTTGGGAAAAAGGGAGGAATTATTATTATTATCGGGGGTCTCTCTCTAAACTTGCCTACGTAGAGACAAAAAGTCTTTCGTTATTATTCCTTACTTCATTAAAAAACAGAGTTATTTTGTCCAAAATCAGAATCGATTTCTTATTCGTCTAAATCGATTAACAATGATCACTTTCACTCATCCTTTTTTTTCTGCGATATTCGTCTGTGGCTGACTATGAGGCCCTTGATCAAGTGGATAAAAGTTCAGGAAATGTACTGCCGCATTAAATATGTAAACGGTAATTTCAATCCCTGTTTGCACGAGCGTCTCTTTCTTGCTTGCTTTCTCGCGTGTCCTTGACTCCTGACAGTTATAAATGAGCTTTATCTTCATTATGCCGTACGTTAGACTTACTAAACTTTTTAAACGTGATTTCAGTTGACTTTCGCTGCGTTAAGTAGGCCTTTTATTCCTTAATATGATTTTTTGTAAATATATATATCTGTGTGTAATGGTTACGGACTTGAAACAGATAATGAAGACACGATAAGGAACAAGGATCAATATTTCTTATTGAAACTGGAACGGGCTAAAATTTTAGTCTTCAGGAACAAATTATTAAAATATTTCCTCTACAAACTCACGGCAGAAAAATAAATAAATAAATAAAAATCACACATGAATAAGTACATCAAAAATTATTTGCTAACACCACTTTGTCAACAATAGATTTCTCCACGCTCTGCCGACGCATTGCAATATCTGTGGCTAACCAAAGATAAGAGGAACACGCAGTCTCCCGGGGAAACGAGTATTTGTTAACCAAGTCATCAGCCAAGTGGTTGTTTCATATCCCTGTTGAACGGATCCCACAGCAGTGTGGAGGACAGGAAGCAGATTCCAACATTATTTATCAACAGCATGACTCAACAATTTTATGGTTAATTTCACATGTCTCAGTAAAATACATTAGGTTAGCTTACTTAGCAGAACTTAGCCCTGACTGACGACCTTCGTGAAACGCCCGATCACTTCGGGTACGCTCGGCTTTAGCTTCGTCAAAGAAACCACGGTACAGAGTTCAAATTTGCTAGGTAATGTTGCTTCTACTTTTATAACTTATATACTTTCATAAATTATCCTATTTTATGAAATGAAACTTAATATCATCATCGAAATAAATATTAAGTGTAAAATTTTACTTCCATTAAACCTAGCAGCGTTAATTAAATACACTATTAACTTATTTTATGAACTGAAACCTAATATTTTAAACCAAAATACGAACACGTGGAAGGATGATAATAATAAATACCAAAGATTTTCTTCAATCCTTAAATTTCTCTCTAATTTCCACTAACCACGGCGGCAGATTTCAAACTACATGTGCCTAAGACAAACTTATAAAACCAATTATAATTACATAGAATTTTTGTTAATTCATAAGTGAGAATTTTTGTCATACTTGGTTATGTGCGTACTTTAAAATTTATTTTGTTATTAATAGTATCCTTCGGAAATCGTAATAAAATTGTAAAGTTGTTTAAAACAAAACTTTGAGGTTAGAGGTGTTGAGTGCACAACATGTAAACAGATAAAGATTGTAGGGGAGTGAGTGGTGACGTCAGAGTGAGATATGACCTTCGTAATTACGAGTACAAATTGAAAAGAATTTTTTGACGTGTATTGGGATAATTTTGAGTATCTACAAATGGAAAATAAGGAGAGATTCGCATATATCTACCTCTGTTAATAAGACTTTAGAACCAAGGGGATAGGGGGGCCTGACAATGCTCATTTAAATTACCTTAGGCTCGAATTAAGTACTGTACCCGGCTAATACAAATAAGTACCCGGGCATGACCGGACACCAAGATGGTAGAAAAATATTACCTGAGACAAAATTATAGTGCACATACTGTAATGTACTTTAAAAATAAAAAAGTTATTTCATTATATGTCTTCTTTTAGGCACCAAAAATCCCGTAATACATGCCGAATTTCGTGTGTCATCTTCTTGAATCTTCCCCTAACCTATAATTCCGGGATCCACTTCGATCCTATTAATCGCATTTGCTTAAAGCAGCCTTCAACGTCTCATAATTTACACGCAATTTTGGAATGCGATACTTAAAACACAAGTTTTCATAATACTTTTCAAGACTAAAGCACACAATTAATTTATTACTCTTTAATCTCTGGTTAGTTTCGATCAAAATTCCAAGACAAAGAAACCACTTCGCCTCTAAAAACGACCAACAGATACTTCACTTACCACGCCAAAGATAGGAAACATTCCAATGTAAGTAACTTCTATATTGAGAAATTATTAATTTTTTTAAACCTGTTCAAAATTAATAAATACGAGTACCGTATAAACTATTCATTAAAATGAGGGCGAAAGCTGACGTGTTCATAATTTACAAAAGAATAAGGTAACCTCATCCTGGTGACATCTTTGTTGTTTATCATTTAAATTTTTGTGTCCGCTGTCCTGAATTAGTGTATATTTTTAATTAACTCGTCCGTATTCTTTCCTGTAATATTGACGGATTTTTCCAATAACATTCTTGCGAGGGGGGGAGATAATTCTAGTTTCCTTTATATCTGATCCGATGTTATCTGGTCGATTCATTTCTTTCCTTCCTCTGTTTATTTTCCGTATCACGGTACTCAAGAGCGACTTTACGTGTCCCTTATATTTATTGTTTTCCGTCGACACGTTTCCAGTTCTTTTCTTAGACGGAACAGTTTACGAGACTCTAAAGTATCAGAATCGATTTAGCCTTTAAAATTAGAAGCTTCTCGTGACTCAGACGAAATTGCTTTTAACAAACATCGAGTTAAAGGATCTATCGATTCAGATGCTAATGGTGTTAACTAACGACTCCCGTATTATTTCCCTTTTATTCATTGACATTCACGAGTACAAAGATGATCGATATCAGTACAACTATTCGCTTACGTTAGTAAATTTCCTGCAATAAATTATCCACTCGAATATAATTTAAAATTGTCCGCGACACAGAATTATCCAAATTGTGTAATGATTATCCTTTTTATATTAAAAAAAATTAACTGACGAAGACCACAAAGACGGACGAAACGTCGTAATTGTAATTATATTAACTAAATAGTAATCAAATGTTTTGCTGGCAATTTCAATTATAATTAAAAATACGTAAAATAGTGTTGATAAATTGTCTTCAACCCTTTAAAATGACAATTAACTTCCACTCGCCCTCTACTAAATGAAAGATATGAAATTTTTGTCAGATACTAAAAGTCATGGACAAATCACTTAGATGTAATACAAAACGAGTCGATATTTATGCTACAATTATTCTTCTTTTGGGTAACAGGCTATATGAGGGTGATCCTGAAACAGGCAACGCCCCTTTAATAGCATAGGAAGGGAATTGAAAAGGGGGGATGTGGAAGGTAGAGCAAGGTAGCCAAGGGTTAACTAGGGCCCCCGGGCTATGGTTTAAGGATCCTACCCCGTGTTTCACCTAAAGAGATGCCGGGAAAACCCTAGAAAACCTGCATCAGGTAGGTCGGGCATTGGGTACTATTCTCACGCCCTTCCGAATGGAGGGAAACGAGTTTTCTGTGGGGTCGCAGCATTCCCTTCTCCGTGTCTTCACCAGTTTCAGGAGGCAGTTGGCCGACTGATCCAATGGGATTAGCGGACAATTCTTGCCATATGCCCAAGGTCTTTGACCCCAGTACATATACCTCCTAAAATAGGTGAAGGTGTCTCGGCATATGAGAACTTTGATAAAAAAAATACCCAGAGAGAGTGCGAGGCATTCCCGACATGATCAGGTGAGCCCCGCAGTCACTCTGGGCTGAAGCGCCTGCGAGAAAACTCCCGCAGCGCCCCTACTCACAATTAATCGTTTTTCTATTCGGTTTGAAATGGATAAATTAACTCTTTTCCTTGGAAGTATGACTAAAATTTATTAGTCTAAATGAGTGAAATTTTCTGATATGTCTCGAATTAAAAGTTCGATTGAAAAGTAATAAAAAACTGTCTAAAAAATGGTCAAATATTATTTATTTCAATATCAGACGTTAATTTATTTAGTTAATACAGTAAAAAAATTGAATGAAAAATTAAGTTTGTAATAAAATTTAAGGGTTAATAAATAGATGAGAGAAACTAATGAAATAACAAATGCATATAAGTAAGGAGGCCACCAAATCATTTATTTTTCAAAAGAATGTAGCTAGGTTCTTCTAGAGATTTTTCTAAACCTACACGATTCTGGGAAGTGGAATGTTGGAAATATAGAAATTGGAAAGTTTGACATTTTTAATTCGGCACTATTGAAATAAAATATATATAGTAAAATTTTTATAAGTAAACATGTGTAAAGGTTCGAAATTTAACGCAGAATAAAAAGTAAAATTGATCTGAATAGTTGTTACGACAAGAGAATAAAATATTGAAGGGTTTTCAATGTAATTATAATTTTTAATATTCAGTAGACGAAAATAAATTTTACATGAGGCAGAGAAGAAAATTTTTTATGAATTAATTGATCAAAAATTTATAATAAATGAGTTATATCATTTTTATCAGATTTTTTTTAAAAAATTAAATATTAGATGTTACAACGTTTCGTCTCTGATTTGAGACTTTTTCAGGTAAAAATTTAGCTGTACATAGAACCTCACAGCGGTCGAAGGAGTCGTGGACTGAGGTTCCATATACATTTTTTACCTGAAGGAGACTCACTTTCAGAGACGAAACGTTGTAACATCTAATATTTAAAATTAAAATACAAATCTGACTAAATCGGCTGATATAACTCATTTATTATATATTAAAGTGTTATATAAACTATGATAGAAATTTAATTCGTCATTAGTGTAAGACATCATCATCAGTTGGACTTTGCCGTTTGAGCTATTAATTACTAGCTAAACCCCGCGACTTCGTTCGCGCACAAATATTATTTCAATTTTGCCCTAAAAACAAAACAACAGGAACAGAATTTTGTTGAAGTTGAATTCACTGAATATATAAAAAGTACGGTATTTATGATCGCTTCAGGGGCAAACCTTATAACTCGCAGTTGGTTTTGAACAGGTCCCGCCACCATACGATTCGGAGCCAATAAAAATGAGCATTCCGCACGGCAATCCAATGGATTTATAAATATCTTCTTAACTCTTCACGATTTCGAAATTGAAACATACGAAAATTTCAGTTAAAATTTCTGTATCAATCCCTGATAAGCCGTTTAGAAGTATAAACAGATCAATAATATAGGCTTCCCGCATTCACTTGAGATATTTTAACGCACGTATGGAAATGAAACCTTAACGTAGAATATATATTATTATCAGTATCAAAAAGAAATATACACTAATATTTAAATTAAATTGCCTTTTTTTAAATCTTCAAAATTTCATTGAAATTCGTTGAGCCATTTCGGAGCCTATTCGAGACAAAGATACGGACAGACAGACACTTCAATTTTATTTATTGTTATAGATAAGTCCAAGTTTTCCAGTTAAAATCTGCCCCAACCCCCTCCCCGCAAAAAAAAATAGTTGTAACACAAATAAATTTTGGTAAAATTTTTGTAACCGAAGTTTATTTATTTATCTAATTCAAACTTTTGTATCCCAGTTGTACGATGACCATTCATGGTAGAATAATAAGAAAAAATTAATTAATTAAATATGTGATAGTACTGTAGCCTAATACGTAGTGAAGTGTACTTGATTGTTTCTAAAATCCGTACTGCAATGGCTGCCGAGAGGAATTTTCTCAAGCCGCCTTCCTCTGGCTTGATGTTTCCCCTCACCTTCACAACACCCCCTGTTACATATTCTATATCTGCTTTTAAATGCTAATGCAATTTACAATCGTTACAAGCTTATCGCGTGGATTCTCTGCATAGGATGGAAGGAGATTTGCACGAAGGCAAGGTCAACACGAATGCCATTCAATAAGGTGCAATAGCTTAACTTATAAGAGAGGGGTGGGGGGAGGATCGTTAAACCTTCAGGTTCTCTATTCATCTAACAGCCACCAAATATAAGGACAAGTTCGACGATATAAATTAAGCACCAACATTCCCATACAGATTATTTTAATTCGGACATTAACAAAGACCAAAGATTAAATTAAGTCTTGAAAAAACTGGCAACGCCGCATTTAAACACTTGTCATCGCCCAAAGGCAAGGCGACACTTCTTGTATTAGTTTACTGTAAAATAATATTAAACTAACTCAAAGCCTAAATTAAATGAAAACAAACTATAAAATACAGTAAAAGGCCAAAGGAGAGAAATAGAAGAATTTTAGCTTAATTAAGTGAACTATAATAACCTCTTTTTTTGGTACAGTAGAATAATATGAATTTACAGTAACTCAAAGCAAAAATTAAACGAAAAGAAACTATAAAAACAACAAAAGGCCAAAAGAGATTTATAGAAGAATTTTAGCTTAATTAAATGAACTATATCAACCTCTTTCTTTTTTTACAGTAGAATAATATGAAATTAAATTACCTCAAAACCTAAATTAAATGAAAATAAACTATAAAATACAATAAAAGGCCAAAAGATAGAAATAGTAGAATTTTAACTTAATTACATTAACTATAACAACCTACGCGAGGGTGATCCTGATACAGGCAACTCACCTTTAATAGCACAGGTAGAGAATTGAAAATGGGGGATGATGAAGGTATAGCAATGTAGCCAAGGGTTGATTAGGGCCCCCGGGCTATAGTGCAGGATCCTACCCTGTGTTTCAACTAAAAAGATGCAGGGAAGACACCTAGAAAACCTGCCTCAGGTTGGTCGGGATATTAGATACAATTCTCACCCCCTTCTCAATGACGGGAGACGAGTTTGCATTAGGGTCGCAGCATTCCCTTATCCGTGTCTTCAACAGTTTTAGGAGGCAGTTGGACGACTGATTCCATGCAGTCAGTGAACAACTCTTATCGTATATCGAGTTTATACACATCCCAAAACAAGGTGAAGGTGCGTCGGCATGTGAGAAACCACAGAGAGTACGAAGCATTCCCGACATAATCAGGTGAGCCCCGCAGTCAATCTGGGGAGAAATACTCAGTCTCCGCCTCTTTGTCGGTTTGTTTTATTTTATTTAAAACGTGTAGTCTCCCATTTGAGACTTCTTCAGGTATAAAAATTTAGCTGTTCATGCAACCCTCACTCCATGAACCTTCGGGCCGTAAAATTTATGCATTTGAATTAAATTTTATAAATCTGAAGAAGTCTAAAATGAGACACGAGACATAGTGTATATTACCATCGAAAAAAATTAAAAATTTGTCGTGTATTGTAAATTAATAAAAGGAATTCCTGACCATTTCAACAGACAGATTTATTTATTCAATTTAACTATAAGCGACGCTTCGGTGTATATTCAAGGTTTTTCTTTCTATAGAAGGCATATTTACATACACTTAGATTCACATATGGTAATCGAAACCCGAAGAATGTGAATATACACCGGAAACGTCGGTTTATCTTTAAATTAAATTAATGTATCTGTCGTTTAAGCAAGCTGAAGAATTATTTTATTAAAATTAGCAAAAACTGACAAAGTCTGTTATGGTTCATTTAAATATTTATTTAAATATCAGGTTAACTTATTCAATTTAAATTAGGACGTTTCGTCACCAAACTTAAAATTTTATTAAATTAATTTCAAAGACCTTAAGCAATGATAATTGAATAAAAAGAAAGCGTCTGAGATTAAAAATACAGAATTGACAACTTAAAGCGGTTTTCTTTTTATTTAATTCAAAATTTTATAAAAAATTATTCGGTTATTCGTAATATTAAATCAGATTGATTTAGTTATTTTATTTGTGAACGTGTAATGTTTTTGATATCAATATATTTTATATTTATTTCAATTTATGAAAAATGAAGAATGGGCAAAAGTCAGAACTGTATTAATTTGAAGACGTTTCGTCTCCTCAAATTTAGGGACCTCCTCAGTTCTTCATTAAAAATATTACTAAATTTAATATTGTTTATTTTGCCCCTGAAATTTTGAAATTTTTTAAATGAAGAGCTTAGGAGCTCCCTAAATTTGAGGGGACGAAACGTATTCAAATTAATACACTTCTGAACTTTTGCCCATTCTTTGAATTTTATGTATGATATTAATTCAGATAATTTAATTTATTTACTTATTAACATGAATTTACTAAGAAAATTAATTTCAAGTTCAACTTTTTATTTATTTTCAAATTAATTTGTCTTTTTTTAAAAGAAATTGTAATATTTTTTACATATAAGAAAATCTAAGTTTTTCTGCGGACAACTGCACGAGACAATTGAAGTACATTTCGCTAAGGGTTAACGCGGGTTTTTGCTTACCTTCGTTCATCCCTTTGGGCCCGGGTATTGTTATCCTTACCTGCAGCTCCCTGAGGTTCGGGCACGTATTCCTGTCTCTGAACGCATCACTTGATGTTGTTGTTGTGGTATTCAGTCCTATGACTGCTAACCTATATTTTCATTTCTATATAACTACTACATCCTCCCTAAATTGCTTACTGTATTCCATCCTAGACCTCCCTCATCTGTCACTTCCCTCTAATGCAAGAGTCTCGTGTCTCGAAACGTAGCATATTAATCTATCTTTTCTATTGGTCAACGTCCTCTATATTGTTATCTCTTCCCCTTTTCTGCTTTAAACTTCCTGGTTAGTGATTCTATCCACCTATCTCATTCCTCTATAGCACTACATTTCAAAACCTTCCATTATTTTCCTTTCTGCAACTCCACGTGTGACACGTATTTTATCCTTGGCGTCTCTCTTCTCTTCTTCCCCACACACTTGCCAATAATTATAATTTTACAAGAGTCTCATGTATTAAAGCCTGACCTATTAATTTATCCCTTCTCGTCGTTCTCTTAATTATTCTCTTTCCCTATTCTGCTCAGACGTTTCTGGTTAATTACCCTACTAACCTATCTGATTTTAAACATTCTCCTAATAGCAGCACCTTTCAAAAGCCTTTTCTATTCTTATCCTACCGTCCAAGTTTCTCGCGCACATAACGCCACACTCCATACGAATACTTTTAGTAATGATTTCCTAATATTCACACTTATTTTACTAGTAAGTAAATTACTCTTCTTTTTTGCGAAAGCATTCCTTTCCCTGTGCTATCCTGCTCTAGTTATTATCCTGCACAATTAGCGGAATTCCTTAAATTTCATCGTTATCTCTTCTCAATTTAACACCCTCTGTTAATGCACTATTTCCCATACTACACTCCATTAATTTAGTTTTCTCTCCATTAATCCTTATGTTGTACCCTTCCTCCAGGACCACGTTCATGCAGTTTATTATGGTTTCCAAGTCTTATTCTGACTCCCCTAATACTACGATATCATTTACAAACCTTCGGGTTTATATTTATTCTTTTGCAGTATGATTCCTTTTCCATATTCATTATAAACTTTTTTTCGTTACGCGTCTCTTAACAAATTGTGCATTTCATGGTCTGACTGCTTCATCCTGTGGCGTCAAGGAATTATTTTAATTTGTAATTTAATTTAATTGTCTGAGAGACACATATATTTATTATATAATTTAACGCATTTTTGTATCAAATGTAAAAAGGAACCTGTAATTCCCTCAGGTACGTTAAACGCTGTTGCAATCAACCTTATAATTAACAATAAATGGAAAGGCCGCCAAAAAGTCAGCATTAAATATATCACTATTTATTTACAAAAGCGACGTTTCATCTCCATTTTGAGACTTCTTCAGGCATAATTGAAATACATCATACTTACTCCTTCAGCCGAAAAGATTATAGAATTTACATGTGGAGAATTAGTTGTGTTTCATGGACCATCTCCAGCCCCTGGCCAAACTGTTGTAGTAACAATAAGTGCTTTCGGCAGTTAAATTTTAACAATGGTGAAGAATCTTATAAAGCGTTAAACTACTAAAACAAAAAGTATCGTAAATTTAGTTCAAATTTTTCGTCTCATTTTTAACATTAATTGCATGAGGGTTGCACAGCCTGATGCACTACGTTTCACTCATAATTCTCGAAAAGTAATGATTTTTTTCGTCTTACATTTCCACATTTTGCTAATCTAAATTGTGACATGTATGTGTTTGGATACAACTGTGTACTTTAAGATGTATATTTTGATGTTGTTTTTATGTTCCTTAATGCGAGTTTTTAAAGATCTTATAGTTTGTCCGATATGCAATACGTTCCAATCAAAACAATTAATTTTGTAGATAACATTATTGCATTCCATTTTGTCTTTAATTTTTTGAACGAAATTTAAAGTAATTATTGATTTTAAAACAACATATACATCGTAATTATGAAGCTAGTCAATTAGTTTATATTTTATGTTAGCTATTTAAAAGGTAAAATTATGAAATTCATTTTTCTGTCAATATTTTTCACAGATAAATTATTGTCAGAATACCTGATTTTATACTTCTTTGCAACCTCATTTCCTCTTCTCTTCTCCCCCGCAGAACTGTCATACATACATTATGTGATAGTGTCTGTCTGCTGTTATTGCCGCCCTTGTTTGTTTGTGTCCTCATAGTCCTGAAAGCTGCCGTCTTCGTCAATTTTATTAATCAATATGACAGCTGACCAAACATCGTTTCATTATTAATTTTCCTTGTGGCGGCGCGGCACACACATTTGGGTCAGTAGTGTTGAGAAAGGTAAAGAGAGTGACGTCCACGTTGCCAGGTTACCGGTAAACAATTGCCCGCTGCAGAGATAGAAATCTCCCCGTGTCTCTTAATGGCACCAGTGGCTTCGCGGCTCTGACAGAGGGTGGTTAATTCCTCCTCCTCCTCCCTCCGGTGACAGTGACAGCGACGGCCTGAACGTTCCATCGACTTGTTGGCTGCGTCATGTGTGTAACGCGACATCGTCCACACATGTGCCAAGATACATAACTCTTGATCTCATTGTGTTGATGCGTCGAGACATGTCACTCTGCCTTTCATGGTCCAGTCGCTCTTCTTTCTGGATGGTTCTTAACTTAAATGAAACATGGAAACAACCAAACAAGCAGAGGGAAACTCCATGGTTGGCCACGATCCCTCGTTGGTATCTCAACATGTAAGCTCTGCTTTACAGTGATTTAATACCAACTAACGAGGAACCTGATGATGGACATCAAATCGAGCGCGTCGTTGTTTGACGTAAACGGTGAGTTTGACGAGATTATTATTTTTTAAAAACATTAAACGTAGGTCTACCTTAATGCGCCTTCTTTCACCCATTCCGTAGGTTGTTAATGTGAGGTTACAACCGAATGTTACCAACCTCAACGTTGACCAAAAAAACTGATTGCGTGTTTTAGCAGTTCCCACGGACAAACAAAATGGTTCCCAGAACGTGCTTCTACAATTTACCTAACAGTTTCCAACTCCGGTGTGACCCTGGTTTTACTTTCGGTAACTTTGATATAAACTTCTCCTTTTCCTCCATATCTGTTTGAAATGAATAGTGTGGGATATTATTTTCTATTGTATAATGTAATACGAGTTGGGGAAAGGAAAATAACGTGGTGCTATAGGAGAATGAGATGGATGGATAGAATCACTAACAAGGAAGTTTTAAAATCTTAGAGGAAAAGCGAAAAATATGGAGGACGTTGGCTAAGAGAAGGGATAGATTAATAGGCCACGTTTTAATACACAAGAGTCTTGTATAATTAGGATTAGAGGTGTGTGGGGTAAGAACTGAAGAGGGAGGCCAAGGATAGAATACGCTAAGCAAAATAGGGAGGATGTAGGTTGTGCTAGTTATAATGAAATGAAAAGGCTTGTGCATCATACCAGTCTTAGGACTGAATACCACAACAATAAAAATGTAATTAAACATAGTTAGCAATGTAAATTATATATTTTTAACATTTATATTTATTATAAAAGAACACAGATTCCATAAAGTTTTAATTTAAATTGCCGGCCTATCTTCATAATAAACACAACATCTGTAATTACAAAAAATGATACGTATAATTAGTTTTCTTTCAATTAACAATTCTCAATCTCTAAACTCAGGGTCGTATGTTATGGGCCTTCCCATAGAGCATAAATATTTTACACAAAATCTATTCGGACCTTGCAGTGTAGGAAATCAGCAGAAATGTTATGGAGGTATTTACCGTTTCAGCTTAGTGAATCTTCCAGCGCCTTCCTCGTTGCAATTTCCTCCTATTTGGGTCGTAGTCGATCACGCCTCAGAGCCACCGCGGCTATTCTTCCTGGTACAGGACAATTTCCATTTTCATCTTCGTCTCCTCGGACTACCTGTCCCATAATGTGATCAAGTGCTCATCTCCATAATATGCCTTTAACCTCATCTGATCAACCGCTCTCTCAACCTTGTGTAATCTCCAATCTTCTGCCTCTCTGCAAGCCATTTTAATACCTCTTCCCCACCACTTATATTCATATCCCAAAGGTGGCAGGGATGGATATTAACCAATCAGATTGATCGTTACTCTTTACATTACGGTTCTATGGGGAAATCCAACCAACGCTTACTTCCCAGCCTCCGTCTCCATATTCCAGCGGTCGCGGGACAATCCTCGCTGGCGTCGAATGTCTAGGTTTTACTACCCCTGGCTCAAATACTGTCTCCTTTCTTTTGAGCAGATGTGTTTGCCCGTTGCATGTAGAGCAGAGGGAGGTGGCGCGCGAGTTCTCTTCTACCCGATCGGATAATCGATTTGGAATTCGATTGGTGTGGAGTCGGTCACAGGTATCTCTCTGTTCATCCCTTTCCTGAAATTAAACGCATCTTCCAGTTAATACCAGAATAATTTAAGAATTACGAAGAGGTCATGGGACATGCGTTATCCAGATGGATGCCTCTATAAGAGTTCTCTCGCAGGTATTCCTCCCCAGGGTTATTGCGGGATTTTAAATTTGGGGATGCCTCGTACTCTGGATTTTTGAAGGTTCTCACATGCCGAAGCACATTCATCTTTTTTAGGAGGTGCATGTACTAGCGTCGAAGACCTTTGTCATACGGTAACACTTGCCCACTTATCTCATCGTATCACTTGGCCACCTCGCTACACTGGTGGATAAAGAAATACTGCAACCACACAGTCAACTCCTCTCCCGTCATTTGGAAGGGCGTGATAATAGTACCGTACCTGATGCAAGTTTTCTAGAGGATTCCCTGCACTAAAACTCTGGCTACCTTCGTCGCCGTTCTGCAATCCCCTCTTCAATTCCCTTTCTATGCTATTTTCCTGTTTCAGGATCACTCTCATGTAGCCTATTACTCCTCTCCACCTTCCTACTCCCCCCCGAAAAAAACACATGCGTTATCAATTTAACGAGATATCAAATAAACTGACTTGTTTGCTCCAAAAGCTAAAATTTCCGTTATTTTCAAGTATAAATCTTGTTTCTCGTATATTATTAAAGGACAATAAAGTCCTACATTACCAGTGTTCTACACAAAATTTACTGATATGACTGTAATTAAGTTATATCCGCCAAACAGTAATATTATAATTAACTTTGTAGCTGCAAACATAATTCGATCAGATTTAGATTTATTTATTGGTTCCACGAGGAAGCAGGACAAGTCAAACAATGCACACAGTTAAGAAGAAGGAGAATAAACATGAAAATAATACATAAATGCAACAAAAGTACAATTTATTAATAAACAATAATTAAGACATACACACAAGAACAAGACCAATAGAACATAACAGGCTTCAAAACCGGACAGGAAAAGCAAAAATTTCTAGAGGCACAGGTAATGTGGAGGAGAAAGAGGGCCAGGTTTTGTGCCTGGAGTCATATGAAAACTCGTATTCATTTGCCAACATTTTCATTTAGCGAGAAATGATCATCCATTCAAAATTAATCAGAGAAGACAAGGAACGGACGTGGGTAAATACTCCTTCGTAAATAGGACTGTAAGAGACTGGAATGATTTGCCTGCAAGTCTACTAGCGACTTTTCCGAAGAGTGGAAAATTATTTAGGGACAGAATTATGGAAATATTTTTAACTTAATTTATTCAGGCTTAAAATTAGTGTTAAAGTATTTGTATATTGAATGTTTATATTAGTCTAATTTTTTTTTCTTTAACTTATCTTTGTGGCGTACTCTCTTATTTTGTTGAGCTCCTGAGTGGATGTCCTCTATGCCTTTTTGTATAAGGGAGGGGAGTTAAATAATTCTTATTTAAGGCGTAAAAAACTCAATACATTTTGTTCTACCACTGGCTACTCAGCTATGAAATCTTAAAATCTCGGGTTGACTGTGGGATAAACTTTGGTCCGGAAAGATGACGGATTTACGATGTCTGCGTAATTACGAGAATGTTAAGGACTACCATGAGTGGAACGTATCTGTTGTTTCCCCTTGGCGACGTCGTGTAGTCAACTTGTCTGGTTTCTCATGGATCTTGGCGACTTCCGTGGTTTACTATCGAATGATGATCATCGACCGTTGTCTTCCAAGTTTTGCCACCGACTCCCCTGTAGTTTCATCGGCTGTTGTCTTCGAAGTTTTTCCAGCGACTGCCCTCTCATCTCCTTTTTTTTGGGTAACAGGCTACATGAGGGTGATCCTGAAGCAGGCAACTCCCCTTTAATAGCATAGGAAGGGAGTAGAAAAGGGAGGCTTTGGAAGGTAGAGCAAGGTAGCCCAGGGTTGACTAGGGCCCCCAGGCTATAGTGTAAGGATCCTACCCGGTGTTTCACCTAAAGGTGATGCAGGGAAAAACCATAGAAAACCTGCATCAGGTAGGTCGGGCTAGTGGGTACTACTCCTGCGCCCTTCTGATGACGGGAGACTGGATTGCTGTGGGAACGCAACAAACCCGCCTCCGTGCCTTGATCAGTATTGAGAGGCAGTTGGCCGACTGGTCTAATAGGATCAGCGAACAACTCTTACCGTATGCCGAAGGTCTTCGACCCCCATACATACACCTCTCAAACTGCCCAAGGTCGTCTCAGCCTGCCCTTTAAATAATTTTGGGAAGTCGCGCTTCTTAAAAGCACGAAGGCTCCATAACTTTCCATCGCCAGAGCATCTGTTTTGTTCTCCATCAGGGGTGTGGGTCACATTATTCCTAAGATTGTGAATAGACCCGGCGTCATAGGGGGTCCGCTTCTTTACCCTTGCAATGGCGATTCTGCAAGCCTGTCATTCACTTCCTCCAGATGTTCAACCCCGGGGTCTGGACGTTCCTTACATTCCACATGGTAGTAGTCAACAACTCATCATTACTCACGCGATTCACTATCTAAATCTCAGATTGAATTAATTGCGCCTATACTTAATAACGCGCTACATATTCCTTTATTGGAATGTTAAATGTATGTTGCCCCCACCAGGGCTCAGCCCATTGTAACGTAATAAATCTATCTATCTGTATGTTAAAGAAAGTAGAAGTCACAATTATACAAGTAGGTAAAGGATTAATCTTCACATGTGAACGTGGAGAGAAGAAATCAGGGCGTAAAAAGACAAGTGTTTTAAAAGATAACCGATAAAAATTTTTAATAGAATAAATGGATGTAATAGTTGATTCATAAACGCGGTGTACGTGACTGATCTCCATGCGTTTCCTTTCTCGAACATCCTCATGAGCAGTGTTTCTGTCAGGCAGCGTCTCTTACAGCTATTAACTTATTTACTTTGGTACTGTATGCATTACCTCAAACCATGGGAGTTATTGAAAATCTTTCTGACTCTTATTACACCTTACAAAACCTTCCTCTAGCAGCAAATTTCTTCGGGTTTTCTACATTAATTATAGGTATAGTTTCTGTGAAACTGAATAATTTTACCAATTGATATGTTTCTGGAGTTTTGAGGTTTACTGTTCATGTTCAGGTTCTTCTTCCACATTGTCCATCGTCGGCAACGGCTCTCATGAGGCCCTCACCGCCATCAACACACGAGGAGCCTTGTAAGTGGAACTTACCTGCTTATAATATACCAAAGTGGCTTCTTAATTTATTTTACTAATTTTTGTTGAAAAATTTTTTCCTCTCAGATTGAAACGAACGTCACGACGAGAGCGGAAATTGTTCGTCATCCTAGTCGTCGTCATTCTCACGTCTGTGGCTCTCCTCATTGCCTTCATCATTCTGGCCTGCCTCTGTAAGTCTACTTTACTTCCATTATTTATGTTAAATTATAATGTGAAGTTATCTTTAGTAAGAAATATATGAGAGGTTCTTATGCGACTAAAATCCCATATTCTTAGTCATCTCTCAAACTAAATCGCTGTATTTAATGTTGTTATTATCAAACAGAAACAAATAATGAGACATTACGGAGATAGATATATATGAATGTTAGTGGCTAAACATATCGGAATGAAAATATTCAACGAAGAAATTACAAATTACTTATAAGGAAACACGACGTTTCGGCCCCATATTAGGTCGCCTTCAGATATAATATTAGAGACATTTCTCTGGATTTCATCCTAACGAGTGCCCCCAGAGACGTCTCTGAATTGACAGCTCAACATTATCTACAATAAGGACGAAACGTCGTCGTGGTTTCTTATTGGTAGTTATTTGGTAATTTTGCACTAAATATTTTAATTATAAATAATATTTTCATGATATTAAACACGGACGGATTAATTCTACATTTCACCGTATATTCAATTTTTATTCTGATCTGAAATGCGAGAAAAAAAGAATCAGCTTTAATTAAATAAAAATTACAGCCAATTTGTCAGCAAACAAAATTAATATTTATTTAGTAGATTGCCATGTTCATCGTCATTATTCTATGATTTATTCGTTTAGTATTTTAATGGTATCAGAGATTGTATGCATGCATACGAATATCTTTGGGCTTAAGGGCTTTGAATTGTAGTTGATCTTAGTAGTATCTTTGCTGCGAGCGAGTAATAAATAGTTTTTGAGTGCATGCGAGTTTTTATTACAAGTCGAAACCCCTGACAATAATTACGACGTTTCGTTCATATTTGTGGACTTCATCAGGTAACTACACAAAAATTAAAAAAAACTAATTAAAATTTTTAATCAAATAATACTTCCTTAAAAATTAATCATTATAGTTTTCAATTAAATACAATTTTAAATGGATAACAATTGTAAAAGCGGATTATTTACGTATAGAATGGTCAGAATATTGATATTTTTTATTGAATTAACAGCTTTCATTTATTTAATTTGTAGTTGCAATAACAATAATAATAATTTCTAATGTTGCTGAAAGTTGCAAGACTTTATCGTAATATTTAAGGATTTCTGATCCAATATTACTTTTATTTAGACGCAAAACACGGTATTATTTAATAATATTCCTTACATTTCCAGATTACAAAAGAGCTACTGCTTATGAAGTGTGCAGTTCTCCAGAATGTATCAGATCTGGTGAGTATTCTCTCTCTCTCTATCTCCCCCCTCTCCCCCTCTCCTCACCTCTCTCTCTGTCCCCCTCCATTTTTTTTCTCTCTCTCTTCGTCTCTCTCTGTCTTTTTCTCTGTATCTTTCCTTCCCTCTCTCTGTTTCTATCTATGTCTATCCATATCTATGTTTTTCTCTCTGTCTTTTTCTGTCTCTCCGTATCTTGCAGTCTCTCTGTCTCTTTCCCTGTCTCATTCTCTGTCACTCTCTGTCTCTCTCTGTCTCTTTTTCTGTCTCTTATCTGTCCGTCTTTTTCTGTCTCTCACTTTCTTTCTCCGCGTCTCTCCGTCTATTGCTGTCTCTCTCCGTCTCTATATTTCTCTCTCTTTCTTTCTCCCCCTCTCTTCCTCTCGTACTCTACTTGTTTGTTCTTTGTAAACTGTATTTAGGGTTGGTAAGTTATTAATAGTTCTAATTTTACATGAAATTATGAAATATTAAAGTTTGTAGAGCGAAACACTAATTTGTTTCAAACAAATGGCGAGTTTCATGAATACGCGACTAGAAATCGTTCAGCTCTAAGGTCGGACAAGCATCGCCTTGCTCTACACCAGAAAAGTATTCACAATACCGGGATAATTTTATACAACAGCCTTCCGCCAGAGGTTAAAAATAGTACCTACAAAAGCTTCGTGAAGCAGAGTAAAACTATTCTTTTAAATGGTGCGTTTTACTCGGTACAGGATTTTCTTAATCGTCCTTCTAGTATTTAAATCAAGGTTCCTGCTGCAAGTGTTGAATGAGCTGCCTTATAAAATAGCACATCACATATCTTAAAATTTCTATTCAGTTTTTTCTGCTCTTTTGTTTGTTTGTTTCATGTATTGCCTGGAGCTACGACAGAGGGAAGGACAGTTTCCTGGTCCAAGTAGTTAAAACTCCATTGCGTGTTTCCCAGTGTGTGTCCGTGTTGTGTTTATATTGACTTTTGTCTATATACACTTTCTTTTACTAATTTATTTTAAGTTTATTTGTCTTTAATTATTTACTTTATTTTGTTCATTTTTAATTTTTAATGTATGACGTATCCTATTTCCTCAATCGAGGATTAATGGAAACAACAATAAATCTAAATCTAATACTAAGCGAGGCAATTTAATTACTTTATTTATAATGAAATTAAAATTTCTTTTCTGTTAATGAGTTGGCGGATTTGGTTAATATCTGTGCATCTGTTTTATATAGTGAAACATGAATCACAATTGAAGATTCGTCGTCAAGTGGATGGAACGCCGTCTGTCTTGTCTACGTTTGTGACGTCATATTTAACGGCGCGTAATATGGTGATGGTTTGTTAAATTTTTGTTTCATTGGGGAATTGTAAGCTATTACATTTTCTTAAACGTTTGTATAATTTGTTTTTGGCTTTTCTTTATTCGTTCTGTGCCTAGAAATTCATCATTACAGCTCATTTGTTTTTACTGTTACTTGGTACTTTTCACTGAGTGCAATCTCTTCTCTACTACGCTCTTCTTTCATCCAGCTACTTCGTGTCATATTGAAAATTTTTAATAAAAATATATGAAATGGCCGACGCTTTTTCGGCATAATGTTATATTGAGAGTAAAAGTTTAGGAAATAGAGGGGTGTCATACCTTGACGTTTCGAATGCCGACCTGGGTCACACTTACTCAAATTGAGCCGTGGTTATTGCTGTAAAGCGGTTGGATCCAGGCCGCTTTAGAGGCTCATGACAGACATATTGATTCAGCCCCGAGGTGTGATGAATAACCGCCTCGACTCCTCAGCTTACTGAGGCGTAATGAAGATTGATATCAGGTCGACGGCGGCAAAGAACAACGCGAAACGTCGATACGACGGAAGGAACTTTCTCGGGCAATTAATCGCCCTCTAAAATGCTGTCCGTGTCCCCTTTTGTGACGAAGGATGAACAGAGCGGTCGTACAACAACAGAGAAAGTAAAATTAAGCAGTCTATTTCCGTCTTTCAACTGCTAAGGGGAGGGGGAGGGGGAGTTAGCGATAAAGAAACGCCAAAGTGGAATAAATTTGGGGTTATAATGGCCCGTAGAATTAATGGTTATGAAGGGGAGAGGATTAATCGACTAAGAGCACGACAGACTCACTTTGTTCAAGAATTTATGGCGCCTCACTACAGAGTCGAGAACTAAAACGGCGGCTGTTGCAGAATAGTTTTCGCCATCTGTTGCTATTTCAAAATTCTATAATTGTGACAGGCTAAACTAGGGTGATCCTAAAACAGGCAACTCCAATTTAATAGCATAGGAAGAGATATAATAAAGGGGAGGCGTGGAAGGACTATAGTTTAAGTATCCCTCCCGGTGATACACCTAAAAGAGATGTAGGTAATACCATAGAAAACCTGTATCAGGTAGGTCGGGCTATTGGGTACTATTCTCACGCCCTTCCGAATGACGGCAGATAATTTGGATGTGGGATCGCAGCATTCCCTTATCCGTGTTTTTTAGGTGGCAGTTGGCCGACTGATCCAATGGGATCAGCGGACATCCATTACCGTATTACTATATTAATATATGAAGGTGCCACGGCATGTGAGAACCTTGAAAAAATAAAAAACGAGAGAAAGAGAGTACGAGGCATTCCCAACGTAGTCAGGTGAGCCCCGCAGTCAATCTGGGAAGAAATACCTGCGAGAGAAAACTCCCACAGACGTCCTTCTCGTCTAGGGTTGACTAGAGTCCCCGGAGTTTCGTCTAGCAGATAGGCGAAATAAGAAAATCTGCATTTAGGTATCCCGGGCTTTTGGATACTATTCTCACGCCCTTCCGAATAACAGGAGATGAGTTTGCCGCGGGGTAGCAGCATTCCCTTCTCCGCGTCTCCACCAGCTTTAAGAGGTAGTTGGCCGACTGATCCAATGGGATCAACGAACTACTCTTATTCTCATCGTCTTCTACCCCAGTACAGTAATTAGGTGAAAGAGTCTCGGCATATGAGAACTTTTAAGAAAAAAACAGAGAGAGTACGAGGCATTCTCAACGGAGTCAGGTAAGTCCCTCAGTCACTCTGGGGAAGAAATGCCTGGTTCGAGAGTCATGGTAATTTAAATAAAACGTATGCGGTAATAGAACCCGCTTACCGGGCGGTAGTCCTAACCACTGAGCTAGTCCGGAGTCGACGCCTGAGATTCCTCCCACCCTCGTATACCTCAGGCTCAAAATTTACTAATCACACTACAAGTGAGTCTGAGCTTCTTGTATACAAGAGCGGAGGTGTTTGGTTCGGTCCTGGGATTGATTGGGACTAGCAAAGTGGTTAGTGGTCTGAATAAAGTTTGGGACTATTTGAGCCAGAGAGTTTTTTAACCGAGGGCGTAACCCAATTGTCTGTGAGTTTCTTTTTATTCACGGTTCCAGCTGCAAACCTGGCTCGGTCGATGGACGTGACGGCGGATCCCTGCGAAGACTTTTACAGATACTCGTGCGGAGGCTGGCACAAGGACCATCCCATTCCCGAGTCAGCGACGAGCCTCAGCTGGTTCGACGAGAGAGCCTACTACCTCGAGAGAGAGATAAAAGGTAATCAACGAGGACGTCCCCCGTCTTATAATCCCTCTCAGTCAACAGACTGTTGAAAAATCTCTCATTACTTTAGACTCCCTACTATCCCTAAGAAAATTAGTGTAATTTATAACTTCCCGAAAAGTATCATGTTTAAGCGGACGTTGGTGGAATTATAAATTAAAACTTTACGTGGGTTTAACGGCTCATTAATAGTAAACTCAAAGAGACTCACTCAATCCATCAGGCATCAAAGCTATGTAACAGAAATGTATCATCAAACCTGCCTGACGAAAATGTTCCGAAAAACTATCGGCAAGATTGGTAACGCGTTTGCTAATAGTGAAGAACGAACAGAATCTCGCAATCGGTTCTTTCTTTCAGAATCAGATCTGAGAGATACTTCACTACTTAATTTATTTGGGCGAAATGGATTGACTGTAATAAATAAATAAAAACGATGATATCGACAGATTATATAAAGAGGGGAAATTAATTTATTTTTCCACGTCAGTAGCATTCTGAAGAAATATAATGCGTCGAAAAAAATTTTTACATGCACGATTAATGATATAATGTCCATCTTCTTCTTTTGGCTCCACAGCCCATTAAGGGCTTGGACTTACCGGGTCGACTTTCATGAAATATTCCGAAACTGGTCAACGTGTCGATTCTCAAGCAGTCTCCGTGACCGTTACGTCGCAAACATCCAAGCCCTTGCCAGGATTCGAACACGGGGCTCTTGGGTTGTGAGGCAGCGACGCTAGCCACTAGACTACTACAGGAGGTCGGCAGTGTAATAAACTGATTAGGAGTGAGGGGTAGTTAATTTTATATCAAATTAAATAATTTGTGCCGCCGGGATTGTGAGGGGTCATTGCTCCCAACGTATCGAGAGATCATAGTAAGCAAATCTCCAATTCATCGGGACCGTGTGAGTGCTAAACGTCACCTTGGGTCATACTGTAAATTTCTTCAAGGGGGAAACCCTTTGTTCCACAATATCGGCACGTACGATTGTATTTAAAAGGAAAATGTGAATATTCTAGAACGTAAGGTTTCACTTTTCTCGAAGAAGTAATGTTGCCGTATTAAAAGCAGTGGGGAAAAATAATGGCTTGTCATTGGCCAAAGACGTCGAGAATTTTTAGAGGCGAAGGGAAGAACACTGGTTCCCGAGGGGAATAGTGATGAGAGGGAGTTATGTAATGGACGTGAGACAACAGTGATAACGGGAGAGACTGCTTGCTCGGAGAGGAGTTGAGAGCTACTAACTTTCAAGATGCTGCCAAAACAGCCGAGAAGCTTAACGTCGCCGAGTCAGTGTCAATTAACAATACCTTGTCGTAAGCCGCGATCCTCCAAAAGTTCCAGAAGCGCCCGCAGTTAAAGATTGTCAATCAAGAGTTAATGTTACAGTGGACCTCCCTAACCATTCTTGTTTATAAATATTATAACCAGGGTGTTTGAGCCAACCATATCCTAAGGAAAGGATGTAAATTTTTTATGTTATAATTAGTTAATTCAATATAACAGCAGATGGTAACACCTTTTTCTCTTGTCGTAGTTTATAAATTATAAAGCTTTAACAGGGTTAGTAATTATTAACGTCATATATTCCCCAAATCAAGAGTTGAAATCATTATAATGTAGTCATCATTATCCAACAGAGTATCTTCAGCGAAGAAACAAGCTTGATGAACCATTGCCAGTGGGCAAAGCGCGGCGCCTCTACAACCAGTGTAAGGACACAGGTCAGTGGCGACTCTTCCTCTAATAATGTTCTTGTTGTTGTTGTGTTATTCAGTCCTTAGACTGGCCTGATGCAAACCTTCATGCTAACCTATCTTGAGCAAGCCTTTTCATTGACGCATAACTACCACATCACACTTTACCCCTAATATGCTTAGCCTTTTCCATCCTCGACATCCCTCTTCTGTTCTTACCCCACACAGTTCCCTCTAATGCTAATTTTACAAGCCCCTCATGTCTTAAATCATGGTCTATTAATCCTCCATATTGTTCGCTCTTACCCTGTTCTGTTTGGAACTTCGTCGTTACTGATTCTATCAACCAATATCATTCTCCGTTAGTGATTCTATCCACCCATCTCATTCTAATGTAGCACCGCATTTCAAAAGCTTCTATTATTTTCCTTTCTGCAACCCCTATCGTCCACGTTTCACTCCCATGTAACGCCACACTCCATACGATCATTTTGAGCAATGATTTCCTAATATCTACATTTATATTTCTCGTAAGTAAATTCCTCTTTCTTTTCGAAAGCTTTCCTTGCCCGTGCTATCCTACTGTAGCTATTATGCTTCCCAAGTAGCAGATTACCTTAACTTCCTTCAACATATCCTTTCCCATCTAACACCCTTTGTTATTCCACGATTTCCCGTATTACCCTACATTTTCCTTCTATTAATCCTCCTGCCATTTATTATGTTTCACAATAATGTTACAAGATTGTTCATTCCACTCTCAGACGAACTAGAGAAGCAAGGCCTCCGACCGTTGAAGGCTGCGCTGGACTTGGTAGGTCTTCCACTCGTCCCTCCGCCTCCTTTGGGATCTTCTGGTAAACTCCTCAACGACGGCGCGGAATGGGTTCGTCTGATCGCCCGAGCCAAGAGGTTCCTGGGTCATGAGTCCCTCATCGGCATCGGGGTTTACTGGGACATGGCAGACAGGAGCGTCAACAGGATCATGCTGGGGCGACCCGACATGAACTCGCCGCTGCCGTCGTAAGACACAACAAATATATATATAATTTTATATCACTCACTTTGGTTCAAAATCTAAGAGATGGCACTGGGAATCGCGGTTGAGCTTTGCCCTTGAGCTCGTCTCTTGGTTTTAGAAGATTTTGCACTAATATGAATCACACAGAAACGTTGTGAGGTGTTCATTTTATCCTGTAATTTTGCAGTAGATTAGCTAATTCTTTGTGTAACTAGTGTCCTTCTAACACATACGTTCTATCTACTGTGTCAGCCAAGTGGTCGAGCACTGGTTGCCGCACCATCTCAGAAAAAAATTAATATTTTGCCTATGCAACACGTCATTCATGTTTTGGCAGTTCAAAACTATAGCTATTGGTCACGTAGACTATAAGTATTCAGTCCTAAGACTGTTCTGTTGCAACCCTCCATGTTAACTTATCTTGCGCCAGCCTTTTCAATACCTTACAACTAGCACAACCCAGATCCTCCCTAATCTTCTTAGCTTTTTCCATCCTTGACCTCCCTCTTCTGTTCTTACGCCACACACTTCTCTCTAATGCTAACATTACAAGAGTCTCATTTATCAAAACTGACCTGTTGCTCTAAATTGTTTTCTCTTTCCACTTATGCTTAGAAATTTCTGGTTACTTATCCTATTAACCTCTCTGATTTTAAGCATTCTCCTATAGCACCACATTTCAAAGGTTTCTATTCTTTTCCTTTTCCCCACTCCTATCGTCCACTTTTCAGCATCAATATAACACCACGCTCCATACGAACATTTTTAGCAACGATTTCCTTATGTTCACATTTATATTACCCCTCTTTTTCGCGAAAGCCTTCCTTGCCTGTGCTATCCTACTCTTTATGTATACTATACTTCTACCATCCCTAGTTATTACGCTTCCCAAGTGGCAGAATTCCTTAACTTCCGTCAAAATATCCCTTCCCAATCTAACACCCTTTTTTATTCCACTATTTCCCATATTATACTCCATCACCTAATCATCCTCACATCCTCATATTAAACACTTTCTCCGGGACCACGTTCATGCCATTTATCATGGTTTCCAAGTCATCTTATGACTCCCCTAATACTACAATATCGTCGGCTAAGGGTAAGGTTTTTATTTATTGTCTTGTAAGATGTTTTGTAATAAATACAGAAATCGTAGGATATGTCCACTGTTTATCTCGCCGTTACTATAGCAATACCAGCGATATCGTTCGTCTCTTCAGTCTACTATCTCTGGCGCTATATTCCAAGGAACTTCAGCTACAAAACTTAGTTTGTTTCATTTAAATTGTGTCCAGTTCAAAAATGGCCGCCGATTAAGTTGTAGCGCGCACGCCGTTTTTCGCGTTTGCAGGTACCTGAAAATTTCTTAATTATCCAGGACTGTGTTGACATATTCTACTTGAATAAAACGCATCGTGTTAAGTACATTTAGGCCTTCAAATTAAATCCATATTTACTAACCTAGTATTACTTTTTCATGTACTCCGTGTACCACGAACTTGTCGATTACAAATGAAGAAAATTCCATTTTCGTAGAATAATTTCTCCAAGATGAAACAGTTTGGGAACCTCAATAACTTCCGCGCTGTTACACATATACTCTATATAAATTATTAATGGTAACTGACGTTTCTGACTGTTTCTTTTTCGAGAAATTAGCCTACGAAAATAGAATTTTCTTCATTTGGAATCGAAAAATTCGTGGTACACGGAGTAGGTTAGTAAATGTGGGTTTTATTTGTTGCTCAGTTTATTTGTAAAGTATACGTCAACGCAGTCGTGGATAATTTAAAAATTCGCAGGTACCTGCAGACGCGAAAAACGGCATTTTCGAACCGGACACAATATAAAATGAAACAAAATTAGTTTTGAGCTGTCAAAACATGAGGGAATGCACAAAGAATTAATAATCTTTTCTGAGATGGTGCAACACCAGTGCTGGTGCTTGGATGGACCCCAATTCGGTATCAAATTTAATCTTCCTTTATCAATTAAATCCGATTACGTGTTTTAAATAACTAAAGAGCCACATAAAACCAATCATTTCAGTGACGTATCCACCAAAAAAATTTAATCACCACCTGATCTACAACCTCGACATTTTCAGGTTTCCGTACATCGAACAACGCCTGAGACAGCAATGGAGCCGCCAGGCGAAACAAGAGGCTAATAAAGCAGGGTCCAACGAAGCCAACAGCGAAGAGAAGGCTTACGTAGAATACCTGACGAAAGCAGCCACGTACGCGCAGACGTGGAGCGGGGACAAGAAGGCCAAGGTGGCGGAGGACGTCGTCTGGGAGGTCCTCAGGTTCGAGCAGTCCATGAACAGGGTGAGTAAATAGAAGCAGGAAGTTTCTAAACTATCCCTAAGTAAGTAAGAGCTCAGGTACAGGACTTTGAATCCACATTCAATACTGTAAGCTGTTCTCAATTTGGTAAATATTTGGAACGTGAGTGTCTTCGTAATTTCTTTTTTTTTCGGGGGGGTGGGCAGGGGAAGTTAACAGGGTGATCCTGAAACAAGCTACTCTCCTTTAATAGCATAGGAAGGTAATTTAAAAGGGGGGATGTGGAAGGTAGACCAAGTAAGCCAAGGGCTGACTAGGTCCCCAGGTGTTTCACCTAAAACGATTCAGGGAAAACTCGAGAAAACCTACATCAAGTAGGTCGGGCATGCGGTACTATTCTCACGCCCTTCCGAATGACGGGAGACGAGTTTGCTGTGGGGTCGCAGCATTCCCTTCTCCGTGTCTCCATTCGTCTTAGGAGGCAGTTGGCCGACTGATCCAATGGGATCAGAGGACAACTCTTGCCTTATCCCCATTTTGAGACTTTCTTTAGATGTAAAGTCAATAATATTTTCGGCTGAGGGAGTCAAGGAGTAAATATGTTGTATTGCTAAATTTTATAACTCAAATTTAACTCAAAATGGAGATGAAACGTCGCTTTTGTTAATAAATATATTTTTATATGCTGACTTTTGCCGTCTTTTTATTATTCTATCTAAATATATAATAAATTAGTTATATAGCCTTTTTGTCAGGTTTTTAAAAATTGAAATATTAAATGATACAAAGTTTCGCCTCTGGTTTGAAACTTCTTCAAGGTACTAAAATAAATTTAGAATAGATTACAATAGAGAAAATGTTTAGTATTTAAAATTTTTTCCATAACATTTTACCTATTGCGAATTTTAGGAGGCAGTTGGCCGACTGTTCCAATGGATCAGCGGACAAATCTTGCCTTATGCCAGAGGTCTTCGACCCCAGTACATGTACCTCCCAAAATAGGTGAAGGTGTCTCGGTATGTGAGAACATTCTCCTGTAGTACCACATTTCAAAGGCTTCTATTCTTTTCCTTTCTGCAACTAGTATCGTCCACCTTTAACACCCATAAAACTCCACACTCCATACGAACATGTTTATTAATGATTTCCTAATATTAACACTTATATTCGCCGTTAATAAATTAATTTTTTTGTGATAGCCTTCCCTCCCTGTGCTATCGTACTCGAGTTATTACGCTTCTCAAGTAGCAGAATATATTACCCTTAAGTAACTTGTCTTTTTTACGAAAGCCTTCCTTGCCTCTGCCATCCTACTCTAGTTATTACTCTTCCCAAGTAGCATAATTCGTTAACATCCTTCAAAAGATCCCTCTCCAATCTAAAACCCTTTGTTATTCTATTTTTTCCCTTACTACATTCCATCACCTTGGTTTTTCGTCTATTAATCCACTATGACGACGTTAATGTCATTTATTATCGTTTCTAAGTATTCTCCTGACTCCCCTAATGTTACAATATTATCGGCAAAGCGTAAGTCTTAAATAGTAAATCCATAAACGTCTGTTTTTAAAAGAATTGAAGAAATAAGTTAACGAACAAATGAAACCAAGGATTTTATTTAGTTTGATCACGGCGAGGTTTGGATTTTAAAACAATTTTATCAACTTTGTTTCGTTGCAGGGAGTTCCAAATGTACGACGTTACGAATAATGAAAAAGGTTGTCTGTAACTGGTCGTTAATTTATTTAATTTAATTAAATTTAATTAAGACCTAGTAGTCCTCCTTGCCTTTAAATTCTTCAAAATTTAATATAATTTACTTACAATTACAAGGCAGTATCTCTAATCAAATAATAAAATTTTTTCTCTATAATTGCAAAACCTTGTATGATTGACGTTACATATGAAGGGAAGCTTCCAACCTAATATTAGTTTATAGTAATATTTATTTAAATTTGTTATAGAAGTGACCCTGAATGGTTTAAAAACGTTTTCTGTTTCATCTAACAACCTCAATTTTCTTACGCAGATCCTCTTCGTAGGTGATATTAACAACGACTACTACGTGATGAAGGTCGACGAGCTGCAGGAACTGACCAACGCCGCAATGTCCAATGGAACCGGAGAAATAACAGTTTGTATAGATTGATGTTATTACTATTATTATTATTGCTTTCCTGCGTCTGTACCACAATTTAGTGTTTTGGCTTAAGGTCAGGACAGCGAAATGCTATTTCCCATTAAACGATTCGAATTTCGAGTGATACTTGATCTGCGTTGTCGTCTTAAATTTCCCCATCTCTTCTATTGTAAATAGCTCTTCCTAGTCGCAAACGTTGCAACATGCATATATAACTAGCGTAAATAGTTCTTTTTATTCTGCCCTAAAAACGAAACAACAAGTACAGAATTTCTATAAATTTGACATCACCGAATATATAAAATGTACGGTATCGTTTATTTATGATCACTTCAGGGCAAACCTTATAACTCGCAGTTGGTTTTCAACAGGTCCCGCTTACACACGTTTCGGAGCCAATTCGATACAAACTTCCAGACAGATAGAAACTTCAATTGTAGCCCGCATTCGGGCCTTTGCCTACCAGGACGACTGCGGACTGTCATACATGACACATTCCGAATAACGAGTGACACGTGGTCAGCGTATCGACTCTCCATCAATCTTAACCCCAGTCTCCGTGACCATGACAACACAAACATCCAAGCCCGTGCCAGGATTCGAACCCGGGACCTCTGGGCTGTGAGGCAGCGACGCTAGCCACAAAACCACAGGAGGTCGCCAGAAACTTCAACAACAAACTGATTTTCTTTTCTTTTAAAAATAAGCAATTAATAAATATTAAAGTTTACCTGACGCGAAAAATAATAAATTAGGTATCAACAATTCAAAGAAGTTTATTATTTCTCAGGGAGTTAGCTTCCTGCCAACAATAGGATAATTACGGCGCGAATCCTGCCGCAACAATAGATGTAGTGAGAATTCTCGCCTCCCTCCACCCCCCTCATGCTGCCAAAATTACGCTTATAATAACACAGTTAGTGGGATGAACGGTATAGAACCGCCTAATAGGACTTTTAACTCACAGTTGGTTTTCACGCCGACTTTCGCTTGGCAATTTGATGGATTTATAAATATTTATATTAATATTTTCCGATCCCTACAAGATATCTAAATGAAATATACACGATTCCTAAATTTTTTTATTGAAATCCGTTAATCCGTTTCGGAGCATCGATCCACTTTTTGTTGACTTTGACGCCTGTTTGTCAGAAAGCCTTCCTGTAGAATTAATATTTATATTATATTAATAACTTCTGCAATATATATATCGAAATTTATCATTCACGAATATTTAAGTTAAATCTCCTGTTTTTAAACCCCAAATTTTTATTGAAATTCCTTTAAGGCGTTTCAGAGCATATTCGAGACAAACATACAGGCAGACACTTCAATATTATTTATTGGTACAGATTATCTTTTTATCACATTAGTCTCAATGGAATATTTTATTACTATTTATGTTATAGATATAATCTAGCTGATAACTAACCATTATTTGTTTACAAATGATGAAACCCTTATTTAAGAAAGAGTCAATTGTGGTCATTAAGGAACTTTTTTGAAAAAAACAGGAAATTTCCATTTATACCTCAAATTACATTTGTGTGGCCCTTGGCGTAAATTTATAATAATTAAAACCAATATGGTATGTTAAATTGATCAAAAAACCTCAGTGACATATCATAAAAGCTTATATAGATCACATTAATATATGTAAATAATTTCCCAGGTTAATCTAGGTTAAATAAAACCATAAACTCTTGCATTTAAATACTGAAAAATTTTAGGGTAACTCGACGTTGAAGTAAATTTATAAACGACTGTCTTAAAGAAGGGTTTTATCATTAATGATAAGTATACAAACCTAGAGTCTGTGAATTTGACAACCTTAAACACTATTCCCTAATTGCAGTTGGACTGGCGACAGTTTCTGGAAGAAGTCTTCAGGAACGTGGAGAACGTGACCCTGGATCTTGACGGTGGAGACGAAATCGCTCTACTGGACAAAGTTTACATCACGAATCTGGCTGAAAATTTGTCCAACGTGTCCGCCCAAACGCTGTGTAAGTCAATCTTAAATTTGCCAACCGACAGTCAGTGAATATATAGGTAGAGGGAAGATTCAGGAATAAAGCGACAGGATATACCAATACAAATAGTGTATAGAGTTTCATTTTAGGAAAACGTTTCTGTCAGATAGATTTAGTAACTAATTTACACTACAGAAAAATTAAAACAGTTAATGAATAACATAAGAAAATAATTCACTCAGTATGCACGCAATTACAATACACGGAGTATATGTCAAAACAATGCCAAGCAACGACGTAATAAACTTGCACATGCCTGAGTCAAATGTCACAAAAAACCGACAGTTTAAGAATTTGGCATTATATGTTACTTTATGTTTAAAAATCCATTAAAAATTGGCCGGAGAATTAAAATTAAATACTTTATCCTAAAAACAGCGCCTCCTACCTGAAACATCCAGGTGACCACATACATACATCAAAACAATTTTCATTCAAAACCTCTCAAACCTTTTAGGAGGAGAAGAATTATGAACACACATACACTGGAATCGTATATATATATATATATATATATATATATATTGTAATGGATAATATATACGCGTGATCAAATTACAAATAAAACTTATCTGTTTCTTGGTTTTTTCTGTGTGTGGGTGGTGAAACTCAAACAAATCACCAAACCCTTTCCGTTTTGAAAGTGGGAGGTCTCAGGGCGCATTCCATGGACAATAGACTGACCCTTCTTTTGAAACGAGAGCAGTCCATTGATAAAAGGGACCATCTATAGAAAATTTAGCTGCTACCGGGAGTGGGTGCAGCTAATTTGGAGGACCGGCCGGGAAAAACGGAAGGTCCATGAAGAATCTGGAATGCTACGGCTAAATGCGTAACATATGCAGCATTTACGCTCTCCAAGACAAAGAATTTTCTATTGGCTGCAATTGTCAAACTGCAAGCCAATAGGAGACTTTGGTGGGCAAAATCTGATTGGTGGCTGAAGATGGTGTGGCGTCCGACCGAGGTGACGACGGAGGAAAGTTTGGAAGGATCAGAAACACGAGATTGGGAAATCAGAGAAGAAGTTGTCGGGAGAGCGGAGAGAGCTTCTCAACAGATGCTGTCGGGGATACGGACAGACATTGGCGGAAAACCCTAAGATGGAAGATGCAACTCGGAAGGAGAGTAAGGGAGATAGCATACCAAGACCATCTAGTAGCAATCAACCAGCATATAAAAAATATGCACTTTTATCGGTATCGTACCCATATTTTGACTTTTGTGTTCACATTTGCCAAGCCTATTGCCCTTAGGAAACAAATTAAGCTTTCTCGTTCACCCCACTGTGGAACCCTGAGAGTAAAGTCTAATGCTAAACGAATTGTCCTTTTTTATACTATCTAAATCTAAATAATTTTCATGTTTATTAAGATTAAAAGCTTATAATTTAAACGTAAACTTTTATTTCCTCTTTTTTATATTCCCCATCATTATCATATTATTATAATTAAATCAACCCCACCCAAAAACTTTTCATCACAAAAAATATGTATATTCTTGTTTATTCTCGGCTCTGGCCTTGGCCTACCGGGCCGACTGCGTACTGTTACCTTACATGACTCAATCCGAATGTATAGTGACACGTGGTCAGCGTATCGATTCTCCAGGAGCCTTAATCCCAGTCTACGTGACCATAACGTCCAAATCCATGCTAGGATTCTAACCCGCGACCTCATGTATTGTGAGGCAGTGACGCTAGTCACTAGACCACATGAGGTCTAGCTGTATATACATATATATGTAATACAGTGACTGATATATTTTCATGATTGCATAAAGAAACTGTTTTGTTGCAGGGTCAACTCTTTGGTGGCAAATGTTTCGCATGTTGGCTCCTCACACGGACAAAACAATGAGGCAGTTGAAACAGAACTACCTGGAAACGTCTTTGGGGCTCCAAGTTAGTCAAGGCAGGTAATTACTGCAAAAGTTTCACTCGCTACGTTGGCCATCCGCACCTCATTAATGATTATATATAAGGGAAAGGTGGGGGTACATTGGACGATTACAGGTAGTGATTGTTCTGCTTGACCAGATATATCTTAATTTATAAGATACAAACATGGTTTCAATTTGTGTAAGTAATTATTGCGCTTTCCACCCTGGATTTTGTCAGCTTAGGTCACATCGTTTCGAAGGCGTTCACTACCACCGAAACCAAATGATTGTAAATGTCGGCCCCACCTTGCTTACATAGTTTCCGTTCGGCGGCGGCCTTGCACGTGTCGCGTGTTGTGTACGTGATTGGCCCTCCGTCTCAGGTGATATCTGCACGCCTCACGTCCTCCGCCGTTCGCTATCTATACTTCTCGGTCTATTAATTTGATTTCTGACCTGAATTTTGGAGCCGGGGGGGAGGGGTAGCAACTTGTTACTTGTCACATACTGGATAAAGTATACAAGAGACGCGGACCCGATACTGGCATTCACTTGGCAGTGAAAGTCATCGGCACGTCGTGGCTTAAGTCGATATTGACCCGGGCGGAAGCCCAAGAATCTACTTACACAACATATTCAGCGGGAAAACCTTCGACCTTTATTTTCAGTTTTTCATTATTTAATCATATCGATTTTTTGGGGGGGGGGGATAACAGGCTACATGAGGGTGATCCTGAAACAGGCAACTCCCCTTTAATAGCATAGGAAGGGAATTGAAAAGGGGGGGATGCTACTTTATATATATATATATATATTTACTCATTATTAAAAATGAGAATGAGAGAGAAAAAGAAAGAAAAGTGAAATCCTTCCGGCTATGAATTACCATTAAGTTCATTGTGATATTTGGAAGATTTTGTTTAACAAATGGCTGACTTAACTACAACAATTAATTAATGGAGTGAAGTTCCATGTACAGCTAAATTTTTACCTGAAAATTCTTAAACCAGAGACGAAACGTTTTAACATTTAATTTTTAAAATTTTAAAAACTGACAAAAAGGCTGATATAAGTCATTTATTGCAACGATTAATTTTATACTTTCAATCTTTTTAATTAGCACTTTTGCATTCATTGTAAAAGTTCCTTTGCGAGCAAAGCTTTCCAGTTTTGAACAGCTGCACGGTCAGTAGTATAATTAAATAAAATATTAAAAATTTATTTAGTAAATATTAGCTACAAAATATCTTTATATTTTTACATATTTCTTATTATTAATTAAGTCAACAACAAATATACTAGTAATATAAAAGTTTATATATATATGGATATAAAATTTATTCATGACATGGAACTCGTATAAAATTAATTTGACAAATACAATGCTCTTAATTTTTTAGTAAAGATTTTTATATTGAACAGTTTTAAGTCTTTTGGTAGCTTGTTGTAACTCATAAAGGCCCTAAAATTAGAGTTTTGGCTCTTTCTATATTTTAAAATTAGGAAAAACAAAGTTTTCAGTATTGTGTGTACTGGTTTCTTTAAATCAGGCATTTAAAGTATTGTGAAACAACATTTCATTCACGATTATCATGGACATTGTGTGCTAATTTAACATTCAACTGTATAATACTCCAGATGATCCTCATTGCTCTATTAAGTAACAGTTGAAGTCTTTCTTTGTCCCCCATATTAGCCACATAGATTATTATCCCTGAGAAGTTAAAGTGTGTTAAGATTATTGCATTATAGACACTCAAATGTTTACCAACCCTAAACAATACACCTAATTGTTTTGAATTTTTTTACATATATAATCAATATGATCATCTAACACTATGCCTAAATATTTTATTTCCTCTACAATGTTAAGTTTAAATCGGTCAATTTCTATTGTAAAATTATTATCAAACCATCTTTCTTGTTTTTGTTACTACCAAGAATTACGGCTTTGGTTTTGGTATTATTTAATTTAAGTTTATTTTCCTTAAACCAATTTGATAAGTTATCTAGGTCACCATTTATTGTTGTCTGTACTTTATTTAAACCGTTTCCCGAATAATATATCGTTGCATCGTCTGCAAACATGTGATATTAACAGGTTGACAGGTTTTTATCCAGATCATTAATATAGAGGATAAATAGCATAGGCCCCAAAATACTGCCTTGGGGAACTCCATGCTTAACTATTATTTCATCTGACAAGGCATTGTTGCATTTAACCCTTTACTTACTATCAATATGTGAACCACTGTACCAAAAAGTCCATATTTTTCTAATTTTCTTAATAAAATAACTCTATTTACTTCACAAGGTTTTCTCGGGCTTCTAACCGGGTGAAAACACAGAAATTCCACATGTCAACCTGAACCACGTTTGATTGGTTGGAGGAATTAACCGGAAACATATAGAAGATGGGCATACATTGGCATTGGCACTTCACCAGAAGATGGTAGCAATGACAGCTGCCGAAACGTCGTGGAATTACTGTGTTTTCATCCGGTTAGATGACAGAGAAAACCTTGTGAAGTATATAGACTTATTTTATTAAGAAAATTACTTACACCGGGAAAGCTTTCATTAAACTCTATCCACTCTGTAGATCTGCAAAGACCACTGCTATGGTACGATCGTTGTCAATGTCACTCTTACATTCATTTAGCACACACTGAAAAGCAGTTTCACAGCTGTAATTTTTTCGAAATCCTGACTGATGAACAGCTAAATTATTATTATCATCTAAGCTTTTAGGGGTTACAAATACGAAAATTAAGTAGATTATAAGACATCATAACAATAAGAGCTTGATCACCTTTTCTTGGTAGTCCGGTGAGTGGATAATCTGGTTAGGCTTGGTCTCTCCCATCTTTCCAGTTTTGTTAGTTTCAGTAACCGTAAATAGTCAGGAGTCTCGCCGAGTAATATGTTATGGAGAGAGGGGGGAGAGGGAAATGAATGTCCACGTGTTACCTGTGGTATTTGTTGTTCCAGGTCCTTGTTTTGTGCAAGCGCCGTGAACCAGATGCTGGGCATGGTGGTGAGCTACATGTACGCGGCCGACCCCAAGTTCCTCAACACTACCAGGAGGAAGGTACCGCCATGTAACACTACCACGTCACATTTAGAGTCAAATTAAAGTAATAACTACTAACTTGACTTTTCCCCGTATGAATAAAATAATCTCTTGTTGTTATTATTGTGGTATTCAGTCCTACGACCGGTCTGATGCAACCCTCCACGCTAACTTATTTTGAGCAAGCCTTTTCGTTTCCTTACAACTAGCACAACCCAAATCGTCCCTAATCTGCTTAGATGTTGGATATACTAATTAGCGCGTTTGAAAAGGCTTGCGAAAGATAGGTTGCATCAGACCAGTCTAAGCACTGATTACCACAAAACACAATTAAAACTAATCTTTAGAACAGAGCCGTAAAATCTATTTTCAATGCACCAACTACGGGAGACGGAATGTTATTAAATACGGTAAATAACATTAATTTAATAACTGGCGGAGTTGGACATATTTCTGTATTCATTTAAATGAGTTTTTCCATAATTCCGTTTTTTAAAAACTGTCCTGTAATTATAAAATGTTTCAGGTTAGCAAATTTCTTATCGCATCACAGGTCAAATTTTCCTCCTGCGGTTGTCGTTCCCTTGAATTATGTATTTCGAGTAATTTGCATTTTGTTCTCAGAGAAATGAATGAGAATTTCGCGTGTTGGCATCATCAAAACTTCGCACCTTCTTTCCTCTCACACATTCTGTATGTTTATGAATTTTCTTATTGAATTACACACAATATATTTGTCTATACATATTTTGAAGCTATTTTTCCGTGTAAGAGGAAGGAACCATTGATATTTGTCCCTATTTATTTCCATTCCAGTTTTTTATTTCTTTCCTGGAGAGTTTTTGGCTATGCTCGTCGGGTAATAGAGTCAATACTATTTTTCTGTAGGTTTCGGTTATTCCTTTTATTGTTTTTTCTTCAACAAAAGGAATCCGTAAAGTTCTTACTGACGTAACACTTCACTTAATGTCAGAAAAACTATTTTTCAATTAATGTCGGATATCTTTAAATAGTCCCATTATTTGGTACTGCTAAAACTCAAGTACCAGCGCTCAGTATCTGTATTTCGTACTCTGCTCCCAAATAGGAGGAAATTGCAACGAGGAAGGCGCTGGAAGATTCACTAAGCTGAAACGGTAAATACCTCCATAACATTTCTGCTGATTTCCTACACTGCAAGGTCGGAATAGATATTGCGAAAAATATTTATGCTCTATGGGAAGGCCCATAACATACGACCCTGAGTTTAGAGATTGAGAATTGTTAATTGAAAGAAAACTAATTATACGTATCATTTTTTGTAATTACAGATGTTGTGTTTATTATGAAGATAGGCCGGCAATTTAAATTAAAACTTTATTGAATCTGTGTTCTTTTATAATAAATATAAATGTTAAAAATATATAATTTACATTGCTAACTATGTTTAATTACATTTTTATTGTTGTGGTATTTAGTCCTAAAACTGGTCTGATGCAACCCTCCATGTTAACCTATCAAGCATCAAACCGTTTCCTAATCTGCTTAGCGTTTTCCATCCGTGGCCTTCATCTTCTGTTCTTACCCCACAAACTTCCCTCTAATGCTAATTTTACAAGACAGTGTCTAAACGTGGCCTATTCCTCAAATTCCTCGCTATTGTTCGCTCTTACCCTATACTGTTTATAACTTCCTCGTTAGTGATTCTATTCACCCTTCTGATTTTCAACATTCTCCTATAGCACCACATTTCAAAGGCTTCTAATCGTTTACTAAATTTATATCACAATTGATTATTGAATTCAATTAAAACATTTTTAACAAATGATAATTAAATAAAAGAAAACCACTTTGAGTGGTCAATTCTGTATTATTTCTGAAGCTTTCGACCATGGCCATTTTCAACTGTGAGATATAAATATTTTTGTTGTTGTGTTATTCAGTCCTAAGACTGGTCTGATGCAACCCTCCATGCTAACCTATCTTGCGCAAGCATTTTCATTTCCTTATAACAAGCTCAACCCACACCCTCCCTAATCTACTTAGCGTATTCCATCCTTGGTCTCCCTCTTCTGTTTTTACCGCACACACTTTCCTCTAATGCTAATTTTACAAGACCATCCTGTCTTAAAACGTGGCCTATTAATCTATCCCTTCTCTTGGTCAACGTCCTCCATATTGTTCGCTTTTCCCCTATTCTGTTTAGAACTTCCTCGTTTGTGATTCTATTCACCCATCTGATTTTCAGCATTAGCCTACAGCACTACATTTCAAATTTCACATAAATATTATTCTGACACAAAGTTATTACTCATAAAATATCAAGAACAACAATACTTATATGCATCTGTCAAACATTAATTTACCTGTATATTTCAATTACCTCACGAACAGATTTTACCATTCATAGAACCAGAGTGGTACACGTCAACATGTCATCAGTTTGAATTGGATACTGAAATATACAGGTAAACTAATGTTTGTCAGATGCATAATAAGTATTGTTGTTATTGATATTTTATGAGTAATAACTTTGTGTTTCAATAATTTTTATATCTTAAGGTTAAAAATGGCCATGGCCGAAAGTTTCTGAAATAATACAGAATTGACAACTCGAAGTGGTTTTCTTTTATTTAACAATTAATTATTTTTAATGTTATTGTCTGTATCATACACACCACATACTCTTCACAGCCATTGAGCCTTTGTTAAAGTAGACTTCCCAAGTATATAATTTATTATCCATCTCTTTTATTAGCAACATATGTAAATTTTATTTAAAAATAATTATGTGAAGTTTTTTTATAATGTTTCAAACAACAATTACACCCTCCTCATAGAAAACATTTCGCTATTACTCTAAATGTGTATTTTGTTATAGGTTGGTGATATGTTGGAAGATATTCAGTGGGCATTTAAAAGGTTGATTCTTTCAGTAGACTGGATGGACGATAAGACGAAGATGGCGACCTTAGAGAAAGCGGCCGCCATGTCGCGCCTCGTGGGTTTCCCCGACTGGCTCTTGAACAAGACTCAATTCGAAGAGTACTATTCAGATGTGAGTAGATCGTAGGCTGCTAAACAAGTGAACTAGCTGTTGCATTAAGGTTCTCATATTTTAGTTTACCGAACTGCTTTTTTCTCACCTCCTCCCCTTCCCCTCCCCTCCCAAAATTTTTCTTCTTAATCATTCCTATATCGGTTGGTATTACTTAAGGCATAAAAATCATTTGGAAGGTTCAGCAAAAAAAAATTTTTTTTAAGAACAGCATTTGTGTACAAACTGTACAATATACCCAAAAATGAACATCAGACCTCAAGTAAGAGACATTTCCTAATACAATGTAAAAAGAGTACAATAAGTTTAATAAAAATTTCTCTAATATTAGTACCATTGATGCAAGGTAATAGCACTTACCTTTTAGATAAGGCTATGACTCACAACCAACTATTGATTAGAGAATGGCTTCCCCAGTAATGTAAAAACCACGAGGACTTCATGCCATCTGTCGGATTACAGATGAACTGCTATACTTGTCAAGGAACATAAAATAGCTCCAGTATTCTTAATATTCTAGTTTGTATGAGAGATGGTCATTCACGGTGGTTGTTTCATTCACATGGTCATGACTTTGTTGTTGAAATTATAAGTCATTACACTGGTCTGACGCAACCCTCCATGCTAAACTATTCTGCGCAAGCCTTCCCATTTCTACATAACTACAACATCCTCCCTAATCTGCTTAACAAAATCAATCCTTGGCCTACCTCTTCTGTTCTTAACCCACAAATTTTCCTCTATTACTAATTTTACAAGACTCTCATGTTTCAAAACGTGGTATATTAAGTATATCATTTCTCTTGGTCAAAGTCCTCCAAATTAGCATTGATTTCCTAATATTCGCACTTATATTACCCGTAAGTAAAATCCTCTTTTTTTACGAAAGCCTTCCCTACCTGTGCTATCTAGATATTATGCTGCCCAAGTAGCAGAATTCCTTGACTTCCTTCTAAATATCCCTTCCCAAATTAATGCCCTTTTGTTATTCCAGTGTTTCCGACACTACGCTCCATGACTTTGATTTTCCCTCTATTAATCCTCATATTGTACTCTTCCTCGAGGACCATGATCTTGTCATTTATTAAGGTTTCCAAGTCTTCTTTTCACTCTCCTAATATTACAATCGAATGAGTAATAAGACAATTTAATCTGTACTAAAAATTTCTAGTGCTGTTTACCTTTCTATTACTTAGAATATTTAGTGGTACACTACTATCCATATGTAACTGCCTATAAGTCAGCATATAAATTTATTAATATTTAGTTTACATAAATAGACGTTTCGTCTCCCTTTTGAGAGTTCCTCAGGCATACTACACACATAATATTACAGTAAATTACATATGGGTTATATGTAACAATTTTTTTAATAAAGTCATTTAGCAATTGCAAAATTTTTAATATAAAAAATTGTAACATGTAACCCATATTTTAAGTACTGTAATATTATGTTTGTAATATGCCTGACGAAGTCTCAAAAGGGAGACGAAACGTCTTATTTATGTTAATTAAATATTAATAAATTTATATGCTGACTTGATGGCACGCATTTTATTTATTGTCAACTTATGGTCAGAAAACTGTCTTCGTACTTCAATCATGTTAACCACTAAATTATTAGAGGCACCAACGTTTATAATTAAATTATTCCAATAGTATGTGGCTTAAAAAGTTATCAGCACAAGTCTCTAATAAGTCAAAGAAGTTGTTAACGTGTATTGCAAATAATAAAAATTAATTTAGTGTTGCTTTTTTTCAGTTGAAGATAGCCAGTAAGGGATACTTGATGAACCTGTTGAAAATACTTCAGAATCAAGTGACTCAAATGTTATCAAATCTAAGAGTTACCAACCCAGAGAACCTGTAAGTCTTCATCTTAACCATCATTTAACTGATCATTTGCTCACGATTCATACAAACGAATAATTATCAATCAGTTCACACAATAAATACACTATAGACTTGCAGCGACATGCATTGAAGTTCAAAGAGTAGCGGAGCAAAGAACTTCAGTGGATGACGCAACAATGATCTAAGTATTTTGGTGTAGTCTCGGATTTAAAAACGTGTAACTTTGTATAAACATGATATACAGTTTATTAAAACGTTGTAGATGTTGTATTATATTATTGAGCGTTATAAATCACTTGGCAATAGACTGTAACGAATATCATTGTTGATTGGCCAAATGCCAGAAAGAGATTAATTTAATTTGAACACGTTTCGTCCCCCAACTTTTGGGACCTCCTCAGTTCCTTCCACGATAAAAAATTATATAATTAAATCTACGCGTTTGAATATAAATAAATAAATAATATTGGTATGTTGTAGGTACTTACAATAAAAATATTACCGCTGCTGCAACGTCTTGGGGACGAAATAATTGAAAACAACGGAAAGGAAACGGAGATCGCAAAGCTCACATTGTTGTACCCAAACATTCTTAAACCACAAGAAATGCATCTCAAAGATTCCAGACTGCTTTACAACTTTGTTTTCACAATTCTAGTTACTTGATATCAGAGGGGTTATTTTATACAAATAAAGAAGCTCTGATCCAATGAGTATATAATGGTGTCACGTCTGATCATTACAAAAAGTATCTTAATATAGTAAGGAGTTTACATAAATAAAAATTAATATTCTCCAAACAAACAAATAAATAATTTAAAAGATATTAAATAGTTGTTTTCGTTCAAAAACTTTGCGTCGTAATGTTAAAGCTATATATTTTCGTAATTTTATGTTTATAATTTAGTTTTCTATTAAATGAGTCAGAAGAAGACTTGGTAATCATAATAAATGGCATAAACATGGTACTGGAAATGGAGTTCAATATCAGGATTAATAGAGGGAAAGGTAGTAGAGTGTAATATGAGAAAAAGTGGAATAAAAAGGCTATTATATTGGGAAGGGATATTTTGAGGGAAGTTAAGGAATTCTGCTACTAATAAAGTATAATAACTAGAGTAGGATAGCACTGGCAAGAAAGAGGAATTTACTTACGGTCAAGTAAGTGTGAATATTAGGAAATCATTGCTAAACGTGATCGTATGGAGTGTGGCGTTATATGGGTGCGAAACGTGGATGGTAGTAGTTGCTGAAAGGAAAAGAATAGAAACCTTTGAAATGTGGTTCTATATGAGAATATGATGAGTAATAGAGTAACTAACGAGGAAGTTTTAAGCAGAATAGGTGAAGAGCGAACAATATGATATATAAAACAGAAGGGATAGATTAATAGACCACGTTTTAAGACATGCGGGTCTTGTAAAATTATCGTTAGTTGGAAGTGTGCGAGGTAAGAAGAAAAGAGGGACAAGGATGGAATACGCTACGCATATTAGAGTGAATGTGTTACGTGGCAGTTATGCGGAATTGAAAAGGCTTGCGCCAGATTGGTTAACATGGAGCGTTGCATCAGACCAGGCTTATTACTGAATACCACAACAACAACAATTAGTTTTCTATCATATATTATAAAATGTGACATTTCAATAATTGAATGAGCTAGTGTTTCATTTATAACCTCCATTCGGTCGAAGCATATTGATATTCTCTCAGTATTTGAAAGTAAAAAATTAATAAATTTTTAACAATTATAACTTTGCATCCAACTCTAAATATAAATTTCTGAACATAGTCGCTTTTCTTAATGTTACGTATATTATATTTGTAAATTACATATTTGAAAATACTTAGTTATTGTGTGATTAAATAGTGTTCCTTAATTTATTTATTGTTTCTTTAATATATATTTCACGGGACTAAAAAAGTATAGTTTTTACATTGGCTCTTATGTAGCTACCAGCGAGTTGGTCCTATATTAAGGGGGGGAGGGATAATAGTCACTCTTTTGACAATCTATCGATATTATAATGCTCTTAGGATCAGTATCTCTGTGTGATGCCAACGCACTAGGGTAAAATTAACCGATTGACTAGAAAATAAATGTTAAAAGTCTAACAGCTCGTAAACCAATACCATTAAAAATTGATGATGTCAACGATTGTGCAACAAAATTAAAAGGGTAATATAACAAGTAATTATTTTCTTATATTTTTCAGGTCGGAATGGGGAACGGATCCGACGGTAGTGAACGCCTATCACACATTCCAACTTAACACTATAAGTAAGTTGAATTTTTTGGACTTCAGTTAGTAAGAAACTTGCATAGTCTAGGTTGTCAACATTGAGTCTAATTTCTCTCTCTCTCTCTTCGTCTTCAGCTATTCCGGCAGCAATTTTACAGTTCCCTTTCTACAACCTCGGATTGGAGTAAGTATATTTAATTCCAAAAAAACGGTATATTTGATATTTACAAATGATATTCCCTTTAGAAGTCAATTTTTAAATTTTTGTTGTTGATACGTTTCAGATCTTTGAATTATGGTGCTATAGGTTCTATCCTTGGTCACGAACTGACGCATGGATTTGACGAAACAGGTAATTTTGTCTTTGCTCCGTTGGCAGTAAGAATAGAATTTAAGATGATTCTAAAAGTAGCATATAAAAATTTATGCCCCAGTTTATACGTTCCTATTAAAATATATTAGTTATTATTACCAGAAAGGTTGGAAGAAAAACAAATATCACCAGCTAAGTATTTTCATTAAATTGATGTCAATTGAACAGTGCTGAACGTGTATTGAAATCAAGAAAACTCAAAGGAGTTAATACTAATTATCTAGAATTTCAAAATTTCTCAGTGAAGTATACATGTATACAATACAATTTACAAATCTTTGAGTAAAGATCCCCATGTCCATTACCATAAATACAACAAGAACATAAATCTTAAAATTATTTGATAATAAATAACTAAGAATTACTACCAAATAAGACTGCAATTAAATTTAATTAAGATAAATACAATTTTATGGACTTCTTCAAGTAAATTTTTAAATTGATAGACTAATTAGATGGGAAATGAAATGTTGTATTTATATTAATTTAATACTAATTAAAATTATTTGCTGACTTATTCGCCCGTAATTTTATTTATTTATTATTAAACTTAATGGCACAAAAAGGTGTTTGAAAAATTATTTGGTTGTAAACCTACAAAAGACTTAACAGAGTTGTGGAGAGGAAAAGAATAGCTAAGCCTTTGAAATGTGGTGCTATAGGAGAATGAGATGGGTGGATAGAATCGCTAACGAGGAAGCTCTAAGCAAAATAGGGGAATAGCGAACAATATGGACGACGTTGACCAAGAGAAGGGATAGATTAATAGGTCACGTTTTAAGACACGAGGGTCTTGTAAAATGAGCACTAGAAGGAAGTATGCGGGGTAAGAACAGAAGAGGTAGGCCAATGATGGAATACGCTAATAAGATTTGGGAAAGATGTCGTATGAGCTAGTTATGCAGTAATGAAAAGGCTTGCGCAAGGTAGGGTGCATCAGACCAGTCTTAGGACCTGTAAGACCACAACTCTATTACCAACACTTCAACGCATAAAATGACTAATAATTATTAATTTCTGACACTACATGATTTTTTCATATTATTTATTGTAATACTTTAGCGCAGATTGATTGGATTATAAAATTTAAGCAAAGAGGTAGCCAAGTTGCAAATAAAGTTAAGTAGCAGAATAAATAAAATAAATACTTATTTAATTAAATAATAAAATAAATACCACAAAAATTGAATTAATTAAATGTAACTGAATTTAGACCCTTGTTCATGTGTGTGTGTGAAGGAGGGTTTGGTGTAACCAGTCGTACCACAGCATGATAATAATATAAACCTGGGTTGAAAGCCGAGTTTCTGAATAACAAGACTTTTGCTTCGTCACTCAGTATTCATACTTAAGAAATATGATTTTTGTGCCGTGTTGTCCTTTATGTCAAATAAGGCTAGATAAATAAAACTATTAATATTTTTTAATAAGCATAATTTATTTCGAGGCCATCCTTCACAAAGTCAGCAGTTGGAAAGTGGTTGAGACCTCTTACAGTGGATTTACAGTGTTTAACCCCTTATCTTTTGTTGGTTTCCTTCAGCGACGTTTCCGGAAAAATTTTTAAAGTTTTATTTTGCAGGATATCGAAATAATTCTAACTCCAATTTTTCCTTCAATTTGGGAATCCCTCAATCATCTTCCATAGACCTCCGCATTAGGGCCATGTTTTAATAATTAAGGCCAAAAACAAACAAAAATTAGTGAAACATAAAATATAATTTAAAAGCAACTACATGTTTCGGTCCTGATATGGAGCCTCTTCAGGTTGAACGACAATAAGGACATGAAATTAACTTATACGCTAAACTTCATCCTCGTCCTTTTCACAGGAAGACAATACAATAAACAGGGTGAACTGAGGCCGTGGTGGACAGACAAAACCGTCAACGAGTTCAAGAACCGCACAAAGTGCTTCATATCCCAGTACAGCAAGGTCAAAATTCCAGAAGTCGGAAAGTCGGTACGTAACAACGTTTAATATTTGTTTTTTTGTTGTTTTTATTTTTGGGGTGATCCTGAAACAGACAACTCCCTTAATAGCATAGGAAGGGAATTGAAAAGGCGGGATGCGAAAGGTACAGCAAGGTAGCCAAGGGTTGACTAGGGCCCCCGGGCTATAGTTTAAGGATCCTACCCGGTGTTTCACCTAAAGAGATGCAGGGAAAACCCTAGAAAACCTGCATCATGTAAGGCGGGCATTCGGCACTATTCTCACGCCCATCCGAAGACGGCAGACGAGTTCGCTGTGGGGTCGCAGCATTCCCTTCTCCGTGGTCTGCACCAGTTTCAGGAGGCAGTTCGCCGACTGATCCAATGGGATCAGCGGACAACTCTTGCCTTAAGTATAAGTATAAAATCATATTCCATAAATCCTATAGAGAAGCACAAGCTTCAAGGATGTGGAACGAGTCAGAGATTTTACATAGGTTGCTTTATTAATATTAGAATATACTGTAACTATTCATTAATTTTTAACTTATAATAAGATTTTCTTAAGTTCTATACAGAAGACATACAATTTGTACCTTATATATAAAATTGATAAATATTTTTACATCCTATACTAAAAAATTAGTGTTCTAATAATGTTCTTTCATAATTATAAATATCTACCCTATGATACATTCAGCTCCATAAATTCTTCAACAGAGTAGAAGGAGTGGCTTAGTAAGAACTTAGTTAGTTCATATTTGAACTTGTTTGGATTTATTTTTAATTGTTTAATGGAGGTGGGAAGTTTATTAAATATGCTAATAGCATTGTAATGTACACCCTTTTGTATTACGGTTAGAGACTTCCCTTCCTTCCTTCCTTGTGTAAATTGTTTTTACTTCTGGTATCAAAGTCATGTATATCTGAGTTTAGTGTGAAGAGGTTACATGAGTGATTGAATATGCTGGCTCAAGTGAGTGTCAGTATTCCAGTTTTCTTGAAAAGTCCCCTACAAGATGTTTTTGGTGAGACCTGACATAATATTCTAACAGCCTTTTTTTGAAGTGTAAATATTTTATCTTTCCCTGATGCATTGCCCCAGAATATTATACCATATGTCATTATAGAGTGGAAATATGCATAATAAACTAATTTTCTTATGTTATGATCACTACAACTTGACATAATTCTAAGAGCAAAGGTTGCCGAGCCTAATTTTCGTAGGAGAATATTAATATGATCCTTCCAGTTTAATTTATTGTCCATGCCCAAGGTCTTCGACCCCAGTACATATAACCCCTAAAATAGAATACGGTGTCTCGGCATGTGAGAACTTTGGAAAAACACAGAAAGAGTGCGAGGCATTCCCGACATAATCGGAAAAAATAATGTATATATATATATATACATGGCTGCTAGAAGTAAGATATGATGCCTCTATCCAGAACACTAGTTGTTAGCTTGCAATTTACCGTGTGATTTTCTTGTCCAGGTGGACGGGAAAATGACTCTGGACGAGAACATTGCAGATAATGGCGGAGTCCTGGAATCGTACACGGCGTACGTGCGCTACGTGCAAAGAGCTGGAGCGGAAAAATTAATACTTCCGGGATTCGCCAATTACACCGACCAGCAAATGTTCTTCCTGTCCTACGGCAATGTACGTAACAACTACACATACATCACGTGTGCAGTTACATACCAGTGGCTTTCAGAATGTTTTGCAACTCATCGAATCAATTAACTTCTATGCGTTTTTTTTTCAATAAATAATCCAGAACACTTGACAGAAACAATTTCGGTCCTTTTATGTCTGTATGTATTTCACACATTAATATTATTTATTTTCTGTGCTGTTTTTAGGTGGTATTCAGCCCTAAGACTGGTCTGATGCAACCCTCCATCCTAACATATCCTGCGCAATCATTTAATTTCCGCATAACTAACATGTCCCAGGTCGTTCCTAATATTCTCAGCGTATTCCAACCTTGCCCTCCTTCTTCTGTTCTTACCGCACACACTTCTCTTTAATTCTAATTTTAAAAACACTCGTGTCTCAAAACGATGACTATTAATCAGTCCCTTCTCTTTGGTCAACGTCCTCCATATTGTTCGCTTTTCCTTAATTCTCTTTAAAACTTCCTCGTTAGTTACTCCATCCGTTCCTCTCATTCTCCTATAGCACCACATTTAAAAGGCTTCTTTTTTTTCTGCAACTCCTACCGTCCACGTTTCGCACACGTATAAAGACCACACTCCATAAGAACATTTTTAGTAATGAGTTCCTAATATTCACACTTACATTGCCCGTAAGTAAATTCATCTGTCTTTTCTGTAGTATTATATAATTTAATGGATGCTGAAAATCGGATCGGTGGACAGGGTACCTAAGCAGGAAGTTCTAAGAAGAATAGGAGAAGAGAGAAGAATATGAAGGACTTTCACCAACAGGAAGGATAGATTAATAGGCCATGTTTTGAGACTTGAAGGTCTAGTAAAATTATCATTAGAGGGAAGTGTGTGGGGTAAGAACAGAAGAGGGAAGCCACGTACGGAATATGTTAAGCAGATTAGTGAGGATTGTGGGATGTGGTAGCTACGTAGAAATGAAAAGGCTTGCGCTGGATAGTTTAGCATGAGGGTTACATCAGACCAGTCTTAGGACTGAATACCACAACAACAACAACAACATAATTTAAAAATAATAAAATCCTATAATTGTATGAATTAACCCAGGAACGGTTAAATTGTTTCTACCATTGGGACTGGCTCATTCATTCATTCTTAAATTTATTGTCAAGTAAGTATAACTACCACCACCTTTCTATTTTTTTTATTTAAGTATCAGTGCAATTTACATTTTACTCCTTCACTGGTTGAATTGAAAAAAATACTTCCATATATATTCCAATTTCTCTGTTTCTTTTTCCTGTACTGTCGACTCTGTATTGATATGTGTGGTATATAATCTGCAAACATACTGTTCGCTCGGGGGAAAAACCATAAAATTAAAACCAGCAAAATTATCAATAAACTGAGGAAATTTTCACAGACTGAAATTTAACTCATAAGCACATAATAATTATGTGGCAATTAAAGAGACAGTCAAATTAACGTATTAATGAATCCAGTGACGTTTCCTCCACCAATCGGTGGGCCTCATCAAGTAAACATACAGATTTTGTTCATTAATACTTAGAATTGTGTGTCTTTATTTATCATGTAATTATTATATTATCAAACTTTATGAACAGACATACTAATTTTTTTAACCTAATCAAATAATTATAAAACAAAGTTTAGGGATCTCTTTTATTGTATCTATAAATAAAATTAAATATACTGTAACATGAAAAGTTACGATGAACAATGCAGGCCAGCTTGCGAGTTGCAATTGTTGAGGAACTGACGCAACCCGGGCCAACAATGGGGTCTGGTGAGACCTACGGAGTCGTCATGGGGTGATTGGAGAAGCAGGTTGTGTCGGCGGGACGACGAGAGAATGACCACGCCCTGTAGATATAATTTTTTTTCATGCTCTGATTGAAATTAAAACTATTAAAATCAATTTTTGGTGTTTTTATGAAAAATACCTGGCGACCTAAAGGAATTAAGAAATCATCGAATACGGAGGAACGACGGATCTGCTACAATACATACATGGATATAGATTATTTATAAATAAAGAAATAAAGAAATTTTGCATTATAAGGCTACTTCCATAGTTAAAAATATAGAATTATAAACCTTACAGCAGAAAATGTTGGACTGGTTCCAACAAAATCCAGTGCCTTACGGCGAAACAATGACAATCAAACAGATCAGAAAACTTTCATTGTTGTAACAAAGCATTATTTTTAAACTCAAGAATTGAATTTCCAAGTTCCAAGAATGAAAATTTGAATTTTATAATACCGTAAATGGAGTTGTTTTTACATTTATAGAATTTATATTTTATCTTATTTCAACCATTTTGCTCAAAAACTGAAGATTATAATTGCTTTCTGCAACTAAAACTTTTACATTACTCCCTCAATCCTAGGTTATTTAAATATACATGTTTTACAATTCTTTGATTTTGTATTAAATTTATATTTCTGAACTTCGGTCAGTTTATTCTTCTTTATTTAAATTAGTTGTATTGAATTCCCTATTTTATTTATGACAAATATATTTAGTCTAAAACCAATAGAGACATTCTGTGAATTTCATTTCAATTGTAAGTTTAATATGTAAGACAGTTTGTCCTTTTGTGATCATCAATTAAAATTAACAGATATTCCTTTCACTGATGTCATTTTCAAATTTCAATCCAACATTCCCTCTTCAACTTCCCCCAGGGGGACAATTTTCAACTCTTCAGAGAATTAGTAATTATGGTCCTACTATCTTATATTTGTTTTCAGATCTGGTGCACGGCGACGACGCCGCAGGGTCTCAAGTGGGCCCTGGAGGACGAGCACTCGCCCAACCACGTGCGAGTCTGGGGGGCGCTGTCAAACCTGCCAGCCTTCTCCAAGGCGTGGGGGTGTCGTCAGGGGACAGCCATGAACCCCCGGGAGAAGTGCCGGCTCTGGTAGCATCACCAGCTACTGTCACTGCCAGTTCCTCAACCTTGACTGCTGACCTCAACTACTTGAGCTCAACTCCTAGTAACAACTGATCCAGCGCGGACCAAATACTATTACGAATATTACTGAAACACTTATTGCGCTGGTTCATCCACTTTACAGCGTGGTTGCCTTTCCTCCGTGGTCCCCTTTACACATTCAATATGAAATTGATTTCTGTAGTACATTCTAGCAATGGAACCACTGCTGAAGACTATTTCAATACTCATATTGGTTATGATACTAGTAGCAACACTCAAGAAAAATCCGGATTGCCACATTTCTGAACAACTACGTCAGAAATATACTATATACTTGCTTTCTCCCGTAATGAAGGGAATCCCCTAATTTACCAACTTCTATGATATCTACATATAGCCAGTAATATTTTTTAACAAGTACAAATATTTATTTCCCAACTTACTTTCTACTGACCTCGAAATGTTTACTCGTACACGGGGGACATAATAGATACTGCCGTCCATTTTCTCAGTGGCAATGGCATTTTCCTCTAAAAACAGTTTCGGCCAACTAGTTTTTTTCTCCGTTGTGTAATGGCACATCCGCACTCATCCAATGAACGTAAAAAGTCGTTTATATTTCATAATATAGTTTCCAAGCCGCGATTGTAGAAAGGATTATTCCTCGAGCCGTTCAGCAAACGCGGCATCCATCGTGCTCTAATTTTTTTTTCAAAAGTAGCACTTCATACAGGGTATTACGTTATATGAAGTATCTATCATCGCAAGAAATCTTAGTAAGCGTTAAACGGCGGTATTATATAATTATATCGACCACTGCTTTAGCCGATAAACGCGATGAGGTGTCCACAATTCTTCAGCGGTCGTGAGGTGGAGCTAAGTTTGTTTTGTGTGTTTCTTAATGACCTTAAACGTCGGGTGAAGAGTCGCAAAGTAGCTCTTTGGCTGTGTTTCAATTTTTCGGCCGGTAATTTGTTTTTTAAATAACAAATAAAACTACCTTCATCAATTTCTAACGTTTATTTGTGAGGATATGCTACATGAGGGTGATGAGCGCAATGGCAACTCCCCTTCAATTTGGTAGGAAGTGAATTTCAAAGGGGGATTCCCATACGACAGCAAAGCAGTCAGGAGCTAAGTAGGTATTCACCTGAAGGAGATGCTAGGTTAACCCTAGAAAACAATCAACAGGTTGGTTGATCAATCAAGAACTTGTCTCACGCCTTTCCTTATATGGTGATAGGGGTTTGCTGTAGGGATGCAGGATTCCCTTCTCCATACCTTAAGCAGTATAGGAGGCAGCTAGCGGACTGTTTCAATAAATTCTTTTCTTATGTCAAAGGTTAAATGTGGCAACGATCTCTTAATTAGCTGCAAATTAAATGTGTGTGATGGTTTGAGAAAGCTGTGATAAGCTTACCATCCAGAAAAAAAAACACATTAAAGTTATTAATTTACATGTGGTAGCTAGTACACTTTTCAAAAAAACACAATAACGAGACTATAAAAATACCAATCATGAAAACTTAGAAGGAGGTTCGACTTTTCACGAAAGGTATTCGTGGCTAAAAAATAAGCTTCCCTTACACTTAATTGAAATCGATAAAATGCACTGCGATTGCCCGGCAACGTTACTTGTCCCCACTTCCCTTCATTTTAAGCATTGTGACTGCGGGATAAAGAGTCACATAACTTTCAATTTTTTTCGCACCATAAGCTTGATTGCTACCGCCTATAAAGGTTTCTAATTGTCAACGCCACAGGAAGTAACTTCTCCCTTTTAATATTTTAAGTGATAAGGCTAGGGCCGCGCTACTCGCCCCGTGGTCCCGAGACACGTGTTTTCCACCCTTCATGTAGATTCGGGCTTTGGGTCGACACTGGTGAATTAAAGATTTTTTTGTCTACGGACTGATTTTTATCGGTGCAAAACTGGCAAAGTTAAAAACATTTTTAAGATTTTGTTATTTTTCAATTTTATTAATTTATTTTCTTTCTGTTCAAATGGTTAAAGTTCTTCTTTGTGTGATACTCTTTGAAATATCCCGCGAGCCCTAGTCAGCCTTTGGTTACCTTGCTCTGCCTTTCGCATAACCCACTCTTTTTTTCAGCTTCCTTCCTATGCTTTTAAAGGAGAGTTGCCTGCTTCAAGATGACCCTCATGTAGCCCATTATTCAGAAAAAAAGCACGCTGCAACGTGCAAGCCAAAGTCTCAGCACTTTTGAAAAAGAAAACTTGCCCAACCACGACAGTGTGTCGAAAAACGTCACCGCCGTGCGATCTGCTGGCATTCAAACGTACTTCGCGTTCTTACGGACCCCCCATAGACTTTTGTCCTATGTCCCCACTGAATTAGAAAGAAGGATGATATCCAAGCGCGAAATACGCGACGTCTCAAGGCGTTGTTAGTTCACGGGGAACGACTTTTCGCCGTCGTCTAATGGCGTCGTTAGCAGCGAAACACAACTGTTACTGTGACCGGTTCCGAGAAAAAGCAAAAAAACAAAGAACTTTATATTTCCTGGCAGTAATAATAGACACTTACTAGTAATTTTATATCCACTGCCACTGATACAACTACTATTAATCGTACTCGTATCTCCTATTACTACTCGAGTCACTACCCACAAATCTGACTGACAAATAATATCAACAAATTCAATAATTATCACTTTTATATATGGAAAAGATATTGCGTCTAAATTTTGAAGACGCCGTCAGGATTGTAGCTTTTTTTGTATTATCATTGATTTTTCTTTTCTCTCCCCCTCTCTGTTTTCCCAATGAAATGTTTGATGGGACGGTTTAAGACGCGTCACCAGTGAAAGCTATCAGAATTTCTTGGTCACCAACGACGTTGAAATCAGACATGGGAACGTGTTGCCCAAGTATTCTTTCTAGAAGTTGTCAACATTATCTGCCAAGTCCAGTTGTAACCAACATGGCTTTACGCACTGTTGTTGGGATTGTGATATTTTACTACCACAGTTACTCGTACTGTGTGATTAGGGTTAAGAGGATCTTAGAGACTTTATTAGTCCGGGAAGATGCTCAAAGCAAAGTTCCCGCGTGCCTTTCTGTAGAAATACGCTTAACGATGTAATAACTAAAAAGTGAATCACGATGTTTAGAGCGATTCCTTATGAGGGTTGCTGAATGTATTAGAACTTTAGTGCCTTATCAATTTACGAGAGCTTAACAAGTTCCTTTGTATACGAAACGTGTTATTTCTTTAAACACACACTCTCTCTCTCTGTCTCTCAACATTCTAATTAACCACGTATTTGTGATACAAGAGTCTGCACCACCAATCAGACACGTAGTTTGTACACCTATACGGATGTTCATATATGTATATACATACGTGCTGACAAGTACAGTGTCACTTGTCTCGTATGAAAAGGGGTTTTGTGCCTTACAAGGAAAACATGCTGCACAATAACATGGTTTATTAAGTAGATCACGTTTCGACACCACGACGTATTATCGTTTCTATTTTTGTGAGTGTAAATTTGGCACAAACATCAGAATGGAGTTTGTAAAACATTATTTGAGATGTTTTTGTTAATAAAATAATTGAGATATACATATTCTGTTTTAATTTTTAACCGTAAGGTTTACCCCGATGGTATTGTAGTATTAGGGGAGTCAGAAGAACACTTGGAAACCATAATAAATGGCATGATCGTGGTCTTGGAGAAAGAGTGAAACACGAGGATTAATAGAGGAAGAACCTAGGTGATGGAGCGTAGTATGGGAAACAGTGGAAAAGATTCAGAAGCGTAATAACTATGGATGGCAGAGGTACAGGAAACCTAAAGAGTAGGACAGCACAGGCAATAAATAGTAAGTAAGTATCTCAGTATAATTTATTAATATCTATAACTTACCATATGCAAGGGAAGTTATTAAGTAACTACTTCCAAATACTTCAATCATCTTAAAATAAAAAATAAACAAGGCCTATCGCCCATGCTGTTTAATGATTATATAGAAAAGGCAACGTAGAAAATGAAAACATTATATAGAAAAGGAATCATACTGCCAGGAGAAGAAATAAAAACCCTAAGGTTTGCCGAAGATATCATAGCACTAGGAGAGTCAGAAGAAGACTTGGGCACTAACGTGGTCCTAGAGAAAGGCTTCAATAAGAGGATTAATAGAGGGAAAACCAACGTAATGGAGTGTAGTACGGGAAACTGATATAACAAAGGCTGTTATATTGGGAAGGGATATTGTGAAGGACGTTAAAGAATAATAACTAGAGTAGAATAGCATAGGCAAGGAAGAGGAATTTACTTACGGTTAATATAAGTGTGAATATTAGGAAATCATAACTAAAAATGTTCGTATAGAGTGTGGCGTTATATGGGCGCTGAACGTAGACGGTAAGAGTTGCGGAAAGGAAAAGAACAGAAGCTTTCGTAATGAGGCTCTATAGGAGAATGAGATGTGTGGATAGAATCACTAACGAGGAAGCAGAATAGGGGAAGAGCGAACAACTTGGAAAACGTTGACAGAGGGAAGGGATAGATTAGTAGTAGCCCACGTTTTAAGGAATGAAGATCTTGTAAAATTAACATCAGAGGAAAGTGAACAGAAGGGGAAGGAATACACTGAGCGTATTATGGAGGATGTGGGATTTGGTAGTTATGCTGAAATGAAAAGGCTTGCGCAGAATAGGTGAACGTGGAGAGTTGCATCAGACCAGTGCAAGGACTCAGTACTACAACAACAACAACATTATCTGAAATATAAATTATAAAGGTCTCACATTTCGGAAAAATAAATGGTTAAAGGGTCTATTAGTCGGAATAATTATTAAATTGAAAACATTTCCTGTGTAGTTTTATAGTTGAAACAGTGGATGAGGGACGAAACGTCTTGTAATGAGCTGATGTCTATAAATTTTATAATTTTTCTCACTTATAGGTCTTTATACCATTAATTATTTAAAAACTGTCAGAAATAAACTTATAGGAAGAAACAATTTCAATAATATATTTCTATAAAATGGCCATAATACAAAAGAAAACTTATGACATGACTGCTCACGCTTTCTATTGTCTTGTGTAAATGATAATAAATTACTACTTTCGATGATAATATGAAGTAGCACAAAGAGAAACCACCAAATGATTAAAAAACAAATGAGAAAAAGCATCTCCTTCTATAAAAGCGGGTGAAATGTAAAGTTTTAGACGAAACAAATACTAAAAATTTAACCAATGATTACCCTTAAGCGAATACAAAGGGAAAGCTCAATACGACCCACGGTGGCTGCTGTAGAAAGTTCTCTCTATACGCTCTCAAAAAACATTCAATTTTTCTTTAAAAGCTGTAACTGATAAAAAAAATATTTTGGGGGCTTTTGTTGTCTGGTGGCCTCGCACCTCAGAGGACCCGGGTTCGGCTGGTCGTTTTGTGTGTGTGTGTATTCAAGTTGCCTGCCTGAGCAAACTTGAGTAAAGGAAATAAGTTACTCAACTGGGAAGTCGCTACTGATCTTAGATGTTGGTGCGACTATACAACACAATTTAAAAAATAATATTAATAATTTCAATATGAACTACTTAAAATGGGAATTAGTGGACGTCCACTCAAGAGTATAATCTATCAGTCATCAAAATCAAAGTTGAATACGAAGACTGTATTGGTTACAACTTTATTCTGAAACAGAAATGGCGTAAGACAGGCTTATTGTATAAATTGTTTTATTTTTCTCCTACAAGAAATCCAAGTGGCCAAACTTTCCCTCGTAACGTCCAGTAGATAGATGTTGTTCTCCCGCTGTTTGCTCCAGTCACTGGAAAGAGGAAAGGTGGGGGGGAAGGGAGAGATTGGACCTTTATCAGTTTGTGTAGAACAGTTCTCTTGGATTTATGTGACTAGTGTAGAATGTATACTAGGAGTGTTACCGCAACAGTTCCTTACATGTGAGCTTTCAAGTAAAAGGGAAAAGCCACTTTCTTTTACAACGAGAAACTAGCTGAAGAGGGTAAAAAAGTAATCGAGGGCAAGACAAAGGCGCCGCCGCCTCTCTGCGAAAGTGCGTGACGCAACGGACGGACGCAAGAGGCAGCACAATAGAAATCTCTGTCCGTCTCCAATACGTCGTGGATATTTTTCTTTCTGAACGCACACATTTATAATCTCTCTCTCCTCTTGTCTCTCTTCTCTCTCTATTCTCTCTCCCCTCCCTCTTTTCTATCTCATGTCTCCTCGCCTCTCTCCTATCGTTCCTCTGTCTATTCTCTCTTACCTTCCTCTCCTATCTGTTTGTCTTTCTCTCCTCTCTTTCCTCCCTCTTCTCTCCTTTCCCCTCTCTTCTCCTTTCTCTCTCTTCCCCGTCTCCTCTCCTCTCTCTCCCCGTCTCCTCTCCTCTCTCTCCTCTCTGTCTGTCTCTCTTTTCCCTTTCCCCTCCCTCTTCTCTCCTCTCTCTGTCTGTTAGTCCGTCTGTCTGCCTGTCTGTCAGTCATTCAGTCTCTCTGTCTGTGGCTCCAAGAACCGTCATCACGTTCTGAAGACCAATTATATAAGAAAGTATTTAGCCACGTGGAGAATGGAGAAGACTTCGTTGTGTCCAATGTTTATGTACGTGTATGACTTACGCAGACAAGGGTAAATCAAAATAAAAGACGTTGTGGGTCCTAACGAAATACGTGTAAATAATGAAGAGACCAATGTGGTGACTCATGACCCCTACATTCAACGGGTAAAGCAAAAATAATTTAGTTTTTGTTATTTGCGTACAGCAGGACGAAAAACGAGGGTGGTTTGGTGAGGCCGAGTAGGCGGGAAACGTCGCCGTTTACAACATTATTTATTGCCTGGAGTGCATTGTATTCGACACACTTGGTCCCGGGAGCTGTCCTGAGAAAGTCGGAATGAGAGAGAGCAGTGGCGCAACATGCGTAAAAGTTAAATTCGGCATGTTCGAGAAAGAAGATTCATTTGATGGGAGTACGGAAAACAAAAAGATAACATTTGATGGAGATTTAATCTGAAGAAGAGGCGCTAGAGGAGACGTGATCCAGCAAAGGAACATCCGGCAACGGCAAACCAGGAACGACGTCACCAGGCCCTTGTTAACATCTGGTAACGGCATTTTTACCCGGCTTTCCACTTAAACCATTCTCGTTGATTCGCGATTGTGTTTTTTTTATTTCACTTATAACGTTTGTCACCCGCGATCAGAGTAAACACCACACCAATATGAAATAGACGTGAGTATATGGAATAGTAATACAGCAGAGGAGTTCAGAATCATGAAAACTCACGGGGAAACAACGAACCTAGACAGTAAAACATTACAGGTGAGTGAAAGGTATTAGACCTTGTACAAGACTTGAAGTTTGTTCTTGGTCAACTATGCCATGACAGTCACGGTCACGGGTTAATATCAGTAGGTCCAAAGAAGATTGGGAAGTATGAAAAAAGAGACACGCCCTATTGTATTGTTTTTTAAAAGAAATTTATTGATCGTTTATTAAGATTGGACGTTTCTAAGAAGGAAGTAAGAAGAGGTTTACGGCAGTGGAGTATTATCTTTGTACTGTTTCGCGGTGTGCAGCTTCTGCGACTGACTTAGGCCTCGTACACATCGTGGCGCTAGTGACAGCAGCACATTGTTTCTTATGGAGCTGACAAGCTGTACACATGTGTCGCGTGTTTTACCTCAGACAATTCTCTCTCTCGGTTTCTTTAACGACGAAATACCAAACAGCCCAGCTGTATCATGTGGACTTTCCATTTATAATATCTATATTGCTATGACTTAACTTATAAAATAACATTTAAAATTAACGGCAAAATGATTCTGAAAAGTAATTAAATGAATAAGTATATTACACAAAGTATAATTAAATATACGATGTTTCTATCTCTATCGGCGGTCCTCTTACGGTATTTTCACGTTATTATACTGACAAAATTGAATATATACAATACAATTATTTCGAGGATGATATTAAGTTTCAGTTCTTAATATAAGTGAATTTATAGAATTATATAAATTGAAAAAGTAAAAGTAAGACATACATGCTACTATGAGCTCAAGTCTACTCTCTGTACCGTGGTTTCCTTGACGAAGCTAAAGTAACCTAAGAGAATGCATTTTACTGAGACAAGAGATACTAACGAAAGAATTTTTTGGCAATGAATATCAATATATTACTGATATACTACTGATTTTTATTATATTTATTTCTTTTTCTGGCGTGAGTTTATAGAAGAAATGTTTTAAAAAATCGCTCGTGAAGACTAAAAGTAATAACCCGTTCCAGATTAAATAAGAAACATTGAGGTGAAAGAGTTTTTTCATCGTCTAGGTGGAACAATAATATTTTTTGTTTCTTATCGCAGTAAAAGTAACTAACTGCCTTGAACTCAAGTGTACTCTCCGTACCGAGGATTGATTAACGAAGCTGTAGCCGTGATTTTGCAAGGTTTCCAGAAGTTGTGTGGAAGGGGGGGATTAGAGATAAATGTTATTAAATTAATCACATTATTTTGCTAATAATTGATACCGTCTTCCGGTCCTAATATTATATAAATATGATAAAAATTACCGAAATAGAACAACAGATAATAGGTTGTTAAACAAATTGGAGAGGTTCATGTAATAATTATTAGAATAGTAAATAATTTCATATACAACTGTGGATTCAGTGTTTTGAGGGCCGGCTGTTCCTACGTCATCATATGACGTCATTGCCCAGCCCATATGCTGCTCTGTCATCGTTCACCATCAGGGATAAACTACTCCTGAAATATCAGTAGCCCTTTAACACCTAAATACACATATAAAATGTTTTGTATAGTCTCTAAATTTAATTCTTCATAAAATTATCATAATAGGGCAATAAATGAACTAATTTTAATCAACCTTAAGTACATCTAAGGGCTTAGCAAGCAATTTTGACTTACTAATAGTGCGGGTGTCGAAGAACTCCTAGCAAATTTTGCAACTTTACGTAATTATAACTTGTGTGATAGACGTGTCACACGTTTCATGAAAACCAATGTAACGGAATTGTTTTAAACGAAAGTAATTATTAATATTTGAAAAGTAAATGCGTTATTTGCTTAAGTGCGGAGGTTCGAAGTATTTTAAATAATTCTGCTCGATTATAGATATACTTGACAGCTTTTCAAATTCTTTGTGATGTACCTTGGTACGTCATGCCTACGTCACATCTCCAACTTCTCTTATATTTGACGTCGGACTTACTGTAAGATAATTTATTAAGTTGGCAGAGTGTCGTTACAAGAGCAATTAAAATTTATTTTCAATTAAATATTGGTAAATTGTTTTAAATTAGTCACGTTCAGAGTTTAGTTTGGCATGGTTGATGATAAAAAAAATTTTGAGGGGGGAAGTACATGATTGCGTACTGCAGATGAATTATTGAGGCCGTCGGGAACGTCACAGTTCTTCATTGTCCTTCTGACCTGGATTGAGGAAAGATACAACATGATCGATTCAAGAAAACAAGTAGCGTGACTTTTATTACTCAATCCAAAGCTCTACAAACTTTACCTCTGCGAAAAGTTCACCTAGTTTCCAAGCTCTGTCGTTAGTGACAGGTAATTACAACTCTGATATTGTACGTGGTCGGATTATTTTAAATCTATAGCAGTAAATAGAATTGAAGTGTCTGTCTGACTGACTGACTGAGTGTCCGTATGTTTGTTTCCAGTAGGCTCCGAAATGGTCAAAGGATTTCAATGAAAATTTGAGGGTTTAAAAACAGGAGATTTAACTTAAATGTTGCTGCATACATCATTTCAATATATTGCAGGAGATATTAATATATATATCTCCGATGGCGCTACAACCCCTTTAGTGCACGTGGTCAGCGAATCGATTTTCCAGCAGTCTTAATCCCGGTCTTCGCGAGCAATGTAAATTAAAGTATCCAAATCAGATTCCGGTTGCCTATACGCTTGATCTGTTTGTGCTCCGAAGCACTCTATTGTTGAAGTAGGATTAGCGCCATTATTAACCTATTGTTGGCAGATACCTAACTCCCTGAGAAATAATAATCTTCTTTATATCGTCGATACGGTGTATACGTAAATTGGTTTTGTTTGTCGCGCCAGGAAAATTTAAATATTTAGTAATTGCTCATTTTTATTTTTAATTATTATATTTTTGGTTAAAAGGCTACATGATGGTGACTTCCCTTTAATAGCATAGGAAGGTAAATGAAAAGGGTGTGTGTGGAGCTAGAGCAAGGTAGCCAAGGGTTGACTAGGGCCCCCAGGCAATAGTTTAAGGATCCTACCCGGTGATTCACCTACGCCTCATGTAAGAGGAATTCTCCCCTCCTCCATCACTTAACGGTGCAAAGGTTCTCAGAAAACAGCCCCCGTTTGCCTTACGCTGATGTGACGTAGAAGAATAAAGCTTTGCTGATTGGTTCTCCCACAAAAGCGCGGGATAATTAAGAACCAATCAGAGCCTTTTGACGTTCACTGATCCAGAGAGCGGTTGGGCGATCAGACATTCTGCTGTTGATGACGATGATGATGGAGACGGTGCTGTAGCAGCCTGACTGCACGAGTTGGCTACGTGTTAGCCATAAGACTGTTCTGTGACGATCAATTTGAGCATAATTCACTGATAGCCTATTTACTCCTCGGTAAACCTTGCGTGTAGAAAACATTTGCATATTTAGTTAGCCGGGAAATACATTTTTTCAATTTTTCGTAATTTAATTATTGTTTTTTATAATAAATAAATATTTTTTAAGCGTAGAACGTCAAATATTTATTAATTCCATCACTATATCTTATCTGCAACCTGTAATGAGTGGACATGACAACCGCCATCTGACTGAGGAATTACGTGTATTGTAGAATTCTTCAGCCCAGGTAAATACCAAGGCGCCAGTAAGGCGGGACCAAAGGGTGATTTCGTTGGGAAAACGCCACCTAGGGACTTACAGTCCTGGCTTCAGTTCTTCGACCCCGGGAATTTTGGAAGGCCAGAATTTCGGGAAGAAAAACCGCGGGCAAAGGGTAAATTCTGATTGGAAGGGTCAGATCAGGTGACCCACCATGCAACTCATGGTAGGGCATTCAAGGAAAATTACCTGGGAGGATGGGGCCAAAACCTGAGGTCAGTCGGGAACGGAATTACCAAGCAGAAAGATTTCTGAAGGTTGAGTGGGGTTTTGAGCCACGCCACAGCTAATTTTGTTTTCCATACAGCAGAGGAGGGTGCCCATTTTACGTAATCCGGCCCTGAATTATAAGAAGGAGCTTCAGGTGTGACACCAGAAACCAGCGCATGAAGGATGCTGCCATTAAGGAAAAGAAGAAAGGCAGGTGCGTATTTGTGCCTCTGCCTGAGGCTTGGTATGACTATCTTACTATTGTAAAGACAAGCTCATTAAAATGAACCATATGTGATTAACAATAAATTGAGCTACTTGAGGTTTTATTTTGTGAATAAATTTAATTTTTTAAATTAATTAAATTCAATTTTTAACTCATTACTTAATTAAGATTAATCCAACCCCATATTCATTACAAACGGAAATGTAGCATTCTACAAATATTATAACATTTCACGACCCTTCATCTGTAAATTATATTAGCCCGTCGAAGTTTTTTTATTTAATTTCCTGAGGCACCCTCTTTAAAAAGTTTTCCTATCACTGCCTTTAACCATTCAGCAAGAGATAATGGTTGAATGAAATACTGTAAATGAATTTCCGCGCCCCGCCGGACAATCAGCTATTATAATAATAGGAAAGACATAATGTACTGAAGAATATTGGACTAGAGATTTACTGAAATAACTTCGCGGTAATTGGTAAACGTATACGTGATAGTTAAATATTGTAGCCGTTAATTTTTATTATGTGATGAGAGACGTAAAAAAGTAATTTCGAAATTTTTTTTAGAATTAATAATTCACAATAAAGCATGCTGTAGAAAATGCAGTTAAAATAAGGCCACACGTAACACGTAGGATATCGATATAATGACAGAGTCGAGTACGGCCAAGTAACTATTTTACCTTCCTTGGATAATTTCTAGGCTCGACAACAACAGAACGATCTTTTCAATTTTCAACCCTGTGTCAGCGCCAAATTACATATAATTTCCTGTTAGAACCCCTGCTTTTTCATCATTACAGAGGGGGTAATTATAATGCCACACACAGTGTAATTAACAGTTATGACAATTTATAAATAATTGTGGAGGGTAAAATTGGAGAAATTACAATATGGGACCGAAAATTGATAAACATGTTTGAAAAAACTAACCTCTCATATTCCAGATATATTTACAGTTTAATTATCAATATATTATTATTTAAATTTTGTAATATACATAGAGTTTGTATGTAATGCTGATAATGTAACATCTATATATAAATTAGCGGGGGAAAACTATATAGCTCTTTTTAAGCACATTGCGCGGGCGGAGGAATTCACATTGTCCATAAGGAGAAGGAATTCAAAACGATAATATTTATATATAATATGTGTTATAAATACATTATTAAATTAAAATATATTCATGGCTTACGTTCTTAGTGAATGTCAATGACGTAAATGTCTCTGGTCAAAGAGTCTCACTGAGCAGAGATATCGCTCAAGTATTACGAATACATTAAACTAATTAAAATTAAACACTTGCATCATAGTATAATTGTGCTTTGCATAACAGTGAAATACAGCTTGCTTATTATTTATTATTGTCAGTTTAAAGTAGGTGAGTGCATTCAGATATTCGCAACTTACTTCCATAATGAATCGACATTGAACAAATTTATCCGCGTTACGCATAATTATAGACCAAATGCAAATTCAAACAGTTTAAATAGTATAGAAAATGAATAAATTATTTTGAGAGATGCGCACTGAACGGCATTCCATGAATTTTTAATACTTTTAACTCTGGATTCGTGGATTTCCAATGCAGGTTTTGCAATAAACTTCTTCAAACTTGAAAATTTAATGAATTACGGTACAATTTCGACCAACCACAGTAACAATAGTACAGGATTACTCTGTCACCTTCACCGTTGTTATTTTCAGCACTTAGAAAACGTGGAACCAGTAATATGTTAACACGCACGTATTTATTAATTATTAAGACTAAGGAAATAAGGGCCTAGGTCGATGAAGTCAAGGAATGAACAACATGAATTACTAAATTTTATGTCTGATGAAGTCCTAAAAGGGAGGCGAAACGTAGTACTTATATTAATTGAATAGTAATAAAATTATATGTTTACTTATTACCCGTCTTTTTATTTAAGATAATTAATAATTTTTAACTATCATCGTTAATTTTGAAAATCGGAAACTTATGTACGAATGATTATGGAAATATATATCTAAAAGATACAGACCTTTTAAAATTAAATATTTTTGTAAAACATAAATTATTTATTTTTCCTTAATAATCTCTTAGCGATTACTTCCAAACGGTAACAAGTTGTAATACTTCAATATTAGAATGTACATGGAGGAACTATAAGAACAGTTACTTGTGAGACTGGTAAAGAAAAGGTTGGGAAATACTCACTGCGTTACAGTGTAACTGAAAATTTGTCATGTCAGAAAACAGACCAAGGAGCTGAGTGAAGCAGCGACTGAAATTTTTAAGAATAAGCTAACTAACTAACCACAATATTTTATAAAAAAAAGGAAAGAAATGACAGTTGACAGAAAAATAAAGAGACAAAGAAATGAAATAAACAGATCTGGGCTGAAAAACAATTTCCCCAGGCTTGAACGCTTCTGTTATTTTCCAAAAATAGAAAAGTCTGTCATGTTTGACCACCGAGGACAGTTATTATTAAGATAGCGGCTGATAAAAACACTAGCGATAACCTATTATAATTTCAAAAAATAACACTCCCGTCATAATAATCCAAAAAATTTAAAAGTGTAAATGAAAACTGTGACAAAGACAAATTATTGAAAAATTAGGACTTCTTTATTTCGTCCCTTCTGGTGTCACCAAACCTAATCAGGGGGTTTAAATTTTTATTGCCGAAGTGGCGCTACGTCATCTGAGGATTTGTTTTTCTGCTACAGCCACGTTACATTACGAACGATATTTTCCTCTTCTTTCTCGCCGGTGATGTACACGTCTTGAGAGTTTTATTGAAGCCAAGATAAAGCTCTTGAAGCTATATTTAGATTATCAGAATGCGAATATGTCGACCAGATCCCTGAATAGGTTTACAGGAGTGAAGGTTTTCTGGACGTGGACTCGCGGTCACTTAGTGGTAGAGCATCCACCAGGTAAGCGGTAGGCCCTGGGTTCTCGAGTCCCGATTCCGGCCGACATTTTTCCATTCTGATCATCTAATCTTGTCATCAGAGTTTCATGTTGTTTATGCTGACGTACTTGCTCGTATCTTGACCTTTTAATTTTTTTCTGTTTCCGCCACCTTACGGAATCAAGATTTTTATATTTTCTTCTAAAATTGCGCTACGCGGAGGCGTGTCTATTTTGTTTCTCTGACGCCTTCCTACGCAATCTGGAATTTTTTTTCCTGCTTAAGTGGCGCTACTTTATCTCCGATTTAATTTTATTCTGCTAACGCCACGCTATGTTATCCGACATTACCTGGAATAAGAAATGAGGAGAAATTAACGGTGAAGAGAAACAGAAAGGGTCGTTGAAGGGAAATAAGAAAAGATATGAGAATTGGGGCGCAGACTGAAAAACGTCCCACATTTCCCCCAGTCTTGAGCGCTCGCTTCCAACTTCCATTCCTCTCCATTCATTGGTTGGCCTCAGAGACATTTTCTTTTAAGCGTAATGTTTTGAGAGAAGGGAAATACGAACGGTTCATCATTTTCTCGTTCACTGAAATGCTCATGGGCCAAGATTCTTCGAGCCTCTCTCGACCCAACTTGGTGTACACGTGGAGGGAGTATGCTCCGCGTGTGAGGACATACATACGCGTGGAATGGCAATATTAATATCTGAGTGAGGCTGACATTTCCCGCCCCCTGACCCCATGTGGAAACTGTTGCCCCAGAACCGACGGTATCGAGCGTCTCGTTGTGTAACACATTACGCGTGTAATACAAGGGGGGTTGTTAGACGGGACATAGAAACTTGCGTGAGACTTGGGACTCGACAGCACGTGTTGTAACTAGGTAAAGGTCAAAGGTAAAGTAACGATTAAACGGCCATCCTCCTTCCCCACTCCCACGTCACACGTCGGGAAAATCAATAAATGCTGAATTTTTCTTAATCAAAACTTTAACCTTAAGATCATCCTAGACTCAAAGCTGATGGGACTCGGTGACAAAAATTTTTATCGGTAGAATTAGAAAACAGAACTCAGAATATAATAATGGTTTATAAAGGGATGAAGGTTCAATTACATATACAGTTAAATATTTATATTATATGTTGACAGCAGAGAAGGCGCCAGTGGCTTACTTTTACCACCAAACCAAACGTCGGGCTGACGTCTCGAAAGCTCTTTTCTCAGAACAGTCTCCTGCGTGTCCCTTGGCACCGGAAACAAAGTGACTTATTATTTATCTACTTTTTTGTGTTGTGGTATTCAGTCCTGATACTGGTCTGAAGCCACCCTCCATGCTAACCTATCTTTCGCAAGCCTTATCATTTCCTATTAACACCTAAATCGCACATTCCCTTGTTCTTATCCTACAGGCTTCTCTCTAATGTTAATTTTACAACATTCTCATGGCTTGACACGTGACCTATTAATCTATCCCTTCTCTTAGTCAATATCCTCCATATTTTTCGATCTTCCCCTTTTCTTCTTAGAACTTTCTGGATAGTTACTCTATCCTCCCCCTTGTTTTCTTACGCCAGGCACATCCCTCTAATGTTATTTTTACATGACTCTCGTGTATTAAAACGTGGCTTCTCTTGGTCAAAGTCCTCCTTACTGTTAGCTCTTCCCCTATTCTGTTTATAACTTCCTCGTTAGTGATTCTATCCACCCATTTCATTCTCCTATAGCACCACATTTCAAAGGCTTCTATTATTTTCCTTTATGCAACTGCTACCGTCCACGTTTCGCACCCATATAACGTCACGCTCCGTACGAAAATTTTTAGCAATGGTTTCCTAATATTCATACGTAAATTAGCTGTAAGTAAATTACTCTTTCTTACCTGCGCTATCCTACTCTAGTTGTTATTCTGCCCAAGTTGCAGAATTCCTTAACTTTGTTCAAAATATCCCTTCCCAATCTAACAGCCTTTGTTATTCCACTGTTTCCCATACTACACGCCATTACCTTGTTTTTCCTCTATTAATCCTAATTTTGAACTCTTTCTCCAGGACTACGTTTATGCCATTTATTATGGTTTCCAAGTCTTCTTCTGACTCCCCTAATAATCAATTTCGTCGGCAAAGCGTAAGGTTTTTATTTCTTCTTGCAGTTTGATTCCCGTGTTGTACTCTTTGTACAATGCAATGCGTAGGGTTTTTATTTCTTCTACTTGCAGTATGAATCCCTTTCCATATTTCGTTTTTACTATCTTCTTAGCCTGTTCTATATATAAGTTGAATGGCATTGGCGACTGACTGCACCCTTGTCTCACTCCTTTCTTGATATCTGATTTCTATTCTTGCCTTTCAATTATAATTACTGCTGACTTCCTTCTGTAGAGGTCATAGATAAGGCTCCTTTCTTTATCTGCTTATAAATATCTTAACATGTAGACTATAACTTTTAAAATTTTTACAAACTCTAAATGGTGAAATAGTCGCCGTTTCTGTAACATTCCTCAGACGTATACTTCATTTAATGTAATGCTTTCAAATTTAAAGAATCATTATTTGTATTTAGTTTCGTAAAAAATTGTCGTATTACCTAAAATTACAGATATATAACTTTAAAATAAATTTTGTTCAAAATCTGAAATCTCAACATTAATCCTGTCAATTTCTTGACTTTTCTCTAACTTATTTACACGGCCAACATTATGCTTCAATATTTAATCATTATTTTATGTTCTTCTAATCTACTTTCATAAGTTAACGTTTTCCAGAAATAATTTGGCTATAATTAATTTAATAAAAAAGTGTAACATTTCTAATTTTAATTTTTTAGATTTTATAATTTTAACCTCTTCATATATTTTGAAACACTGAAATTTATTAATACATATATTTGAATTTTCACTATTTTTTCCGTACAACTGTAATATTATATATTAATTTTCATTATAATTCATTTATACTATACTATATTAGATAAATAGTTCATTATTAAGGAATATAATGAGGACAGAAATAAAGTATCGAGAAAGAAGACTTATCCGTAACCTCTACAGATGCAGTCAACAGTAATTACAATTGAAGGGGAATTGAAGGGTGCAAAACATGGATGCAGTCTTCCGTCAGTGCTCTTTAACTTAAAATTACAACAGGCGATGAAGAAAAGGAATATCAAAAAGGAATCATACTTCATAAAGAAGAAATAAAAACCCTAAAGTTTGCTGATTATATTGTGGTATCAAGAGACTTCGAAACCTTAATAAATGGAAATTTACTTGCAAGTAATCTAAGTGTGAGTATTAGGAAATCGTTGCTAAAAATCTTCTTATGGAGCGTGGCGTTATATGGGTGCGAAACGTGGACGATAAGTGTTCCGGAAAGGAAAAGAATAGAAGTCTTTGATGTGTGGCGTTATAGGCGAATGAGATGGACGGGTAGAGTAACTAACGAGGAAGTTCTAAAGAGAATACGGGAAGAGAGAACAATATGGACGACATTGACCAAGAGAAGGGATAGATTAATAAGCCACGTTTTAAGAGATGAGGGTCCTGTAAAATTAGAATTAGATGAAAGTGTGTGGGGTAAGAACAGAAGAGGGAGCGCAGGGTGAAATACGCTAAGAAAATTAGGGTGTATGTGGGATGTAGTAGTTATACCGAAATGTAAAAGGCTTGTGCAAGGCTGGTTAGCATGGAGGGTTGCATCAGACCAGTCTTAGGACAAAATACCACAACAACAATAAATGGCATGAAAGAGTGCAACATGAGGATTAATAGAGGGAAAACCAAGGTGTTGGAGTGTACTGTTGGGAGAGAGTGGAATAACAAAGGAATATTTTAAGAAAGTTAAGAAATTGTGGTACTTGGCCAGTATAATAACTAGAGTAAGAAGTACAGGCAAATAAGGAATTTACCTTCGGCAAATATAGGTATGCATATTAGGAAATCATTACTAAAAATAATTGTAGGGAGTCTGGCGTTACATGGATGCGATACGTGGACGGTAGGAGATCCTGAAATGTAAAAGAATAGATACCTATGAAAGGTGGTGCTGTAGGAGAATGAGACGGGTGGATAGAATATTTAAGCTGAATAAGAGAAAAGAAAACAATAACGAGTACGTTGATCAAGACAAGGGATGGAGTTAGATCACGTTTTGAGACATGAAGGTCTGGGTAAAATTAACTTTAGAGGGAAGTGAACAGAAGAGGGAGGTAAGGGTGGAATATGCTCAGCTGATTAGAGAAGATGAGCGATGTGCACAGAATAGGTTAGCATGGGCTAGCCGACATTTACAAACTGTATTACACTATAAAAAATACGGCCAAAAAGTCAGCATATAAATATATCACTATTTATTCACAAAAGCGACGTTTCATCTCCATTTTGAGACTTCCTCAGGCTTAAAATTTAGGAATACATCATATTTACTCCTTGACTCCGTCAGCCGAAAAGATTATTGTATTTACAAGTGAAGAATTTAGTGTCGCACATGGACCATCTTCAGCCCCTAGTGGTTATTTTAAATTTTAAAATCACAAAACTATGTATTACACTACTTTATAAAGCCAGCTGCAGTATTGCCAACCTTCCACATCACCATTACAAGTCTTCGTGGAGATGAATGAGACGAATCCAGCCAGTGTCGGAACTCCTAATTGTGTAAGAAGCCCGTGAGGAATGCGATCCTAGAAAATCCTAGAAGAGAAGACACGCGGCAGAGACGTTACTTAACCCAGGGGAGAGGAAAAGAAACCAGACCTCATTCTTTCTTCCATTGCGAACGTTGTTTACAAGCTGATTTCTTTTCTACCAAGTTAAGAAAAAGGCTTGGAGAGGGGAAAAAAAGGCCTTACATTTAGATTAGTTGCCTGTAAAGTGAGGTATATATACCAGCCTCGAGGACTTAATCCACCATCCAGTGCTACTCTACGGGACAACAGCAACCATGATCAAGATAACGGTGAGTCAGTCGGTGACAATAACAGTTTCCTCGCAGCAGATCATATGACGGTCATATTCATACCTTCCCTGTTGGCCTTCGACAGTGGTTTTAAACAAATACCATTGTGCTCAGTTAATATCTTCTATGTTAAAAGAAACCGGCATAGTGCCTCTTTGGTGAAACGTTTCAGTGACAACCATAGTTCGATCACGTCAACTAAATTCAGGAGAACATTATCGACGCGGATACACTCTGACCGCCGTAGCTTAATTCGTAAAAAATAAAATCCTGAATACCGGGTACACTCTAATCTCCATAGATCGTTTCGTTGCATACGTAGAACAGAGCGTTCACTTAATTTTAATCGTTGCAAAATGGCGTCCAGTACACAGATATTCACTACGGTGATCAGAGCGTACCGGGCGTTAATAACTACGGTGATCAAATTGCACATGTCACGCGGTAAATTAATTCAGGAATGAACGTGAAGATTTCATCAGAATTATTCACGAATATTTAAAAAGTTTAAATTTAACTACTATAAGAAAATATTTTATGATCTTTTACAGACTTTACTCTTTAAATTTAAGTAATAACAATGTTTCAACATATCTACATGGCTTACTTTAGTTTTTCTTACTATAGAGGAAGTATTTCCGTATAATTTTTTAGGTATTGTTTAACGTTGCCTTTCTTGGTTTTAATTTACTGTAAATATGTCCTTTACGGGAAGAAAACATGTAAAAGCAATGGAAATATGCCAAAAAGTTGTTATTAATTAATTTAAAAAATAATGTCTGTAAAAGGTCATAATTTGTTTTGTTGTTATTGTTGTGGTATTCAATCCTAAGACTGGTCTGATGCAACCCTCCATGCTAACCTGTCTAGCATAAACCCCTTTCATTTCCACATAAGTACCACATTTCACATCCTCCCTAATATACCTTGCGTTTTCCATCGTTGGCCTCCCTCTTCTGTTCACTTCCCTCTAAAGCTAATTTTAAAAGACCGTCGTGTCTTAAAACATGGCATATTAATATATCCCTTCTCTTGGTCAACGTCCTCCGTATTGTTCTCTCTTCACCTATTCTATTTATAACTTCCTCCTTAGTGATTCTATCCACCAATCTCATTCTACTACAGGACCACATTTTCAAAGGCTTCTATTTTTTTTCCTTTCAGTAACGCTTATAATCCAAGTTTGTCACCCATATAACGCCACACCGCTCCATACGAACAATTTTGGCTATGATTTACTAATATTCACACTTATATTACCAGTAAGTAAATTCTTATTTTCTTCGAAACTCTTCCCAGCCTGTGCTATCCTACTTTTTATGTCTACTATATTTCTACCATCCCTAGTTATTATAATTGCCAAGTACGAGAATTCCTTAACTTCCTTCAAAATATCCCTTCCGAAACTAACACCCTTTGTTATTCCCATACAACAGTCCATTACGATTGTTTTCCCTACTTTAATCCACATGTTGTGCTTTTCCTCCAGGAGCACGTTCATGCCAAGTCTTCTTCTGTCTCCTCTAATACCACAACATGATCAGCAAACCTTAGAGTGTTTATTTCTCCTTCTTGCCGGATGATCCCTTTTCCATACTCCTATTTAACTTTCTTCATCACCTGTTCTATATATAAGTTAAATAGCATGGGCGATAAACTGCATCCCTGTCTTATTATGATTTCACGAAATTAATTACAGTGATCAGAGTGTGCATGGCTTAATAACTGTATTCAAACAATTATCTCTCAATTAAATGTGATGAATAAAAATGTAGCCAATTTATTATCAGAAAAAAATTGAAATGATTATTTATTTAATATAATTACGACGTTTCGTCCATATTTCTGTACTTCATCAGGATATATTTTAAATCGATGTAAGTGTTACACGTGTCGATAATTTTTGTTTCGTTGAGTGCCTCATCGATGGTTTTGGGAGGAAAATGCCCGCTCGTATTTTATATATAGATCTATTATCTGAACGTGCAGAGGAGGCAGCTAGAAAGAGAAACCTCAGAGAATTCTATTCCATCACAAAGCAAACAGATGCAGAGGATCCGCTCACTAATCAACAATCTTTGAGGACCAACTGAAGCAATGGGAGGAATATTTTTCTGTAATTCTAAACCGTTCCCTGGAAGAGGAATTAGAAGTGGAGGAAGAAGAAAAAGCAGAAGACATTCAGACTGGCGGTGAAAATCCCCCACTGTCATATAACGCTAACCATATCGCGGATAAAGCAGGATGCCTACACTGGACGTAAGTGGACATACGTTTGAAGGTGAGAATTGGGCAACCTGTCTGGGTAACCAGAAGCAAGGGTTTTTTCCTTCTACTAAATAACAAAAACATAAATACATCCAAATTTTTAACAACTTTAAAGAAAATTTTAAAAAAGTATAAGAAAAACCAACAGAAACTATAAATTGCTAGACAATAGGAAAACATTCCTACATGGGCTATGAGAGAGTTGCATATTGGTGTGGAGACAGATGTTGATAATATTCCAGCAGAAGTCACGAACAGATGATGTGGACATAAGTGGTAGATTATTTCGGGCACTGAAAGAAGAAGCCTTTCTCCCTGACGAAAAGAAGTTGAGTCTGATAATTAACGGAAAAAAAGCAAACTGCGTGACGTCAGATAGAAAGAATGCTAAAGAAAAGGAGGTTCACGTACGAAAGAGTTGATCTATTCACTTTTTTCGGGGTAGGGGTGGGGGCAATAGTACAGACGGATTGTGACACAACGAATGAAACAAAGCACAGAAGAAATATGCCCAATAAATGTTACTGAGTGCTTTTAAAGAGCATAAAAAGTCAAATTCTATCAAGATCGGTGAAGATCCTGCTACATAAGACCCTCTTAAGTTCCGTCTTTGACAAATAAATGTGAAACATGGACCACTGGGAAAAACGATGAACGCATTTTACAGTGCTTTGAAAGGAATATATTGAGAAGAGTGTATGGCCCCATGTGTGATGACGGAGTCTGGCGGAAACGTTATAGGCAGGAATTGTATGCTCCGCTTAAAGACATGGAAATTGGAAGATTAATTAAGATAAATAGACTCAGTTGGGCGGACCCCGTGAGGGGAAAAGAAGATTCTGAAATATGTTAGAGGATATGGTCCACACAGCCAGGGGGTCGCAGGGGGAGAGGAAGACCAAGGCTTAGATGAAGGGATGAGGTGGATTGAGATGCTACAGAGCTGGGACTGAGAAACTGGATCGTAATAACTGGGGAAGGCTCCTTGAGGAGGCCAAGACTGAGAAATGATGATGATGAGAAGTGACGAAGTTTGATATGGACACCATTGCCAATACGCTGCAGCTAATATTTGACAAGGTATGGGTTAACGGAGAACTGCCGACATATTGAAGATGTGGGTTTCTGGTGAAGTTGCCAAAAAAGGAAGATACGTCCAACTGTGACTACTGGAGGGGCATCACGCTTCTCTCAATCCCAAGCAAATAAGTCTTCACCAGGGTTCTGCTGACCAGAAATAAAGGGTATGTCAACTTGAGGCAATGACGATAACAGGCAGACTTTCGGGCCAAGGCGCTCATTGATAGATGAAATAAATGTTGTTGTTGTGGTATTCAGTCCTAAGACTGTGCTGATACAACCCTCCATGCTAACCTTTCTTGAGCAAGACGTTTCATTTCCACATACCTATCTGTACTTCCATCTAATACTAATTTTACAAGACCCGAATCTCGTAAAACGTGGCCTATTAATCTATCCCTTCTCTTGGTCAACGTCCTACATATTGTTCGTTTTCCCCTATTCTGTTTAGAACTTCCTCGTTAGTTACTCTATCCACGCTTCTGATTTTCAGCATTGGCCTAGAGCACCACGTTTTAAAAGCTTCTATTCTTTTCCTCTCTGCAACTCCTATCGTCCACGTTTCGCACCCATATAACGCCACGCTCCATACGAAAACTTTTAGCAATGATTTCCTAATGTTCTTACGTACATTACCTGTAAGTAAATTACCTTTTCCTTGCCTGTGCTATCCTACTCTAGTTAATATGATGCCAAGTAGTACAATTCCTTAACCACCTTGAAAATATCCCTTCTCACTATTTACCACAGCGTACTCCATTATCGTGGCTTTCCCTCTATTAATCCTCATATTGAACTCTTAATTCAGTACCACGTTAATGCCATTTATTATAGTTTCCTAGTCTTCTGAGTCCCCTAATGCCAGAATATCATCGGCAAACTGTAGGGATTTTACTTATTCTCCTTGCAATATGATTCATTTTCCATATTTCGTATAAATGTATTCCTCGTATGTTCTTTATATACGTTAAAGTGCAACAAAATATCCACCAGGTCCAAACTCTACATATTTCGTAGTAATGTCACGTCTGTTCTATTATATGGGCACGAGACTTGGAAAGAGACTAAAGAAACTACTGTCGTCAACCACTGATTAAGACATATTGTTTAAACATTTTGGCGGGAAGTAATCTTCAACCACGAATTATAGAGAAGAACGAAGGAAACCGAGACTGACATAGAGATAATGGATGGGGTATATCTTGAGAAAGAGAAATAAAGCCATTGAGACACTCGACTGGAACCCGCAGGGTAAAAAGATGAGAAGAAGGCCAAGACAAACATGGCAAAGATCTGTACATATGAAAGGCAAGACATGGAGAGAAGAGAAGACACGGCTGTCAACAGAATCAGATGGAAATGCTTTTTTTATGCTGTATGTTGCATGAAAAACGACAGTAATTGATGATGATGATTTTATAAGTTTAAATAACTGGCTGCCATTTGTCTGCTGGTAGTTTGTTGATGTAATTTAAGTACGAAGATAAATTGTTGATAAACTAAATGAACAAAGATAAATTACAGGAAAAAATTAAAAAATACAATTTAAAAATATTTCATGTCCTTTTTTACAAAATAAGCACCTAACTTTTCTGTGTTTCCAACTTATTTTTGAAAACATTTGTACCCTTCCAGTCCTTGATCACTGTGTTTACTAAGGAATATCCGTTCTTTCGTCTTTTTCCTTTCTTTTGTAATTATGGTTGTTTTTAGAGAAAAATTAAGGTGTAATAAGCTGCTCCCTTATTTCAGACAAGGCGACTTCGACGGTGTAAGCTTTGCAGAGTTCTCCAAGTCTAGCCTTTTTTCTCTTATCTCCGAGTGGTTCCCATTTAGTTTCGTCCCCACAGAAAACCCACCCAGCCCGTTTCTGAATTTTATCCGGGGCATTGATGACTGTAGTGACCCCAACTTGCTGCCACCATATTCTAACCTAGGTCTAACTAGAGAACTTTAAGCACCTGCCTTGGCCTGTCTTGTACTTGTCTTCAATATCATGTTCATGAAGTGTAACGACCATCGCTACTAAGTTTTTGCGCAGTAGAACCCTGCCCAATTTCTATTCCTATTTATGTAATTTTAAATTATATTAAAATTTCAGTAAGAACATGTCACTGGCCAGGTAAAAGGGGTTTTTCCCAGCGTCGAGAAGGCGGCCGTCTGTGTGATTATAACGGAAGGCTTGTTTTTGGCTGAGGGAACGTTCACCTTTCGGGTTTTCCTACGGACACATACCTGTATCATCAAGAAAATCTCCCACGCTTGACGGAGAACTCACGATGATTGGCAGACATTCGTCACGCGAGAGAGAGTTTTATCCGTTGGAGGGGGCAGATATGGAGGTGACCTGCGAAGGTGAAGGGCGGAAAAATAGTCAGTATAATATAAGGATTGACTGGTAGAGGAGAGTATGAGGCTTGGATTTATTAATGGAGGAAGCAGCAGCATGGTGTGAGACTTTGAGATGTCAGCGAAGGATTGAAGTGTTATTATCCGAGGAAAACAACAAAGGAAGAAGAAGGAAAAAGCCTCTAGTTTTTCTCAATTTACCAGCAGCTCCAGGATTATCCAGAACAACGAGAGAAGAAAGTCCGATCGCCCGTTAAGACACACAGGCGAACAAAACAGGTTCGTTCAGTGAACGGAAACTGCTGCACGTGGTTACCCGACTGATAATTTAACCCTGAGAACTTTAAAATCGTCCCATTTAATTATTTATACTTGTACCGGTAATCTACACACAGGACCCCATTTAAAATTATTGTGTTTTTTTCTTTAAATAGATGTATATAAAAAATTATTATTTAAATTCATTAATTTTTTAACTATAATCCCCTTCATCATTTACAAAGTTAACCTGTTCGCCCCAGTTTAATTTGTTATTAAAAATTACACCTATATATTTACACGTTTCAAAAAGCGGCACTTTTTAGTTTCCTATTTTATATTCCCCGGGGATGACCGTTTTCTTTTTAGTAAAAATAATTAGATGGATTTATTCTCATCTTATCAGTTTCAGTCCATTGATATATCATGTCTAAATCTGCTTGAAGAGCGATTTTATCATCTACATTCTCTGTAATGTAGTAAATTACGCAGAACGTCCGTGAACAATTTAATTTTAGAATCTTCATTCTCAGAAGCCAAGGACATTATTGGTCCGATTACTCTGCCCTGCGGTACACCAGATGTAATTTCTATAGGATATAAACGATTATCGATTCGCTATTCCATAAGTTTAGCTAATTGTGTGGTACTACATCAAAAGCCTTGGAGAAATCTATAACTACGGCGTCTATTCTTCCACCATCATCGACAATGTCCGCAAGACCGTTGCTAATTGGATGTCGCATGAATATCCCGGTCTAAATCCATGTTGTCCAGTATACATCAAATTTTCAACTATCAAGCGTTGCTCACTACCGACGTACGTAAGACTCGGTCTAAGACGTGTCCTCTATGTGCTCTGCAGACAGCAGTGGTCCTCCTCCTGGTGGGCGGCGTGCTCGGCCAGGCCATGGAAGACGACGCCGTCGCCGCCCCCAAGGTTAAGCGCGGCATCGCCCCCGTGCTGACGGCGGCGCCCTTCGGTCTGGGCCTGGGCCACGGCCTGCCCCTGCTGCCCGCCCCCATCTACAGCGCCCCCCGCATCTACACGGCCGCCCACGCGCCAATCATCGCCGCCCCGCGCATCTACACCGCCGCCCACGCTCCCATCTGGGCGCATCCCCCGCTGCCGCTGCTGCCATCGCACGGCTCCCTGCTGTGGCATCGCTAGACCGCACCAGCCAATGGACTCACGAGCAAGACTGAGCGCCTTGGAGAAGCGTACAATTTGATTAACAGAATAAATATATATTATCAAATATGTAACCGTAACTACATAAAATATACTAGAACGTGTTATTAATAACTTGTAATGATCAATTATGTGTGATGGAATACAAAGAAACCTTGAAGTTGTACATCCCCGAAGAGATTAAATAAAGACATACAAGCATGAAGAATTCTCCTATTACCATTTATCCAAAGAATGAAACTAAAGATCCAAGTTTCCCTCTGTGAAAGGTTTCTATAGAGTGTCCTCGGGCTTCTAACCCAGTAGAATTCACGTTAGGCTACACTTCCATGAGGCTACATTCTGGGATGGTTGCTTCTCAAAAGATGATAACACAGCAAATAATTGAAACGTTGCTCCTTGTTAGAAGCCAGAGAACTATTTAAACAACTGATCAAAACTTTTTAAACTCCTTCCCACCTGAAGTTTAGGCCTCGTGTTATGATTTCCACTGGACATAATTTATTAAATAAGATTTACTTTCCTCTTCAAGAACAGATCAAGAAATATTCAATCTAAATAAAAATTTTCAAAATTTGATACCTGAAGAAATGCCAAATGTGGTCACGAAACGGCGTTCAATTTAAATTAAAACTTATCGTTAATTAATTTCATTTAATTAAACAGTTTATCGGGCAAAGAAATATACAAATTATTATGATTTTCTGGCTTAAGAATTTTCTATAAATAAAAAGACGGCCAAAAGTCAGCATATAAATTATATCACTACTTATTCTCAAAAGCGACGTTTCATAATTATTTTCTTTTGTGTGTTTTGGGGGGGGGATAAACAAGTTACGTGAGAGTGATCCTGAAATAGGCAACTCCACTTTAATAGAGTAGGAAGGGAATTGAAAAGGGGGGATGCGGAAGATAGAGCAAGGTAGCCAAGGGTTGACAAGGGGCCCCGGGCTATAGATAAAGGATCCTACCCGGTTTTTCACCTAAAGAGATGCAGAGGAAACCTGCATCAGGTAGATCGAGCATTGGGTACTATTCTCACGCCTTTCGGAATGACAGGAGACGAGTTTGCTGTGGGGTCGCAGCATTCTCTTCTCCGTGTGCCCACAAGTTTTAGGAGACAGTTGGCCAATTGATCCAATGGGATCAGCGGAGAACTCTTGCCTTATGCCGATTTTGAGACTATATTTTCGGCTGAGGAGTAAGTATGTTGTATTGCTAAATTTTATCTCATAATGGAGATGAAACGTCGCTTTTATTAATAAATAGTGATATATTTTTATATGCTGGCTTTGTCGTCTTTTTATTTATTGTTTCTAAATATATAATAAATTAGTCACATAGCCTTTTTGACAGGTTTTTAAAAATTTGAAATATTAATTGTTACAAATTTTCGTCTCTGGTTTGAGACTTCTTCAAGGTACTAAAAATAAATTTAGAAAAGATAACAATGGAGAAAATGTTTTGTATTTAAAAGAAAATTCCATAACATTTTACCCATTGTAATCTATCGCAAATTTCCTTTTAGTATCTGAATAAGTGTCAAATCAGAGGCGAAATGTTGTAACATTTAATGTTTAAATTGAAAACATAAACAACAAAATGGCAGATATAGGTCATTTATTAACTTCATTTAATTATTTGAATAAGAGACGTTGTTTGATTTATTATTTATACTATTCGAGCTTTTAAATCGATTATCGTCTCTCTTTTAAAATAATTAAATCGTATAAATTACATCCCTTTTCTTGGCAGAGATGGTGTTGAGAGATTTGGAAGCCTTATGTATTATTGGATTTTAAACCTTTAACATATTTCATTCCATAAACTAAATTAGATAATTTAATCCAAATTTTCAATAGTTATCATCAAAATTTAAATTTCAGTTATAAAAATATTACAAAATCTCTCTTGATGTTCTGATAAGTGTTAGAAATAAAAAATTGTAACCAATTGGTATCAAAAAAGTACACATTCAGTAAGAGTTCTTAATTATATTTTCAATCACGCCAATGCTCAAAAGAAAGCCATGGTTTATAATCTGGTAGATGAGGCCGTCAAGTTGTCACAACCAAAGTACCGCAGGGAAAATCTAAATAAAGTTACCAATATTCTGTTACTAAACTCATATCCAATCAATTTCATTAATAAACATGTCAAAATTAGATTGAATAAAATCAGGTATATAGACAATAATTTTTCTGTTAAAAAGATTAATAACAGAAAAATGAAGTTTATAATTTTACCTTATATAGCTAACATACAATATAAACTAATTGACTTGTTTCATAATTTCGGTTTAGATGTTGTTTTTAAATAAATAAATAATTTAAATTTCGTTCAAAATATTAAAGACAAAATTAACGTGCTGGAAAGACATAATGTTATCTACAAAATCAATTGTTGAGATTGTAACGCATCGTACATCGGGCAAACTAAAAGAGCTTTAAAAACTCGCATTAAGGAACATAAAAACAAAATCAAATTAGACATTCAAAAGTTGTGCCCAAACACATACATGTTAATAATCACAATTTCGATTGGCAAAATGTGGAAATTTTAGATGAAGAAAATAATTACTTCTCGAAAACTATGAGTGAAAGGTTGTATATCAGGCTGTGCAACCCTCAAGCAATCAATGTTAATGACACGAATAATTTGAAATAAATTTACGATGCTCTTTTGTTGTAGCAGTTTAACGTTTTATAAGATTTAACTGCCGAAAGTACTCATTGTTACTACATCATTTCGGCCGTAACCGTCAGGGGCTGGAGATGGTCCATGTGAGACACCAAATTCAATAATCTTTTCGACTGAAGGAGTCAAGGAGAAATATGATGTATTGCTAAATTTGTAAGTTTTTATCCATGTTATTTATTTATAAATAATTTATTGTAATATTATGCTTGTGGTAAGCCTGAGAAGTCTCAAAATCGAGATGAAACGTCGCTTTTGTTAATAAATAGTTATATATTTAATGCTGACTTTTTTGGCCGTCTTTTTATTTATTGTAAGTCACGACACAGGTTGCCAACATAAAGGTTTTATTTAATTTATTTTACATTTTGTCATCATTTTTAAGGCATCCCTGCGTAATGTCTTCTAGTGTTACCACAAAAGTTTACAAAAAAAATGATAAAACTGTTACATTAATATTTATTAAACTTTCATAATTACGTTGGTACGAAACGTCGGTTAAATAAAATAACCCAGCACTAGGTTTCTTTATTAATAACCATTCCTTTTTCCTTTCAAAGGAGTTTTATGTTTCTCTTTTCTTTTTCTGTAGTTTTTGATCTTTGATATCCGTCAGGGTCGAGGGGGTTGTTTTGTATTATGCAGCAACCCAAGATGTCCCATGTCTTTCACTAGCACCAACACCTGAACGCTACCGATCGACCTCCTGGAGGACAATGTCAATTAGTAATGAGCAAGGTGGCCTTGTTACACCCTGTTCGAAGTGGAGCTGTGAGAACTGCGGCAGCTGCACCCAAACAAGTGTTGCTGGAAACGTCGCTTGCGACGCCCAAGGGTCACTAGATTAACCTGGACTTGTCAAAATTGGGCAGGGAAATATAGACCTTCGTATAAGTCGAAAAAGATATTATTAAACAAATAAAAAATATAAATATTTCGTTTTTGTTGTAGTATTGAGTCCTTAGACTGATCTGATGCAACTCTCCATGCTAATCTATTCTGTGTAAGCCTTTTCATTCCCTCAGAACAACATCATCCTATATTCTCCCTACCTATCCATGCCTTCCCTCTCCTGTTCACTTCACACTAACGCTAATTTCGCATGATTTTCATATCTCAAAAAGAGTGGCCTACTAATCTATCCCTTCTCTCAGTCAACGACCTGCCAATACTCTACTCTTCTCGTTAATAACTCTATACACCTATCTCATTCTCCTACAGCAACACATCTCAAACGATTCCATTCTCTTCTTTTCTGCAACTCCTGCCGTCCAACGTTTCGCACCCATATAACGCCTCACTCCATACGATCACTTTTAGTATTGATTCATATTTATATTAGCCTTTCTTGCGAAACCTATTATGGTGCCAAAGTAACTACCCTTCCCAATCTTTGTTATTCCACTGTTTCCCATACCACACTCCAGAGCCTTGGTTTTCCCTCTATTAATCCTCATGTTGTACTCTTTCTTCAGGATCACATCCATGTTCCAAGTCTTCTTCTGACTCCCCAAATACCACAACATCATCAGAAAACCTTACGGTTTTGATTTACTCTCCTCGCAGTACGATTTATTTTACCATATTCCTTTTTAACTTTCTTACTCGCACGTTCTATAAATAAGTTAACGAGGATTGGCGACATACTGCATCCTTTTTTACTCCTTTCTTGATTTCTGATTTATTTTCTTGATTTTCAATTCTAATTAATGCTGACTTCCATCTGTAGTGATCTTCTTCTGCCTCCCCTAATACTACAATACCGTCGGCAAAGCGTAAGGTTTTTATTTCTCCTCCTTGCACTATGATTCCTTTTCCATATTCCGTTTTAACTTTCTTCATCGCCTGTTCTATATGCACGTTAAACAGCATTGGCGACAGACTGCATCCTTGTCTTACTCCTTTCTTAATTACGGTTTTCTTTTTTTGGTCTTCTATTCTAATTACTGCTGCCTGTCTTCTGTACAGGTTATGTATAAGCCTTCCTTCTCCATATTTTATTCCTGTCCTTTACAAAATCTTCAATAGTTAACAATGTCAAAGGCTTTTTCTAAGTCTACAAATACCCTGGACGAAGGCCACATATTTCTTATCCTGTCTCGTAAAATTAGACACAAAGTTAATTTTACCTCTGTTGTCCCTACATTCTTCCCAAAACCATCTGATCTTATCCTAACTCGCTTTCTATTTGCCGTTCCATTCTCCTATGTACTATTTTCGTTAAAATTTTGCACGCATGAGGTACTAAATTAATTGTCCTGTGCCTTTTCGCATCTATCAGCCCCCGTCTTCTTCGATATGGGTTTAATTATGTTGTTAATAAAATCTATGGTATCCTTCCTTTTTCGTATTGCATTGTATTTATTATTACTACAGGGGAAAATTGCCATGTGGCAGTATTAGTAACATTAAAGTACAAAGATAAATTGTTGATAAATGAAAAGAACAAAAGTTAATTACAGAAAAAAATCAATTTTAAAATATTTCACCGCCCCTTATTTTACAAAATAAGCACCTAACTTTTCAGTGTTTCTAATTTCTTTTAGATAACATTTGGATTCTTTGGGAAAGTCTTTAGTACCCTTGAAATCCAGTGCCGTATCTTCCTCATTACGAAGGAATATTTTCCCACGTGCGTTCTTTGGTCCCTTTCCTTTATTTTGTAATGATGGTCGTTTTTACAGAAAAAAATAGGTATATTTAGCCGCTCTCTTATATTATTCTTTATTAATACCAATGTTTTAAATATACATTAATAATAATTTTAATGTGAATTTTTTGTATTATTTCTGTAGTAACATTACTTGAAGTTGGAAGGAAGAGGAAGTCTGGAGAAGGAGAAGAGAAGAAACATGAATACGTAGAGTAGAGTTCACATCTGTAGGTGGTAGAAGGAGTGAAGGGACAGATTGGTTGGGAGATGGAAAGAGGAGGAAGTCTGGGGATGAGAAACATGAATACATAAGTTCATACCTGATGCTGCAAGAAGAATTTAGGAAGAGAACAGAAGACGTTGGTTTCTATAGCTATACCGTAAAACGGGACTAAAACTGAAGTCACTTTCACTATTTCCGAAAATATAAATTATTATTTAATAGTTATATGGAAGTAATAGTAATTAGAATTGAAGACCAAGAAAAGAAAGCAAAAATCATGAGAGGAGTAAGACAAGGATGCAGTCTCTCGCCCATGCTGTTTAACTTATATATATATATATATATAGCAGGCGATGAACAAAACTAAATGGAATATGAAATATAAATCGTACAGCAAGGAGAAAAAATAAAAACCGTACGCTCTACCGATAAAATTATATTATTCTCATCTATGGTGATGAAACGTCTACTAACCAAATAAAAACTTTGTCTGTATCTGGTCGTTAATTGATTTACTATTAATAAAGATTTTAATAGGAACTAAGATCGGGGTATTATTCGTTAATTTAAAAAAATAATTTTATATTTGCTTTAGAATCATAGTTACATTTATATTTCCAAGACATTCAACGCCCTCCTATTACTTATATACTTCTAAAGTGTCTTATGATTATATTCTAATACGTTTCTGAACTCAATTTATTTAACCCATCGATCCTACATTTCAGTCTTTTATCATTCTAAGGTTCAGCCGATATAGCATTTTGCGAGTAAAAAATCGCGTTCCCATCAGTAATGAGCCTTTTGAGAAATTTTAGAAGAACGGATACGATTAAACCGGTCAACGTTCATGGCATTTGTAGTTTTAAAATAAGCGGTCGATAATGTGAACTGGAACACACTATTAAGCATTTTGAAGAGCACTGGAATAAAATATCGAGAAAGGAGGCTTATGCATATTCTCTATAGAAGACAGGCAGCAGTAATTAGAATAGAAGACCAAGAAAAGAAATCCGTAATCAAAAAGGAGTAAGAGAAGGAAGCAGTCTGTCGCCCATGCTGTTTAATTTATATACAGAACAGGCGATGAAGAAAGCTAAAACTGAATATTGAAAAGGAATCATATTGCAAGGAGAAGAAATAAAAACCTTACGCTTTGCCGACAATATTGTAGTATTAGGGGAGTCAGAAGAAGAGTTGGAAACCATAATAAACGTGGTCCTGGAGAAACAGTTCAATATTAGGATTAATAGAGGGAAAACCAAGGTAATGGTGTGTACTATGGAAAACAGTGGAATAACAAAGGGTGTTAGATTGGGAAGGGATATTTTGACGGAAGTTAAGGAATTCTGCTACTTGGGAAGCGTAATAACTAGGGATGGTAGAAGTATAGTAGACATAAAGAGTAGGACAGCACAGGCAAGGAAGGCTTTCGCGAAAGAGAGGAATTTACTTACGGGTAATATAAGTGTGAATATTAGGAAACCGTTGCTAAAAATATTCGTATGGAGCGTCGCGTTATATGAGTGCGAAACCTTAACGATAGGAGTTGGAGAAAATAAAAAAAAGAAGCCTTTGAAATGTGGTGCTATAGGTTAATGCTGTAAATCAGATGGGTGGATAGAATGACAAACGAGGAATTTTAAAACATAATAGGGGAATAGCGAACAATATGGGTACGTTGACTAAGAGAAGGAATAGATTATTAGTCCACGTTTTGAGACATGAGGGTCTTGTAAAATTAGCATTATAGGAAATTGTGTGAGGCAAGAACAGAAGAGGGAGGCAATGGATGGAATTTGCTAAGCATATTAGGGAGAATGTGGGTTGTGCTAGTTATAAGGAAATGAACAGGCTTGCGCAAGATAGGTTAGGATCAGACCAGTCTTAGACATGAGTACCACAACAACAGTATTATTCTCCCGACGGCTAGATATTGTGGCGACGACGCAGCATTATTGAAACCAGATGTGGAAGCGCAGCTGGACGACTGTTCCCATGGTGGGCACAGCTTGCCCAACATTCTCTGTTCACTATATATGTTTTAATAAATGTAAATGGTAACGGACTCCGATTTCTACACGGATTCGGTAATGGTTACACTCACTCAAAAAACGTTTAACTAAATGATTTTTGCAATTTTTGGTTGCCGCTTGTCAGGTCTGTTCTTATCAAACATTTCGTGCATGTCGGGGCTTTCAGTCTGAAGGGAAACACACACGTAGAGTCGTGTGTGTCCCTCTGTTCTGTAAGAAGGTCACTCCAAGTTTGTGGAACGCTGGTCAAGGAGACAAGGTTCGTGGGAACCAGCAAATGACAACTGCAGATATATAAAGACTTCCCAAGAATTGTATTGATCCATTCCTGTACGCATTTATTATTCCAGAGCAGAGGAAAAGTAAGCCACAGTAACCCATTCTCAAAAAAAATATGTCTTTATATATTTTTAAAGTAATTACCGTAATAAACGCAAAAATTAAGAGCACTTGGGGTATGGAAACCTGCAACGAAATCTTTCGTATACATTTTTATGACATCAACGGTGACGCCACGTGTGACTAATTTTCAACAACACAACCTATGCGAATTAAATTAATCGTACTTAATATCACAATTAAAATACAAATAATGGTGAAAATACTGAAGCATTTTATTTATTAAACTTATATTTAGCATTCAACTGAACTGAATCCGCCATTAACAGTTATTAAAAGGTCTTGAGATCATTTTTTTCCCTCTTAAGACCATTAAATGATCAAAAGAAAACATTTTGTAATTTTAATTTTAAAACAATTAAAGTTCATAATTCCTATACGATTCGTGGCGATTAATTTACAAATTGAAAACAATATTGAAAATTTATAATTAATAAATTAATTAATATATAATAATAGCAATAAATTTTCAGAAAACAAATTTTGTAATAGTTCTGATTGTACCTCGAATAATGAAGGCGAAAAATTTCGGACAAAATTAGTCAGAATTAAAATTATTTATTTATTAACTTATATCGCGACGTTGCGTTCCATTGTTTCGAACCTCCTTCGGTCTAATTTTGGTCGAAATTCTTCTTCATCGTTTTTCATAAAGTAAATTACCCAATATATCAGCTTTTAAACACTGTATAAATTATCTACGACGGTTCGGCCAGATTTTTGGATATATTCACTTACATCAGGTAATTAATGTATTATTTGTAAACATGATTTTATGTTAATAATTATTTTGGATTAGACTTAATTGATATTTACCAGGACGATAATTTTACAAACATAGAAAAAGTGAAATAGGTTTTTATATTATATTTGTTGTTCTTTACACCACTTGTGGCCGAAAAAAACTGTATGTTTTTCATTTTAGCATAATTTAATTTTACATTAAATTGTATAGTAAGAAAACGATTTCAAGTCAACGAATTTTATAAATGAGAATTTTGTTAAGAGTAGAAAAGCAAGCACGGAAATATCCTAAACCGTCGTAGAATAAAATATTTTGAAACTATCTGCTATAAATGGTTCTTCGATTTGTCTTGTTGATGAACATCAAAACGACAATAATCATTATTATTAGGATTTCCCTTAATTAAAGAAGTATTTATACGAGCATAAACTGGTAAACGAAGGTAGTATCTTTTATTATTATTATTATTATTAACATTAACCAGAGCTTTCAGCCATTTTTTAATGTTTATTTGATAATGGCTGAAAGCTATTGTTAATGTTGATATAAAAACCCGTTGGAGGTACTGAATTTTGGTTGCCGTAATAATGTAAAACAATTCATTAGTCTCAATAATATTCTGATGTTGTTTTTACGGCATAACCACTACAAACTCCTTAGCGTATTCCATCCTTGGCTTCCGTTTTCTGTTCTTACCCCAAACACTTCCCTCTAATACTACTTTTACAAGATGCTCATATCTCAAAACGTGCCTCAATATTGTTCTCTCTTCCCCTATTCTGTTTAGAACTTCCTCCTTAGTGATTCTATCCACCCATTTGATTATCCTATAATACCACATTTCAAAGGATTTTATACATCCCCTTTCAGCAAGTCCTACTTTCCAATGTTTCGCACCCATATAACGTCACACTCCATACCAATCTTTTTAACAATGATATTCTAATATTCACACTTATATGACCCGTAAGTAAATTCCTCTTTTTCGCGAAAGCCTTCCTTGCCTGTGCCATTCTACTATTTAGGTCTACTATACTTCTAGAGTCCCTAGTTAAATGCTTCCCAAGTAGCAGAATTCCCTAACTTCCGTCAAAATATCCCTTCCCAATCTAACACCGTTTGTTATTCCACTGTTTCCCATACTACACTCCATTACCTTGGTTTTCCCTCTATTACTCGTCACATTGAACTCTTCCTCCAGGACCAAGTTCATGACAGGTATTATGGTTTTTAAGTATTCTTCTGACTCCCCTAATACTACAATATCATCGGCAAACCTTATGGTTTTTATTTCTTCTCGTTGCAGTATGATTCCTTTGCCGTATTTGGTTTTACTTTTCGTCATCGGCTGTTGTATACATAAGTTGTAATATTATATTATGTACTATAGTCAGGAACAAAGTTTCTTTCAAGAATGAATTTTGTACGGTAAGCTCCGCCATCGTCGTCTAGTTGACGTGACAAAAGTGGGGGGAAAAGTTTTAATTAATAGTAAGAAGTTAAAAATATTAAATCACTTGACCGTCATCCCACTAAATCCACATAACTTCATTTATCTGTAAGTCAACTTGAGAGTCCGTGAAGGACTTGCGGTTTGGTCATCAAGATAAGCCACTGGCGCCTACTCGGGGTAAAGCCATGTAACGTTGATTACTATTTATTTACATGGAATGAAATAGGCTTATTCTTTTCAAGGTCAAGGATGGATGCGGATTCTTCTTAGTATTGCCAGAGTTTTCGTGACAACTTGAAGGAACTTTTTAATTAAAGTAGCCCTTCTCTTGAAAAAGGCACAGCAATTACGAGAAATCAAACCTTCCCCATTTCAATTCCCCCGATTAATACGACAGTCATCACCTGATTGTGTACGTGTAATTGTCCATATTCCAATTTTGTGGTTACGTGAGAAGCTTACAGAAAACATTTCCCTGAGATCCTTCATGTGGGTTACTGAGAGCACGAATCAAAAGTAATATTCGTTGCTGCATTATTGACTGATCGGAGAAACACAAAGAGGCAACGGTGTTTGTTCCCTGTAATATTGCGTAATGCAAAACGTGGACGTTTCTGGAAAATAAATGGAGTCGTCTCAGTCGATAAACTTGTAGTGCAACCTCACTCACGGCCTCTCACGAAAAGAAAAACTATATTTACGTAATCTCATTTGCTCACTAAGAATTTTTTAATTACATAACTATTTTAATTTATTAAATGTATATGATGTTTACAGCCTCTTAAGTCACTTAAAAGCAACTGCTTATGGTAATATATTTTCTCAATGATACATCCAGATTTATATTACAAAGTACTTTAAACTTTTGGATGAATCTTACTTTTCTTTGTGCTATCCTATCATTCATGTCTGGTCAGCTCTTCCAACCTTGAGTCAACCAAGTTACCTGATTCTCTATACTGCTTTGGTCTATTATCAATTATTCCTTCCCCTATTCTTAGTTTCTAATATCTCCGTCATGCTTTAGTTGAAAATAAATTAATGATTATATATTTCCCAAAATGCAATAAACCAATAATCTGACAATTAAGAACAAATAAATATTAATACACAGCCAATATATCAAAACACAATTTTAATTGAAACTTATCCATATAAACAAAAAGATATTTCGAGGCGTTTGCGGATAACAGGCAACACGAGGGTGATCCTGAAACTTCCCTTCAATACCATAGGAATGGAATTCAAAAGGGAGGGATGTGGAAGGTAGAGCAAGGTAGCCAAGGCGTGACTAGGGCCCCGGGCGATAGTTTAAGGATCCTATCCTGCAACAGATATGTCGGGATATTGGGTACTATTCTCACGGAGATGAACTTTCTTTGAGGTTGCAGCATTCCATTCTCCGCGTCTCCACAAGTTTAAGGAGACAGTTGACTGACGGATCCAATGGGATCAGCGGACAACTCTTACCATATAACCCAAGGTCTTCGACCGTCGTACATTCTCCTCCTATAATAGGTGTCTCGGCATGTGAGAACTTTGAAAAAATCCCAGAGAGAGTACGAGGCATTCCCAACGCTGTCGGTGAACTGCGCGGTCAATCTGGAGAGAAATATCTGTGAGTGAAAATTTTTTCAAACATCTCTCGCAATGTTAGCGTTTTTTGGGAGGGGAGGAACAGGCTGCATGAGGGTGATCCTAAAGCAGGCAACTCCGCTTTAATAGCATAGGAAGGGTCTTGAAAAGGGGGGGATTGAAGGTAGAGCAAGGTAGCCCAGGGTTGACTAGGGCCCCCAGGCTATAGTGTAAGGATCGTACCCGGTGTTTCACCTAAAGGTGATGCAGGGAAAAACCCTAGAAAATATGCATCAGGTTGGTCGGGTTAGTGGTTACTACTCCTGCGCCCTTCTGATGACGAGAGCTTGGATTGCTGTGGGAACGCAACAAACCCGCCTCCTTGCCTAGATCAGTATTGAGAGGCAGTTGGCCAACTGGTCCAATGGGATCAGCGAATAACTCTTACCGTATGCCGAAGGTCTTCGACCCCCCGTACATACACCTCTCAAACTAAGCGATGTTAGCGGCCCGCTTCTGATTTATTTAACGAGAATAGCGTAAACACGCTCTTAAACGATTCATCCGTTTTCCGCGATTTTTTTTTGTGTTTAACGCTAATCAACACAAAATAGGTTTCTGTCGATCCTTGGAAGAATACGGTTGTTTCATTCCTCTCGCTCAGGCCAAAAAACTTCCCCACGTCAATCATCTGCTCCATGACTTTATGTTTGCCCCATTATATTTCCTAAACCATTCACCGGATTGCCATGAAATTTTTGTGGTTTGTTGTTCTCTGCTCAAAAAAGATTTCTGTCATTCTTGAAGATTTATGTTTCTTCGAACCTCCCACCCTTAAAGAATAAAGACCGGGTCCAACCATAAAGACGTATAGAACTAGAAAATGGATAGATTATCTCCTCACATAGCCTACCAAACGAGTTCATTAAATTTCTGTTCAACGTGAAATAAGTATAAACTTAAACAAACATTTTATTTAAGTATTACACTTTTTAATTGGTTAATAATAATGCAAATTATTTTATAAATCGCAAAGCAAATGATGCTGAATTACGATTCTGGCGCCAGAGACGGAGTTTTCAGTGACTGAGTCCCTTATCCCATGCGACACTCGCGAGAAGCAATTAAATAGTACCAATACTTAAATAAAATGGTATTTTACGCTCAATAACTATATAATCATAAGTAATGATACTTTTTAATTAGTTTAAAAAATGCAAAATGGACTATTAATCGCAGTGCGGAATGATTACATAAAGAAAGCACTGTTTTAACTGAATTATATTTTTCTTAGATATGTACATGTATATGTTCATGAGTTCGGTCATTCGCTCCTTTCAGGCTAAAAGAAAGGCCTATAGACATATGTAACTTACTAAAAGATATACTATGCCCGCAGGTGCTGTGCGTACTGCGGCGGCGGCGACGACGTTCGCGAGAAACAGTACGTATCATAACTGAAATAAAATATAGGTTATATTTAAACAGTAGTTTACCGGGCACCCAGCTTGTTTAATTTATTTACGACGTTCCGTCCATACTTGTGGAAATTATCCCTCAACCTAGATAAGACTAAGTTAGTTCAGTTTAGTGCTGATGCTAGTAATAGACCCGTAGACAAGTTCTCAGCTAATGCACCTTTCCTCGGCCTTCGGATTGACGATAAATTAAAGTGGAATGACCATATATGACTCTGCTTGCCAGAAACTAAGTATACATCGTTTTATTCTCTGAGAACAAAACTAAGGCAACAACAGTAGACAACAAAGTACGTCAAAATGGTTTATTTCGCGTATTTTCATTCAATTATGAGCTATGGCATCTCCTGTCTAATTGGGGAAACTGCTCCAGGAATACGAAATATTTAAATTGCAAAAGCGTGCAATTAGAATACTTTCTAGCGCGAATTCTAGATCGATTTGCAAACCTTTCTTCAAAAGTTTTTGCAAATACTTACTTTTACCCAACGGAGTATATTTAATGAAATATTAAAGTTTGTAAAGCGAAACACTAATTTTGTTTTCAAACAAATGGCGAGTTTCATAAAACGCGACTAGAAATACGTTCAGTCTCTAAGGTCGGACAAACATCGCCCTTCTCTCTCTATACCAAAAATATTCCACAATACCGGGATAAATTTTATACAGAACATGCAAAGCCTTCCTACCGCAGAGGTTAAAATAGACCTACAAAAGCTTCGTGGAAGGCAGAGCAAAAGACTATTCTTTTAAATGGCCGTTTACTCGGTAGACATTTTCTTAATCGTACCTTCTAGTATTTAAATCAAGGTCCTGCAAAAATGTTGTTGAATGAGCTGCCTTGTAAAATAGCACATCAAATATATTTAAATTTTGTATTCAGTTTTTTCTGCTCTTTTGTTTGTTTGTTTGTTTGTTTCATGTATTGCCTGGAGCTACGACAGAGGGAAGGACAGTTTCCTGGTCCAAGTAGTTAAAACTCCATGCGTGTTCCTCAGTGTGTGCTTGTTTGTGTTTCCCAGTGTGTGTCCGCGTTGTGTTTATATTGACTTTTGTCTATATACACTTTCTTTTACTAATTTATTTTAAGTTTATTTGTCTTTAATTATTTACTTTATTTTGTTCATTTTTAATTTTTAATGTATGACGTATCCTATTTCCTCAATTGAGGATTAATGGAAACTACAATAAATCTAAATCTATTTTAAATGGACTCCGAAATGTTATCCGCTTTTTACATATGTGTTATTCTTATAAAATTTACCTAATGAAGTGAACATATATGGATGAAACCTCATAAATATACTAAATAAAAATTAATCAAAATTGTTTGCCGGTATATTGACTGGATTTTAATTATTTTGGAAAATATATTTGGGAATAACAAAACTATCAGTCAATTTCCAAGTAATATTTTTCCTTCTTTCTCCTTGGCTCTACAGCCCATTGAGGGCCTGGGCCTACCGAGTCGACTGCGGACTGTCATCTTGCATGACACATTCCGAGTTTGGAGTGACTCGAGGTCACTGTATCGATCCTCCAACAGTCTTAATCCCGGTCTTCGCGACCATGACGACACACACATTCAAGCCCATGCCAGGATTCGAACCCGGGACCTCTGGGTTGTGAGGCAGCAACTAGAGGCTAGCCACTACACCACACTAGGTAGGCCCAACAAATATATAGATGAGTTATATCTCGAAATTTTCAAAAGAATAAAAGGCATTTCTTATTCTAAGGAGAAATGTCACCGATCGCCTGAAAGTTTCTCTTTTCAACACTTTTAATTTCACGTGGTAATTTATTACCGCTGCTGGACCCTCACAAAAATTGGCGTTTTTATATGGTAACGTCGGCGAGACCCGCGTGGCGCTGCTTGAGGACGATTTTATTCTCGGAAGGGCAAAGCGAAGTTTTCCCATCAGGGGACCGGTAATTAGGAGAGTTAATTGAGTAGAGTTTGTGAAAAGTTTGCCTCGTGTCCTGCGTCTGTCTGTCATTAAATGCAGGCTGGAGTCATGGAAGAGTGGCGACGTCCTCCGACACGGAACAGAGGATCCTGATCCCGCACCACACAGACAGACAGACAGACAAACCAGCGATCAATCCAATGACGTCATTGCCAAGGATAGTCTGTCTTTCTGTAAAGCACAAAGACGTCAGCACTCGACTTCCTAAATTATTCCAAATCACCTTGTCAGATTCGCATGTTGAAAAATTCCACAGTTCCAAAATTAAATTTTTGTTTCCCGTTTAGTAGAAGAATAACAGGTTGATATACTATGTGGCCCGTTTCTAAGAATTTGTTAATAAACTCTAGTATTTAGCTTCGGTGTGTAACACTTAATGGCCTCCCACGTATGTCCGTCAACTTTGTAATAATTCTGTTAAACTAAACCTAAATTCGGGCATTAACCTATACCAATAAATAAAATTGAAGTGTCTGTCTGTCTATCTGTCTGTCCGTATGCTTGTCTCGAATAGGTTCCGAAACGGCACAACGGACTTCAATAAAAATTTGAGGGTTTGAAAAAAATGAGATTTAATTTAAATATTCGTGCATATTTAATTTCGATGCATTGCATAACATGTGAATATAAATGAAAATATTAATTCTACGGGAAGATTTCTTGGAATTTCCGCGGCCTGTAAACCAACTGCGAGTTATAAGTCCTATATAATTCATCCCACTTACTACCAACTGTTGCAGCAGGTGGAGGGAAGAAATGGACTTCTTTGGATCGCCGATACGACGTATACATAAATTAGTTTTATTTCACGCGTCAGATTAACTTTAAAAATTCAGTAATTGCTAATATTAAAATAAAAAGTAAACTAAACAGGTGTCATGTCAGTCACGGTGTTACGTTATCGCATTTAATATGCGATTTAAGTAAAAAAAAATTAACCATTAAATTGGGGAAATTTTTTTATCCTCTTAGAATACTGAAAATATATTTATTCGTGCTATTGTACCAGGGGTATTTTGGACAAGCTCTCGAGATACTGGGAGTATATATGAGGTTCGTATAGTGTGACGATTTAGTTACGTGTTGACCAAGAATTAAATAATGTACCGGGATAATTTAAATAAATAGCCGGGCAACGCCGAGTCCCCAGCTAGTGTTTTTGTAATATTTTATGTTAGTTAATGTATGCCGAGCGCCAGTGATTGTGATTACGATCAGCCACAATCGTAGATTACGTCACGATGACGTAACCCATCTAGGGGAAGTCGGGGACGGAAAGCTTATTGTTTAACAATTTTTTTCAATTATGAAAAAAACAAAAATAACATTATAAAAGTGCAACATATTAGTTTATTTTAATATGAATATATCTCAAAACAACGAATTTATATATGTATATAAAATTTTAAAAAGAAACATATATTACAATTATTATAACAAAATTTAATTTTAAAAAATCTTGTTATTATTTTGCGTATAGTTTGATCGCTTTATCAAATTTTCCTCCCACAAAGAGATTTTTTTTGGCAACTTTACAGCCTTTGCTAGCAATTTTTCCGTTTTCCCGTACCTCTTCTTTCTTAACCTATTCTTTATTTGAGTACGTCAACATAACTAATTCTTATAAGACTTCAAATAAACTTTCAGCAATTTATTTGTCAAATCAACGCTTCTTCGATATTACAACTATTAAATCGACGATATTAAACCGTCAAATAATACTTGACACTTTTTGTTTTAGTTGCGTTATACGTCCGTTGCCGTCCCTCAGCAACCAAACCAAAGATATACCACCTCCCGCATATCTTTGCTTTCTCAGCTGTCCCTTGGCCTTATTACAAGTGTAACATTAAAATTGAAATCGTGTCAATTTGCGTTCATACACGCATGTGCATAAAAAGCTGATTTGCCGTGTGAAGCATACTAAATGTGGAAGTTATTAGTCACGCATCAGGTACTCATTAACTAACAAGCCAATTATATTCTTGTTAGACCTGATTAAGTGCCAACTTCAATTCTTAAGCGAGTTTCTTATATCGATTATAGATTTATGAGTTTAGAATTGGAAATTAAATGTTGTACATACAATCGATTAAAGAATGAGTTATAGAACATTCCTTGCGGAAATAAAGCAGATCTTATACGTAATGAGCTGAATTACTTCCATTGTTATGAGTCTCATAATTAGTATGAAGGATTTTAACGGTTCTATTAGTCTATGTACAACGTATTTCTTCAGTTAAATTTATTCCAAATGCTTCTTCTGCAACCCTATTTGCTTTAAATACTTCAAACTGTTTTGAACTGAAGTTTTCTTTTTTTTAAACCGAATGACCTTCACAATATTCCATTAAGAGTTTCATTTCCTCGCCAATATTTTTCAAGCTTTTGCATTACTCGTGTTTTTGTTCAATTCCCCCTGCTGTAGTATTAAATTTTGCCTACGCACGAGTTCCGTATGATCCTTTATTGACTAAATAAATAAAAGCTAACAACCAATTTAACGTAAATGACAATTCAATACTGCAAATGAAATTATATTTTGACATAACCTACTCTTTATTTCCGTATTTTCCGTTCTTCAAAGATTATTTAAATCAATAAATAACAATTGATTCTATAACAAATGATTTAATTTGCCTCTTAGTCAGTATTTTTATAATTTAAATATGATATTTTACGACGTTTCGTCTCTCATTTCAGACTTCTTCAGGTAAAAATTTAGCTGTACATGGAACCTCACTGCATGACTCCTTCTGCCGAAATGACTACTGACAAAGAGGCTATTTAAATCATTTATTATACATTTTATTTTCAGCATAATTATTCAATGATAATTTATTCAATTTTCTCCGCCAGTTTCAGTATGGACTGTTACATCTATATTTCATGACTCTAAAAATAATTGTTAAAATTATATAGTAAATCAATTAACGTCTGTTTTTCCCAATAATTAAACCGAATAAATTTACGACCAACAACGGGCAAAAGTTTCTTAGTCAACTCAACTGACGTTTCGTCACCATGTTTGGTACTTCCTCGGGTAATTTATAGAAATGTTAATTCGTTTATTAATAAAAGGAAGCCAAAAGTATAATAATCTAAATTTGACTGCCTACAAGTAGGACAGCTTCAATCGAATTTATATACATTTGTCTTCCTTTATTCAAAAATTTAACATTTGTAGAAATTACCCGAAAAAAAGACCTAAATATGTTTCCGAAACGTCTGTTCAATTAAACAAAAACTTTGACTGTAATTTCTGGTAAATTTATTGGATTTAATTAAATTAAAGTTACGTGGCTAAAAGTATTTGAAATTTAAATTTTCCGTTCTTCACATTTCTGCAAAGTAGAACTTGTAAAGAATGTGTTAATAATTTTTTTGGGGGGGCGGGCTGTTAACAGGCTACATTAGGGTGATCCTGAAACAGGCAACTCCCCTTTAATAGCATAGGAAGGGAAATTGGAAAGTATCTTCCTCATATAAATTGTTTAAATACCCAATTTTGACTGTTACTGAAATACGCTCTTTACGTTCAGAACATTAATTAATAAACAATAGTGATAATTAGTAATAAACCATTATTTATTACTTACAAATCCCTGAATTGATTATCTTTCCCATATAAGCAATATTTGATAATGGAGTCAACGCCTGCAGTACCCGGTAGTGCAGGTTAAATTTTAAAGGAAATTACCACTTTGCGATTGCAAAAGAGATCCGGAAGCGCAGAGTCGGCGTTTCTCTCGTTTAAAAAAAAGGTTTAATCGTTTCAGCATTCCGACGGAAAAAAGAACCAAAGGAATTTATAACACTGCTAATTTTCTTCCGTGTTTGCAAATTTTTAATGATTCTATCGGCGGACGTTGGCATTGCCATTATAAATACGATTCCAAGGTCTTTAAGACAACCGGGACATTTTTTATTCCTTTTAATTAGCTTTGCATAAATGCATAAATGAAAGTTGAGTCTGATCTTGTTTCAGTTTAATTATATTTGTATCATAAACTGACACTTATTTTACTGTCTTTTAAAAACTTAAACTAAACCTTTACTAATTTATCTTTCACATAATTATTGATATTGTAGTTAAAAAGCGAAGTTAATTAATTAACTTAGAATTTACTTGCATAGAATAATTATTAATAATTTTTTTAAAAAATAAGTGTTTAATGTCTTTGGCGTGCGAGCGGAAGTCTCCGATTGTTACTCCCAGAGGAGTTGTAATATCTCTGTCTTGAGTTTTTTCGTACGAGGCTGCAGATTCGTGATAAATAAACCAATTAAAATATTGATTAATTATTGCCGTGATCAGGGAATTACGAAACAATAATGTTACCGTAAATTTTGAGACATTAGTGTAAATTCTGTGGTGCATTAATTGGGATGAATAAATATGACAGAGATCGAAATTATTATTTTTGAGACTAGCGGCAAGTTTCCAGAGGCTTATTGAGCAAGATTCCTAGACTAATTGTTAGTGAAAGGGTGAGCAATATATTTTCCTCATTAATGATTAAACTTTGGGTTAAGTGTAAAATATTTTTAAATATTAGAAATTTAACATTACAATGATTCTTCAACTTCAAAAGAAAATTGTCAATTATACAACAGGAAATAAATTATCCAAGCAGAGCCGGAAAAAGTAACTGGTTTCGCGTTAGTTCGTAGACTTGTTTTATTGCCCCTTCTTTTATGAGAATAATCACCTTCAATTATAAATGAATAAATCAAGTACCCCGTCATAAATTTCTCAATAAAATAAAAAGTAGCACATTTCAATAAAAATCAGGTTGCTTATATTTATGAACCCGTTTAGGTGTAGAAACATAAACAATTCGGTAAGTAGATCTTTAGAAGTCTGTATATATTTTTTGTAATATTAATAAGAAATTAACTTCTATGGGGTAATTTCTAATTAACTTTCTTCATTTTTACTTTTGTGTACCTGAAATGATCAGAAAATATTGAAACGGCGCGTAGTACTGTTTGTTTATTTATTTTTGGGTTTACAGGCTACATGAGGGTGATCCTGAAACAGGCAACTCCCCTTTAATAGCATAGGAAGGGAATTGAAAAGGAGGGATGCGGAAGGTAGAGCAAGGTAACCAAGGGTTGACTAGGGCTCCCAGGCTATGGTTTAAGGATCTCACCCGGTGTTTCACCTAAAGAGATGCAGGAAAACCCCTATAAAAAGGTCGGGCATTGGGTACTATTCTCACGCCCTTCCGAATGACCGGAGACGAGTTTGCTGTGGGGTCGCAGCATTCCCTTCTCCACGTCCCCACCTGTTTCAGGAGGCAGTTGACCGACTGATCCAATGGGATCAGCGGACAACTCTGGCCATATGCCCAAGGTCTTCGACCCCAGTACATATACCTCCTAAAATAGGTGAAGGTGTCTCAGCATGTGAGAACTTTGATAAAAAAAAGAGAGTGCGAGGGAGGGAATTGAACAAGAAATATATTTTTTTACTTTCTACTGCGAGCATTTTTTAGTATTTTAATTTTAATGAGATATATATTTATTTATTTCGTTATGGCCAGGATTAGATATGTTTATTGACCGTGAAAATATTTTCAATGTTGGTAAATTTTAATTCATTAGTTTTTTCAGGCGACCAATAATCCTGAGCTCTTTTCTCTCTTTTTGTTTTCGGAACTTCCGGGTTCAGAGGTTCGAAGGACTCTGTTGACGTGCAGTCAAACCCGTGACCGGAAACGATTCGAGTTTCCACCTCAGGCAGACACAAAAAATATAAAAAAAGTTGTTGGAGTGATGGTGATGCATGCCTGGAGCGGTCTTTGGTAAAAGTTTAAAGAGAAGCCGACCTGCCGCGTGGGCGTCGGCGTTGTTGCACGCCACGCAGACAGAGAGGATCCTCCTCCAATGGCAGCGACGCCATTCAGCCGCGGGCTCCTGGATTGGTGACAAGTCCCCGGACCCGGACTATGCCGTCGCAGTGCCACGACAGACTCCGATAAGAGAAAACAACTACCACGCTGCAGGTATATAGCCAACAGCTTGTGCATTTCCTATGCCCCCGTAACTTGGCCACTTGACTTCTTCATCTCGCATCCAGGGCGTAGTTCAAGTGATCTCTGAAACCTTTTTTCGACGACTAGCTTAAAATGAATTCCGACGAATTTTCACATCGACACTCGGGTTTTACGTAAGTTGCCTCCTGGCGAGGGACTTTAATACCAACATGACAATTTATTCTGCGTTGAACGACATTAAACGGTTCCATATAAGCTTATTTAAAGATATCGAGGAAAAAACTTTAATATTTACTGAAATAAATTAGTGACGCATTCATTTCAGTAATAATGATGAAATTAATGACAGTAAATAATTTCAATCTGCTTCTTTATCAGTTTTCATGGAGTTCCCCTGCAGCGAAAGCTTTTAAGTTTGAAACCACGTTTTCCATTTAAATTTTTTTCCCCATAACATATTTCCCAATGTAATCCATTGTAACTTTTTTTTTGTACCTGAATGAGTTTCAAATGAGAGACGAAACATTGTAATGTTCATGTTTAAAATTTTTAAAAAACTGACAAAGAGGCTGATCTAACTCAATTATTGTATATTTAATTGTCAGATAAAATATTTCAAATTAAAACATGCCTACAGATCTACGGGGCTTTTCAGGTACAATAAATCGTTTATATAAACAAATATTTCATGAATTTAAACAGAAAAACAATTTCTCATTATGTATACACACATTACGTTCATGTGATGAAGTATTTGTGTAAAGGTTTCCTTTTTCAGGAAGAAATTAACGACATGTTATGCCCGTTTTTTACTTTCTATAATTCTTTCAATTTAGTTAAGATGTGACTGAATGACTCGATTATTTCACGGAAGTCAGATGAATTTAACTGTCATTCTGCACAGAGATGTTTTATTAAGAATACAATTGATCCCAAAAATATATTAGTGAGATTATGACATTCACAAAACAGAAAATTGATCTGAATGAGGAGGTTAAATGTACTTGATAAAGGAGTTAATATAAAGCGTTATTGGAAATATTACAATTATAATAATGAAACGAACGAGAAAAAGTACTTGTTTCCTTACTTAGATTTTTTTTGGTTAGACTGACTGACTTTCAATTCACTGCAATAAAAACGTGTAATTTTACGAAATTAACCTCCTAACACACCAACAATTAAATTTCTTCTCTTGTTCGTGAAGAAAGTTAGTCACTCCCCCCTAACCTATTTTGGCAGTGAATGACGTCATATTTTACCCACATTCGCAGTTACACCTTCAATTACTGCTTTATATTTTGGTCCAACGAAAAATAATGTATTGTGGGGATGCAATTTGTATGTTATTTCTTTACCAGATTCGGAGAAAAAAATTATATTTGGCCTTCATTCAGAACATAGTTTTTCCCATGGCGTATCGTCATTCAGCCCTTCTCTTTATTTTCAATACAACAGTTCTCTATTTCACTGGTTTATTTGTATCATATTCGTCCTAAATTATAATTTAACAATATCTCTGAATTGATGACTTAATATAACAATTGAAGTGTGACAGAGCTGGAGTAAAGTTATTAAAAGTAAAAAAAACCTTTACTTATTTCAAATTCACCAATAGACGTGCGGCATTAACGTCATAATCATCTGTGAATAAAATAAAAATATAAGGGATAGATTAGTACACAAAGTTCGTAAATCAAGAAAAACAAATATGATAAACATTTGCATAATCGAATTTTTTAAAATCACATTTACCTTTTTCTTTACACAAAATAATGCTATTAACCATATTGATGTTGCAAGGAGAATAAATATAAGCCTAAGGTTTCCCGATGATACTGTAGCATTGGGGGTGAAAAAAAGAAGACTTGAAAACCATAATAAATGGCATGAACGTGGTCCTGGAAGAAGAGCTCAATATGAGGATTAATAGAAGGAAAACCAAGGTGATGGAGTGTAGTATGGGAAACAGGATAAGGGATAATTTGAAGGAATTCTCTTACTTGGGCAGCATAATAACAAGGGATTGTAGAAGTACAGTAGACATAAAGAGTAGGATAGCACAGGCAAGGAAGGCTTTTGTTAAAAAAAGGAGGGAATTTACTTACTGGTAATATAAGAAAATGTTACCAAATCGTTGCACTATGGAGTGTTGCGTTATTAGGGCGCGAAACGTGGACGGCAGGAATTTCAGAAAGGTAAAGAATAGAAGTTTTTGAAATATGGTGCTATAGAATGAGATGGGTGCATAGAGTAACTAAGGAGGAAGCTCCAAGGAGAATAAAAGAAAAGAGAAAAATATTGAGGACTTTGACCGAGAGAATGGATAGAATAATAGAACCGCGTTTTAAGTCATGAGGGTCTTGTAAAATTAGCATTAGGGAAAGTAATCAGAAGAGGGATGGAATACATTAAGCAGATTAGGAAGTATGCGGGATGTAGTAGTTATGCGGAAATGCAAAGGCTTGCGTAGGATAGGTTAGCACTGGCGAGTTTTAGGCCTTAATATGTTTTGCTACGTTGAGGACTCAGTCGGTTTTAGCTTAAGATTTTCTATTGAAACTTGACGAGTTATCAAAATATTTAATTTGTATTAAAAGTGTTTATTTGACCGTCTTTTTACTTAACTTTAAAATCACCATTATAACGGAAACGTTCTGAATAATGATTAACTATATTTTATTGTTAATGTATTTGTATTGATGCAAACATGGGAATTTTTTTTTCGTAATGACGAATCACTAATTGCGAAAAATGATAGCATGCAGTGTGGCGTCTTATAGATTGCGAAGACGAAAAGTTATGTAATAATACTTTCATCAACTATTTTAGTAATTAATAAAAATAATAATTTATATTAACGTGATGTAATATAAGTCAATTTCTGTAACATTCATCCCTTACTTCCATGAAATTAATACAACTCCATGGTACAAATTCATTAGCTACGCTACGATTGATCACACGAGTAATTACTATATCGTAGAAACCTTTTTGTCAATTCTAAACGAAAGTTCGGATGCGTAATCGTCTTACGAATTCTGTGCGTAACGTTTACCTAAATACTTTCAGTTCACTCGCACCGATGCCATAGACTTTAAATTGCTCATGCACATTTTATGCTATTTTTACTAAGCTTCCATAAGATGTATCATTTATTAATGATATTTATTAACTGTATAGCCTTACACACCAAAAAAGAAAATAAATATAAACACAAATACATAGTAAAAGCAACAATATAAACGTAAATGGTTTTAACTACTTTTTTATGTGAAGAAAACACGAAATAGGTTGGACAGACTGTATAATACCGTACAATCAATTGCTGTCTTCCACATGAAACGAAGATACAGTTTATGTACTGCAAGATTCTCTTCCCAAAATTATAGTTTTTTTTTTCTGAAACAAGACGGAGGCTGTATGATAAATAAATAAATTGTACATAAAGCAGAAAAAAATTAATTACACGGCGTTTCACACATAACATAGCACTTTATCGGGTGTATAGTTTTTGATTACAAAAGGCAGTGTACCCTGTCTTTAAAATTTTATTTAATATTCACTTACTTATCAATTTATGGCAGGTATTAATTTAAGCATCAAGCACTGTAACAGCTCGATCTACCTGATGCAGTGTTTCTACGGTTTTACCTGCATATCTTTAAGGTGAATCACCGGGTAGGGTCCTTAAATTATAGTCCCGGGATCTTGGTCAATCATACGAAGGGATGCGTATGGGAGTTTTTTCTCCCCAGATTGACTGCGGGGCTCACCTTTGGGAATGCCTTGTACTCTCTCTGATTTTCAAAGTTCTCATGTACTGAGGCACCATCATCTACTGGGGTAGAAGACCTTGGGCATACGAGAAGAGTCTTATCCCCTTGGATCATCGGCAAACTGCCTCCTAAAACTTGTGGAGATACGGAGAAGGGAATGCGGCGTCCCCACATCAAACTCGTCTACTAAAAAGCCAACCTAAATAATGCAGGTTTATAAGGGTTTTTAGGTAAATGGCTGGTAGGATCCTTAAATAACCCTGGGAACCTAGTCAATCCTTGGCTACCTTGTTGTACCTTCCACATCCCCCCTTTTCAATTCACTTCCTATGATACTAAAGGGGAGTTGCCTGTTTCAGGACCACCTTCATGTAGCCTGATACAAAAAACATACTTCGATCTACCTTCTCCCTTTCTATTGTATTAAATGGGAGTTGGCTGTTTCAGGGTCACTCTCATGTAACCTGTTACCCAAAAGAAATAATTTACAATAATACAATTCCAACGTACTCCTGATGACGTCTTAAATTAAGGACGAAACACTATGTAATAATATTTTCATCTATTACCTTAGTAATTAATAAAAATAATACTTTAGATTAACGTAACAAATTAACTTTTGTAAATTATAAATCCTGTTAGATTGGTCACACCAAACGCTCATTAAAACTCCGCATTAATAAACATAAAATTAATTTAAAAATCGTGCAGACATTTTTTTTTCAATATTATCGAAGGATATTTATTTTAATAACCATAATATTGAGATGCAAACTATAAATATGTAACCTTTATTCTATGTAGACTGATGAGTTACTGAAGGTTCTTCACATTGGATCAAATAATTGGGCTATTAATGTCATAAATGGCACGGGTAATTTAAACAACATTTATAATTCCCTTCTAGATAATTATTTTGCACTATTGTATTTTAAATGTTTCTCTTTTTCTTTTTTGGAATGTACCAGATTAGGTCTCAAATATAGGAACGAAACGTCGTGTACGAACTACTCTTGATATAGTTTATATTATTTTTTCTGCCCTTATTTAGGGGGAAGGGGGTAAAAGACTGCAAGGGCTAGGGGGTATGCGGAAGGGAGATGGCCTTAAGGCTTTGGATTTAGGATCCTATCCGGTATTCACACGAAAGAGATGAATGGCAAACCCTAGTAAACCTGCATCATGTAGGTGGAGGCTGTATAAAATTCATTAACGTAATTAAGCAACCACATGGAGAGAGACAGAGTAAGTGAGTGAGTGAAAGAGAAAGAGGCGGCTGACTGGGATTACGTCTGTGAATTGTAAAAAAAATTAATCGAAGAATAATGCTAAAAATTTCGCGTTTTCTCAGCTTCTTAGCGTTTTTTTATTCTAAGAGTTTAAATACTTTTTCATATGCGAAAATAACCCACAATGGCTTGCAAATTTGATGGATGAGCTTATTTTCAACTTCATAATAGGTGAAAAGTAATAAGTGATACTTGAAAACTGTGCAAAATGCATATACGGTTCGTTCTATATTTAATTTCGGATGCTTTGTAAATGTATTAAGGTAATTTTCAGCTGTTAGCTTCCCTCGTAGGTCCCCGGACCTCGTTACAGATCGATGTGTCAAGTCTTTTCAGTAACAAAAATTAATATTAAGTTAGAATAATAATAATATATTCGTATATAACTGCATTTTTTGTCTCACTTTCATAGTTTAATTTAGTTATTTGTATTCAAAAGATACATATGGAATATTTTACTACATTAATAAAGTAAATAATATTAAAAGGAAAGTTTAAACCCAGAAAGTAAAAAAGAACTAACCTCCCAAATTATAAACTACGTTTACACCTGCTGATTCCTAAAACAATCCTAACGTGTGACAGTCCATGGGGTAGCAATGAAGATGTCTACAAATCTCGAAACCTTTCCCAGTAATTAACATCGAGGGTTATATGTTATAATTAAGGTCCTCGCTCTCTTCCTTTGTGCTCGGTGCAAGTGTTTAAAAGGGACGGGGGTCCACATAAGAGAGATTTCATAAATTAATCTCGTCAATTTCGTACCAACAGGTTTCCGTCCCCGACGCCTCTTATTGATTTTCTCAGGGTCTCAGATGAATTATTACCAGCCTATTTAATTACTTCTTGTACTGACGCTTCGCTGTCTCTCTAAATAATCCATGTAGGATCGAGATGGAAGTAGAGCAAACAACTCCACAGCCATATTTACTTTTTTTGCTCTCCGAACGTTAACATGATTCTTATTTTGGACCGAACAAGAAGAAGAAAAAATAAGACGGTTTATTTTTAAATCGTGCTAAATATAAACATTTTATTTTATATGTTACTGTAAATTACGTTTAGGTATTTCAGCGCGTTACTATTAATTAACTACGCCAATGTGAATTGGTTTAGTAAAATTTTTTATTGAACTGGGAGCAACGAGCAACAACCCACACACGTGTCTTACATCAAAATGGCGTCGTTGTGAACGAAAATTATAAACAAGCCTCGTTGCCAGGGCAACCACGTCTTATCGTTGACTCAGAGAGTTTACACCCCTCTGGCGCAATACTGTTGCAAATTGTAACAGATAAATCGAAAAAATATTTAATTAACATAAGGGAAAGAAAATAAATTAAATTCTTTACAACAAAACTAATTCATCTCAAAAAGTAATTATTATATTATATCCTAAATCTTAATTATTACGCCTAATTAATTGAAGTCAGCAAGCCAGAAAACATTTATATGATTAGTTTCTAAACTTTATTTTATTTTTGACTCTCGAAAACAAATTAAAAATGGTTTCATTATTTCTACTTTGAGATGTTTATCAATATTTTTATGAATTCTCTTAACCGACGTTAAATTATAGTCTCTTTCCGTGATGATGAATAAATTGACGTCATTCACAGACAGTCTTGAAGTTTAATTGAAGTAAGACGTTTCGTTCTCAGATTTGATTATCAAGTACAAAGTATCAGGCGAAGGCTTGCCCTGTGTATGTGATTAATAAAGCAATCTCTGGATTCAAACCGGGTGAAAACATTGTGACAAGTGACTTCACTTGAAGATGACGGCAGTGACCGTCTTCGAAACGTCGTGTCTCTACAAGGTATTCACCCGGTTGTAACCCAGAAAATGCTTTATTGAGTACGAAGTAAATTAACGTCAATGAATAACAAATATGTATAAAGAACCGTATTTTGAAAATTTTTTAACATTTAAAAAGTGACAAAACATCATTGAAAATAGTTTGTAGATATTTACAGCTGCCGAAATATGTAAGTATTACAAACGTACAGTTTTCAATGTAATTAAATAACCATAAATAGTGATGAAAATACAAAATTTTACATCTTGGATTGAATCTATTTACAGTTACAACAGAAACGTAAACTACTAATGTAGAATTTACAACTTAAAAACGTTAATACGTAAAATTAAAATAAACAAGGAAACAAAATTAAATCATTATAATAAGTATTTAAAGAAAATATATAAATTTCAAATAACGTTTTTTTTATTTAAAAAATGGTTTCCAATTATAAATAAATTAACAATTATAATACAGTGCTATAAATATTTAATTTCTTTAAATAAATTTAAAGCTAAAAATAATTGTTATTTAATATTACTCAATTCTAAAGTTTAATTATATGAATGTAGTATGTTGACAGTTGTTTTATCAAATAAAAATTTCTGATAAAGTATGTTTAAATAAATTTAGTTCAAAATATAAAATTTCATCATTATCCCATCCTAATTCATTATCTTCTTCAAATTGAGAGTTTCAACATTATTGTTCAAGGTATTAAATCAAATAACGTATGCTTCTCAAATAAGTGGTTGTGGGTGGACAGTTATGGTGGAATTACCAAGAATTTGTAAGAATATCATAAACATTTAATTTTATTTTACTGCTCTTGTCCCTATTTCTTGAGATATCCCCATTTTCAACGATTATTACCAATTTTGATTTTTTAGATTACAACGCCATCTGTGACCGAAGTGACTCAACCGTATTGGAGTAATTTTTCTAGAGAATCCATTTCTGAAATAGAAATTGGGGTTCCCATTTAAAAATTTTAAATCCTTCCCTCCCGGGGGGTGGGAGGTTCGAGTTTTGTATCATATATATGTATATATATATATATGTGTGTGTGTGAGAGAGAGAGAGAGGTTCGTAATGTTTCTCCAGAAGTCTTAGGTAGTATAATTATTGTTCGTGGGAAAAACGTCAAGCATTTGTTAACAGCGTGACTCAAAATTACTCGTAATTAAATTTCTGAATTGTATAACAAGCATTGCAATCAAACTTTGTAATAAGTGACTGGAAAATATGTTTTCCAGTGTCCGTTTGAGTTACGTAAAGTTGCGATCGTTAGGAACGAGCCTCGAGACGCCGCCATGCTCTAAAGGCAATCGTAAAAGTAATTTCAAGACAGTGGCATTAATTATTGATTCGACTGAAGACGCAAAGTGACGGCCCCGATTCGGATTTCCTGCAGTCTTCTGCTTTATAAAAAGTTCAAATAATTGGTCACTTGTAATTTGTCGCACAGATTTATTCCTATAAACATTTTCGAAAGCCAGTGCTTAATTTGTAACAGATTTGAAGGATTACTGAAATTGCGTCTCAGTAATTTTAACTTAGTTTGGATAATTAATATCACTAAATCCTATATTAGTGATAGATAATTAAAAACAATTGTATTTCTTCTTTTAATTTTTCTGATCACGGTGTAGCGCAGAAGATCCATCACCAAGATAATTCGTCGATTAGGACTGAATATTCAGATACAGGCGCAGCAGATGCGGCGGTTTTCCGGGATTACAGAGGCGCTGAGTACTCGCGAAGATTCGTGCCTGGAGGATTGAGGATGGTTGGCCAGCAGGGAAACATGACCAATGTAATTTTCTACAAGGCCAGACCCTTCCTCCGAAAATAAAGATCACGCGATCGTTGAAAATTAAATACGATTAGCGAAGACACGTCACGAGGTGTCTGCCGTTTTACCACGTAGAAGGGGTTAATTAGAGATTGGCTAGAAGGTGGCGAGCAGGTGGAAAAGTTAGCGTTGGTCGAAAGTTGGAATGCAAGGAGAAGAGAAATTCCGTATTCGTTTCAAGTCGGAAATAAGAGGAAGTCTGGAGAAGGAGAAGAGAAGAAACGTGAATACGCAAGTTGAGTTCATATTGTAGCTTCTAGAAGAATTTAGGAAGAGAAAAGAAGACGCTTTCTCTATTTCCGAAAGCAAACGCAGACTCGCACAAAGGAATAGTCTGATCTCAGGTCTTACTAAAATCTAAACAACGTCGCCGACATTGAAGACTGATTTTTCTCAACACTAATCCCAGTGAAAAAACCAAAGACTTTCAAATCCAGCTCCCTATACAGGTAGAAGATTACACAAGCAGATCTTCTTACCTGAAGCTATATGGTTACAGGAAGCTGAATAAGAGACCCAGGCGCGATCTCTGCTACACGTCGAATTAACCCTTATAAGTCTCGTGTAAAATAATACACTGACCTAAGAAGTTACCATTTCAATACAGTAACCATGTGGGAATTTAAGTCATATATATACATATATATTTAATTATAAAATTTGTATAATATTGTTGTTTTATGTTACTAACATACAATCCTTTTAAAACGGTTATAAGTTCAGGAAGCATTTTCTAGTGGTGGATTATCGACTGAATTTTTGATCATGGTCTATAGACTTACGCAATTGTATATTTGGGCTGATTACGTCTCCCTGTCACGATATATAGCAATTCAATTCATCGATTGCAAATTCTCCCTTTACCTTCAACTGCAACAATTCTCTTTCTTTACTTACATTTCTGTATTCGTATTTTACTCTTTTTGTGTGTAACAATTTCGACCCAATTTTTGTACACCTGTTTCTCACGACCCGTAAACTATTAGTTAGCGATGGTGGTGGGGAGGGGAGAAGGGAAATTTTTAAAACGTGCATAAAGGGCCGAAATTGACGATGAATATAATTTTTTTCGCGGTCAGTGACATTAATGGTGTTACTTCCGCCATTGTTTGTGCATAATTTGACGCCAACTCACCATGAGAGCGGAACATCCATAGATGGTGGGGCTTGAAGAGGGGTTACATCGAATTGAGGGTTATGAGTGTCGCTGAGTTCCGTTCTGACATTCAATGTGCCACTTGAATTGTACGTTAGGCCCAGGGTGTACGGAAGGGGGAGAGAAAGCTGTTCAATGGCTATTACATAAGAACAATACGAAGTTGTGAGCACTGCTGGCTCTATTAGTGTACCGGTAAAATTTATTTTTACTTTCTTAATATTCCGGGAATATATGTGGCTGTCTTCCTCGCCTGTCGTAATATATCAACTGTACCTTTAAAGAGTTCTTTTCCTTGTTTCTGTGCTTATTTAAAGTTACATAAGATTTAATCACTTCTTTAAGGCGCTGATTATGGAGAAATTAACATTCAATCAGCTCTCATACGGTAGAGGGAAATAAAAGATAATTTTTCAAGAATTTTACGCTATACCTGATAGTTTCATCACATGTTGAGAAAAAAATTATTGTAGCATTTAACACTGTTGCAAGCAACGCCGGGTACCCAGTAAATAAATTATAAAGTAATCAGCATTTGCCATGAGATAGTCGGTATCATAATTGACGTTACAATCAGGTTTACTTTAACCAATCCAGATGAATCATTTACGGAACCCTTCACGCAACGGGGTTAAAGACCTTGCAGAAATCTAATTGGAGCTGAGCTGATCGAATTGCTTTGTGTCAATGGCCCTCCACCTAATTATTCTCTCTGTAATTGGCGACGTTCCAGGTGTTTCACAGCTGTTATCCGTCGATAACTGACCTTTGAAGGCCAACCAATATTTTATTTCCTTCATAGTCAATACACCGGAAGATTTTCAATAAATTCACAGTGGAGCGAAATGTTCAATGGAGCAAGGCTGCCTCTGGGGGATTTCTTTCTCCCCAGATTGACTGCGAGGATTACCTTTGGGGATGTTTCGTACACTCTGTTTTTTCTCAAGGTTCTGTATTTAGGAGGTGTATGTACTGGGGTCGAAGACTTTGGGGCATACGGTAAGAGTTGTCCGTTGATCCCGTTGGATACGTCTCCTAATACTCCCAGAGACACGGAGAAGGGAATGCTGCGACCTCACAGAAAACTCATCTCCTGTCATTCGGAAGGAAGTAACAATTAGGACCCAATGGCCCGACCTACCGTTTTAGTTGGAACACTGGGTATGATCAGTAAACTATAACCCGGGAGCCCAAGTCGACCCTTTGGCTACCTTGTTCTGTCTTAGACATCCCCCCTTTCAATTCCATTCCTATTCTATTTAAAGATAAGTTGCTTGTTTCAGGATCACTCTCATGTAGCCTATTAACCAAAAAAAAGTGTTTTGTACCTCCACCCATAATCTAACCATTCGGTAAAATAAACCTTTTTTTGGACAATATTTTCCTATTAAATGTTAATTACCTTCAATCAATATATATGAAAGATGATTAAGAATTTTCAAAGGTTAACTTATGTAATTTATCACTTAAATTAAAATCAAGGGTAGATAGTTTCAGACTAGACTTTCACATATGCGGAAACACACGGGAACTTCAAAGCAATCCCCTAATAACTTATCGGCGGCAAATTTGTGGAAAAGTTTATTTTTTTCTATCGAAGTCAAGGCGAAGGTATTATAATTTTTTCCCCTACGTTGGGCGGACGAAGAGGCTGTGGAGTCGTTAGAATTCTGGGATTTACACATTTCGAACGCACATAACGCCACACTCGATACGAAATTTTTAGCAATGATTCCGTGATATTCACAACCTATTTTACCCGTAACTTAAATCCTCTTCCTTGCCTGTGCTATCCTACTCTAGTTATTACGCTTCCCAAGTAGCAGAATTCCTTAACTTACATCAAAATATCCCTCCTTAATCTAACAACCTTAGACTTTCCAGTATTTCCCGTACTACATTCCATCAGCTTCGTTTTCCCTCTATTAATCTGCATATTGAAATCTTTATCAATACCACGTTCATGCCATTTATTATCGTTTCCAAGTCTTATTCTGACTCCCACAATACCACAAAATTATCACCAAACCTTAGGGTTTTTATTTCTTCTCCTTGCAGTATGATTCCCTTTCCATATTCCGTTTTAACTTTCTTCGTCGCCTGCTCTCTATATAACTTCTATATTTATTTTTTCTGTCTTTCCTGACTCTCAGCTAGGTGTGAAGTTTCTCCGTCGACTTTTAAATCTTTAACTTGTTCAGAAATTACATTTCTTATGCTTTTGTGTGTGTGTGTGCTCTCTAGTGTGCGCGTATTGTTTTTTATGATTTTAACTACATCCTGTTTATTTTAATTATTTATTTGAAGATTAATTTTAATTAACTGTGTTCTTTATTTTGTTCTTATAATTATTTTGTTATTTGTAATGTAAGACCTATCGTAATTCTTCAGCAGGGGGCTAATTAAAACAATAATAGATCATAATTTTAATGTATCACAGTCTTCACGGCATAGTTATATAACTTCAGAGAAGAATGGATAGTATGTGTAAATTGGTTACAGGTGCCTTGATTTTATTTCTAGAATAAAAGGATTGTTTTCAATTGAAGCTCACCCACGGACGCTGTTAAAAACAACTTAAATAACAGGATGGAAAAGTTTCGACGGACCACCTTCATGAACTTCAAGGCTGAGATTCAATTGAAAGCGATTCTTCTGTTGTAGAATTAAAGTATATTTAATAATAAGAATGTCTGACATTAGGGGTCTTCATACCCATGTTACTGTATATTTTCAGAGATGAAACTTCCCAACGCTTTAGGGTACGGAGGAGCCGGAGTGTTCCTGCTCGCCGTGGTCATGGGGTTTTATGGAATGCCCAAGCTAATTAACAGCCAGATATCAGGGGTAAGTTAACCCTCGTTATTGTGTGAACAGTCGCCATAGTTTATGGCTGTCTGTCTGCCTGGGTATAACAGCAGTCTCATTCACGTCATACATATTGAAACGCTACACATGCGGACGGAACTTGTGGTAAATGTTCTCAAATTTCAAAACATACTTTATTATTCCGATGTGCGTGGTCCACCGAGGGGGAAGGAATCGCTTGTCGATAGTCGTAAAATAATAAGGACCCGAATGTATGGGAAATTTAAACGTTAGTCCAAGGCCATTCACGAATTCTCCCCCACCGCGTCATCTATTCACACATTAAAAAATCAGCCTGAAGACCAGTTAGGAAAATAATCCTTTACTAGGAAACACGAGTCCTTACGATATTTATTATCGTAAAAATATTTATTAACCCCTTCACTGATGGATATTTTTAAACAAATATGGCAAATAATTTCATATTATTTTATTACGTTTACTTATTACCTACAGGTAGATATATATCCATTTAAATGTTTTACAAAGTTTTTTTTAAAAAATATTTTCTTATTGCTTAATATTTTCGCGTAATTTTGCATAAAAATTCAGTTACATGTATCACAAAAAAATATCCACAAAAATTCTTCACACTAAAAACACGTATTACTGTTAAAATAATAATATAATTAACTTTAAATTTAAAACACATAAACATATTATATAAGCTAAAAGTTAATTTTTGTGTGTAAATGTTTTCGAATGCGTGACCTTCGGAATAGTCGGCTGGAACGTAATTCATTGAGTAGGTCCGGTTTTTGTGAAAAAAAGACGTTAATTGACTTACTTTGTATTTTTTTTATAAATCTATATTTTTAAATAAAAAATTTTGTATACGGTTCGCTACTGATAAACTTTTAATATTTCACTTATATTACCATTTATTTATATGTATTCTAATATTTTTGTGAATCAAACAGTCAATATTAACTATTTTTCCAAATATTTGAATTTTTCTTTCGTTTCAGAATTTGCAGCTGAAAAAAGGGTCTCAAATTCGAGAGATGTGGTCCAACTTTTCCGAGCCTGTGGACTTTAAAGTTTACCTGTTCAACGTGACGAACCCTGAGGCAATCACGAGAGGGGCGAAACCCATCGTGCAGGAAATAGGCCCTTATTTCTTCGAGTAAGTCAGAAAAATTGTTACAGATTAAGGAAAATTTTCTGGAGTTTATGTCCCCACACACTTTTTGAGTAATAGCAGACAGAAAAACGTTCAGTTTAAACTTACAACGTTTCGGCTCCTATTTCAGCCAACTTCAGGCTGTGACGTGACTGGAAACTCGTGCATTAAAGTAGTGAAACCTGAATCCGACACTCAGAATGGTTACGAGGAAAGCTTTTGTGGCTAACAATGTATAATAATAAGTTTTAATAATACTGAAGCAAATTTATAATTTCACATTTCCATGTAGCCTGAATTGCTAATGATTTCGAATGTTTTCACAGTGAGTACAAGCACAAGGTGAACCTGAAGGACCACAAAGAGGACGACACGTTGTCCTACAACCCCAAGATCACGTGGTTCTTCAATCCGTCCAAGAGCGCTCCTGGACTCACGGGGAACGAACTTATAACTATTCCTCACCCTCTCATCCTCGTAAGTTAAACAGACCGTAATATCTGGCTTTGCTAGAGTTCTCTCATCTATATATCTGTCTGTCTGTTTGACTCGAATAGGCTCCGATATGTCTAAACGGATTTCAATAAAATTAAAAAAAATGCAATTTAACTTGAATATTAGTGCATATTTCATTTCTATAATATATATAAAATTTCTACGTGAAGGTTTCTTTTCTATACGTGCATTAAAATCTCAATAATGAATGCGGGTAACCTATACTCCTGATCTGTTTATCCTTAGAAACCACTTAACGGATTTCAATGAAATTTCAGGGATTGACACGGGAATTTTAACTTAAATTCTCGTGTATGTTACATTTCTTGAAGAGTTCCGAAGATATTTATATAAATATTTATAAATCCTTGAATTGCCGCGTGAATTACTATTCAACTTTATCAAAGCTCTGCACTTGTTGTTCAGTGAATGTGAATGTAACAGGTTAAATATTATAAACGTTATCGATCGGGGTAAAGTCACATAACCGATCCGCCGCACAAAAAGAAACTCCGAAAGTAACGCAGCAGTAATGTCTCACAACGTGTAACATCTAAATATTTATGAGTTGCGTTCCATGAAACTTCAGACAGGCACAATTACAGTCATAATTAGAATAATGTATATAAATAAAATCCTTAAATATCGAGATTTATGAGGTCTTCCCTTTGGCGTTCTTGTATCATTCATCCGGTTCCTTGATATCTCTTCCTTCCCCCTTTTCACGTCAAAAAAGGTCACACGTCTAAGAATATTTTTGTCCCTTTTGATTTCCTATACCATTCAAAGGTCCTACCCTAAAGACATATCGAGCTTACAACAGGATACATTATGCCCTCATAAAGCGTGACAAGTGAGATGTTTATTCGCTGCGTGCGTGCGTCGGCGGCAACACCGAATAAAAAAATAAAACAATTAAAAACCATCATAACTTAAATAAAATGTTAGTTATATTTAAGCATACTTTTACGTTCGACAGGCTACGTAAGGGTTAAAACTTTATTTCAAGGCTAATCAGATAAAATATAATGTTTCTGTTAATCGTGATATAATAATTAAATTAGCATTATGTAATGATACTTTTAATTAGTTAATCTTCTTCTTTGGCTTTACTGCCCATTGAGGGCCTGGGCCTACCAGGTAGACTGCGGACTGTCATCTTGCATGACACAATTTTCAATTAGTTAATAAATATGTAAAATGTTTTATAAATCACAGGGCAGATGATTTAGGCACGTTACATAAGGAACAGGGCAGATATGCACCTAAGAGATGGCAGTTTTGATAAAATAAAAATACAAAGCTAAATTACAAGAGAAAGAAGTTAATATACAGAAAAATATTAAAAATAAAATTTTAAAATATTTCAGGTCCTTTTTTACAAAAAAGCACATAACTTTTCAGTGCTTCTACTTCTTTATTTTTAGGGGAAGGCTCTAGTAGCCTTTCAAGGAAAGAATTCCAGTTCCTTTTTACGATGAAATTTCTACTCACATTCGTTCTTTTGGTCCCTTTCCTTTATTTTATATGTATGGCCGATTTTTAGAGAAAAATGTGGATAAACTAAGGCGTTCTCTTATTTCTTCCCAGGTCGTTTAAGCTTTGTGGATTGATCCAAGTCTAGCCCGTTTTCCTCAATCATCGAGAGTTTCCCATTTACTTTCATACCCATCGAAAATCCCAACCCGTTTCTGAATTTTATCCGGCGCATTGATGTGTTCCTCTTATTAAGGATCCAAATTTGCAGCACCGTTTCCTATCACAGGTCTAACTAGAGAAGTGTAATCGGCTGTCTAATATAATTGACTGTTCATGTGTAATTTTTTGAAGATGCCAGCTGTTTTATAGACTCTATTAAGATGCTGAGTCATCACGGTGGTTGTTATGACGTCATGAGGTAGGGGGCTTGAACAGGTAAAATTTCCATTAATCGCGTTTTGACAAAGAGATTACCGTCTTATTAAATACTGTAGCGGCCCAATGTTAACCAGATAGCACATATTAGTATAATTATTGTACTGAAAGGTTATTTAAAAAGTTGAATGAATATACTTAATGTTAATAATAAACGTAGTTTCCATACGTAACGTTATCACAAGTTCTTTAACTGTAACGTGTTGGAGGTGAAAAGAAAATAACAGGATTGGGATGTATGAGATAATAATAAGTAGAAGATTTATGACTAAGGAAAGGGACAGGCATGGATACAAATCTGAGAGGCTTTTTTATGTTAGTGTCTCTGGTCCATAGACCGTGTTATAAAGTTCGCGCCTTACGCTGTTCTGCATGCAGGCCCGCGAGGCAGAGGGAAACTACATCTCGAATAACACATTGAAAATATAAATAAACCATTACTATATTAGGGGAGTCAGAAGAAGGCTTTTATACCATAATAAATGCCATAACCGTGGTCATGGTGTTCAATATGAGGATTAATAGAGGGGAAAACCAAGGTAATGGTGTGTAGTGGAAACAGTGGAATAACTATGGGTGTTAGATTGGGAAGGGATATTTTGACGGAAGTTAAGGAATTCTGCTACTTGGGAAGCGTAATAACTAGGGATGGTAGAATTATAGTAGACATAAAGAGTAGGATAGCACAGGCAAGGAAGGCTTTCGCGAAAAAAGAGGAATTTACTTACTGGTAATATAAGTGTGAATATTAGAAAATCATTGCTAAAAATGTTCGTATGAATTGTCGTGTTTTATTGGTGCGAAACGTGGACGACAGTAGTTGCAGAAAGGAAAAAAATAGGAGCCTTTGAACTGTGGTGCCACACGAGAATGTGATGGGTTTATAGAATCACTAACGAGGGACAATATGGAGGATGTTGACAAATAGAAGTAATAGATTAATAGGCCACGTTTTTGAGACAAGGGGGAAAAACTAGCATTAGAGGGAAGTGTGTTGCGGAAGAATAGAAGAGGGAGGCAAGGATGGAATTAGCTAAGTAGATTAGGGAGGATGTGGGATGTGGAAGTTATGCGGAAATTAAAATACTTACGAAAGATATATTTGTTTGGAGGGTCGCATCAGACTCAATACCACAACATCAACAATTGAAAACTGGTCAATTGGCCAGCAATAATTATGTAAATGCTATTTATTTAATATAATTAGGTGCACGTCAGCAGGCAAATTTTTAAAACCATAAGAAATGAAGTCCGTAGAAAGGTCGTAATTACCTAATTATTTTAAAAAATATTCTGACAAATTAACTGTATTTTTGATTTATAAAATCCATATTACAATTTTTTAAAAATTTCGAAACAAACTTGCGCATTATAGGGTTTGCTTCAGACCAGTCTTAGGACTAAATACCACAACTTTCCATTTAAATAGCATTCAGGCCGTCGGAAGAAATCCACGACGCAGAATTGTTCGCAATTGTACTTATGTTTTATATGAAATAAATTAACGACCAGTACGACGGAAACTTCCTTAATTTTAGATTAAACGACGTTTCGTCACCACACCCAGCTGGGACATCTTCAGATTTTTCGGTTGAAGCTACCCTTGAAGGCGGTCAAGTTTGGATTTTTACCCTATTGGCAATTTCTCGACGAAATTTAAGAGCTGGAGAAGCCCCGAATATGGTGACGAAGAGTCGTTTAATTTAAATATATTTTAAACTATTCGTTAATTTAGTAGCCTAATTATTCGAATGCCAGTCGTTAATTAATTTACTATTTGTAATTATGTTTTATTTATTGGATTGAAAATTTTCATCTTTATATTTTAATGAAGTATACTGTAATCGAAAGTATTTTTGTTTATTTTTTTTAGCTTGAAGAAATCCACAAGTATGGACGGAACGTTTTACATATACAAATTTCTTCAGGTTTTAACTACAGACAAAAACAATCTACATAAACTTTAGTTACAATTTAAAACATGAAAAAAAAATTATATGTATCCTTTTTACCTGATGAGGTTCCAAAATGGTACACCAGACATCGCTGAAGTTTTATTATAACTTTTAAGTAGTCTGTAAAAATATAATTTAGTTTACATTTACATAATTTATTAAAAAACTGACGAATGGGGTACTATTATTTAAGTTCACGCTTATTAGATGAAGAATTAAGCAATAATCAGATAAACCTGGCTGATAAAATATATACCTCATGTAGTCCACAAATATGGACGAAACGTTGTAAATGTATTAAATAAATATCATTACTAATTAAATAGTTTATCTGAAAAATAAATATACAATAAATGAGTTAAATCATCCTATTTGTCAGTTTTATTACTTTAAATATTAAATGTTACAACGTTTCGCTCTTTCATTTGAAACTTCTTCAGGTAAAAATTTAGCTGTACAAGGAACCTCACACCACGATTTCTTCAGCCGAAAGTTGTTGTTTTAAGTCAAATTAGCTGGATTTTTTTATTTATAACTTTTTATTCTTTTTTCATCATTTTATTCTGAAAACCTTCAACACGTCCTAATTTATTCGTTCCTTACAATTAAATCCTCAATTCTTGAGGACATCGGTTTCTTTAAAAAGTACAATTTTATTTTAATTTTTTTCCTGAAATGAACTTCATTTTTATATTATACTTATACGTTAATATGGCAAACAAGTCGTTTTTAAAGAATATAAATTGAGAAGTTACATTTGTCCTGCCTTCAGGGAATGGTGCTGACACTTGCGAGGGACAAGCCGGGGATGTTGGGCCTCATCAACAAAGCCATCCCACATCTGCACCGCAATATCCCACACGTGTTCGTGACGGCGCAGGCCAAAGAGATCCTGTTCGACGGAGTCCTCATCAATTGCACGGTAACGGACTTCAGCGCCAAGGCCGTCTGCACGGGAATCAAGAAGGAGGGCAAAGACCTCAAGAGACTCGGGGAGAACCTTCTGGCCTTCTCGTTCTTCGGCCATGTAAGTGTCTAGTGTCACAACATGCGAATGTAGTACGGTTCAGATGCAACGTACGCCCAATGGTTAGCTCTTCCATCTTCCAAGTAAAAGGTCTGGAAAGTTATTGACTTGTAGCACCACCATTAACAGACATTTTGGGCTTACCTTGATATCTGTGTCATAACCAAATACATTCTCATTTAAATAACTAAATTAATCAGACTTAATATAATAAATAACGGCCAACAGTAAAAAATAGAAAAATTTATTTTGAATTAAAAAACGTTTCGCCCCCAACTTTCGGGAACATTTCAGTTCTCATCAAATTTAGTGTTGATACTTCAACGTCCGGGGACGAAAACCTTTTAATTCCAATTGTTGTTGTTTTTTGGTATTCAGCCCTAAGACTGGTCTGATGAAACCCTCGATGCTAACCTATCTCGTGCAAGCCTTTTCATTTCCGTATAAATATCACATCCCACATCCTCCCTAATCTGCTTAGCTTATACTATCCTTGCCACTCTCTCTTCAGTTCTTACCCCACACACTTCCCTCTGATGATAATTTTACAAGACCTTCATGTCACAAAACGTGGCCTATTAATCTATTCCTTCCCTTGTTCAACATCATCCATATTGTTCGCTATTCCCTCATTCTGTTTAGCACTTACTCGTTAGAAATTTTATCCGCACTTCTGATTTTCAGAATTTATTTTAAACAAAAAATGTAAAACATTGTCAATTGCACAGAAAACGTGTGCATTATTCAGTGATATCCATCTTCAACAGACTGCCGCATAGAATTAAACAGTTGTCCGATAACCAAGGTAAATTTAAGTCTGAATTATCCTCATTTTTGCTTAGCCACTCCTTCTATTCAGTAAAGGAATTTATAGAAGAATCGGAGACTAGTAATTAGTTTATAATGTTGGAATCGCCTTTCTATTTGGTTACAAAAATTTGTTATAAGTATATTTATCTTTTATATAATAAAATAATGTAATAAATGTACACCCTGACTCATTCCACATCCTTGAAGCTTAGCTTCTTTACAGGATCTACGGAATATGATTATTATTCTATTCTATTCTATTCATAAGTCTAACGAGCGTCTCAGAAACTGGTCTGCTGTTCGCGTGCTATTGTCGGTTGAAAGGAGCTAATTCTACGAGCAGGTGTTTTGGAAGTCCATATTTTATCAAGGAACGTGGCTGTAAGAGGCTTGACTGCCCTCTTAATTCTCATGCAGACACAGGTGAAAAAAAAATTCGGACAATTGCTAAGCATCTACTTTTCCTGCCTGATTTCCACTATGAATTTCTTCGGGAACTTCCGGCCGAGTCCATATTAACTTTTACATTTATTGCCAATTACATTTAATTGAGATTCCATTATGATTTTATTTCAGAAAAATGGTACAGTGGACGAGACGCGTTTGCGGGTGAAGCGAGGCATAAATGACATCGACGAACTCGGCAAGGTCGTGTCCTACAACGGCAAGACGAAAATGGATTCTTGGCGAGGTGATCCTTGCAACGAGATAAAGGGCACAGACTCGACCATCTTCCCGCCTTTCAGGGATGCCAAGGAAGACATCGTGGCCTTCGCACCAGATCTTTGCTTGTGAGTTCAATCAGAATAAAAAGTAAACGAAGCATCTACACATTTTATTTGGGGGGGTAACAAGCTACATGAGGGGTGTTCCTGAAACAGGCAACTCCCCTTTAATAGCATAGGAAGGGATTTTAAAAGGGGTATATTTTATATATATATATATATATATACATAGAGAGAGCGAGATCGTTGTGGAAAAATATAGTGCCACCGAATTTCAATAGCCACTGGTTTTATCACTTCCATATAAATAATTTCGTTTCAGTAATTGAAGCGGAGTTCCCATTATATTACTTTAAAATCACTAACCAATTTCATTTGAATCTGAAATATTTAAATTCTCTTTCTATTTATTTTTTATGTTGGGTTTCACATTTATACAATGTTGTGGGATTTTTTTGACCACGAGATCTGAACAAGATTTATTTTTCGACCTACTTTTAAATACATATAAAAACTTTTATCTTTACGATTATCAGTTGATATAATAATTGATTCGAGCACATACAATATTAAAATAATGAATTTACAAAATTTAAAAGTGTATATAATTAACATGTAGACAAGGAGGTAGGTTAATCCATTGATTAACCTGCAATAGCAGTTGGGTTAGGTTTTTGTGTGTGTGTATGTACCTGAGAGGCATACGACGTGGGTGGGTGAGACCTGATTATTGGAGGATATATGAGGATGTAGCATTATGGTAAGGTGGATTATGATGTGCCTGAATGTTCAGGGGGAAGGATGAGGTCAATTGTGAGTTTTATTTTGAGCCGACGGAAGAGAGTAGGTAGAGGAGGACTGTCATGGAATTGTTGGATCGTGGGGTTTAGATGGTTAAGGACGCTTTTAATTAGGGAGGTTATGGATTGGGAGATTACGCAGTTAACTTTGGGAAGTTTGATCTTATGTTGGATGAAGTAATTTCTAAGGTACCAGAGAGAGTTTGTAATTTTCGGCCTATATCACGATAAGTTCATTTACGTCGTCGATATTTGATGGAAGTGTGTGTGTGTAATATGTGAAATATTTCTGTCTCAGAGCCATGGGTGCGAAACTGGAAGGTCCTGCAGTTTACCTCGGCGTTCACGGGAGCAGATACACGGCGGACTTGGGGGACATGTCCACCAACGAGGACCAGAAGTGCTATTGTCCCAAGGAGGATTCCTGCTGGAAGAAAGGGACGTTGGATCTGGCTCCGTGTCAAGGTAAAATCATCAAAACGATTTACAACAGACAGACGTTAAAACGTACTGGGACTTAACTGAGATTGGGGTGACGACTGAATAAGTCTTTTATAATTTTATTGACAAAATGTTCATTAAAAGATGAAGCAAAGTGGCCACAAACCTTACATTTTTCCAGGTATTTCATAATAATGGTTTGCTTTAATTAGAAAAAATGTGCTATCCCGACAGGAAATCGAGAGCTGAACAAAAACATTGGTTGTCTAGACCACGTGAGGCAAAGGAGATGACGATTTTCAAAGTTGTGATAATATAGAAATAGGAGGGAGGGGAAAAGAATGCGAGAGGAAAGAGAGAAGTGATCAACAGGGAACACACTGACTACGCAGACTAGACTAACGACTAATGAAATTAAATTCAATCCAATCGTTTAGTTGCGATTTATTTTAAACATTAATAATTAATAATTTTACATTAAATCGAAATAAATAAATATATTTTCAGAATTCTAACAATAAAAAAGGTCCCTCCCTAGCGGTTATATTTTTACTTTAATCACATATCAAAGGTGATAATGTAACACAGCGACTCGCCTTACACCAAACTCGATAGTTTCCTTTTTATTTTCATATTAGTATTTACTAAATTTTAAAATTTACCTGACGCGAGAAATAAAACCAAATTATAAATTTCTGTATACATCGTATCGACGATCCAAAGAAGTTCATTTTTTCCTCACCGTGCTGGAACAATAGATAGTAAGTGGAATGAATGACTTATAATTCGCAGTTGGTTTATACGCCGCGGCTACTCCAAGAAATCTTCCCGTAGAATTAATATTTTTTTATATTAATATCTTCTGCAATAAATCAAATATAGATATTCACGAATATTTAAATTTAATCTCATTCTCTTACAACCTCAAATTTTCATTGAAATCCGTCGAGCCGTTTCGGAGCCTATTCTGGACAACATACGGACAGACAGACAATTCAATTTTATTTACTGCTATAGAATTATTCAGTTACCAAATTCATATTTTCAATTTACTGCAAAAGAAAACTCACAAGATGTAATGGTTGTGTTCCAGGAGCTCCCATAGTCGCCACTCTTCCGCACTGTTACATGTGCCATGAGGACTACAGGTACTCCGTCCAAGGATTCAACCCCGATAAGAACAAGCACGAAATTTTCCTCACATTTGAAACGGTAATTTTGTTAAACTTCAGCTTCAAGTTTTACGATTAACAGTATTTTTATTTTCCTGCAACGGACATGTGACATTTATATAAATTAGTAATACCATATCTATATACGAAAAGTGGATTATATTTAAACATTGTTTAAGTTTACAACAAACGGAAAGACGGCCAATAAATTTATTAGTATTTTATTAACATAAATATGACGTTTCTTCTCCCTTTTGATACTTCCTCAAATTTAGCAATTCATGTCATTTACTCCTAGATTCCCTTAATCGAATTAATAAACTTTATGCCTGAGGAAATCTCAAAAAGGAAACGAAACGTCGTATTTATTTTAATTAAATATTAATAAATTTATTTGTTGACTTATTGGCCGTCTTTTTATTTCTTGAAAGTGGATTATGTTTATTAACCATATTTACTTCATTGAAAATCAAATGTCTTACAGGCAACAAAATTTGATTCACATATTAATAAAAACACGGAGAAAAATACTGTGTGGTTAAGAAGTCCTTAGCATTAAGGTCTGCGTAGGAAGTTCTGTGATGTCACAGCGCAGTTTCTTAAGTTCGCGTTTCGATACAGTATTTGTAGTAACAAATTAATTAACAAGATACATAACATTGATTCGCAATGGATGTTAGATTGGGAAGAGATATTTTGAAAGAAGTTAAGGAATTCTACTACTTGGACAGGATAATAACTAGAGTAGGATAGCACAAGCAAGAAAGGTTTTCGTAAAAAGACTAATTTTCCTACAGGAAATATAAGTGTAAATATTTGGAAATCATTACTAAAAATTTTCGTATGGGGTGTGACGTTATATGGGTGCGAAACGTGGACGCTAGGAGTTGCAGAAATGTGCTACTTTATGTGAATGATGAAACTCAGATGGCTGGATAAGGTAACTAATCAAGACGTTCTTAGCAGAATAAGAAAAAAATAACTATGGAGGACGTAGAGCAAGAAAAGGCCTCGTTTTAAGACAAGAGGGTCTTGTAAAATTAGCTTGAGAGGGAAGTGTGTTGGGTGAGAACAGAAAAGGGAGGCCAAAGATTAAATACAAGAAGCATATTAGGGGGGATTTGGGATGCTGTAGTTATGAAAAGGCTTGCGCAAGATAGGTTAGCACGGAGGATTGCATCAGACCAGTCTTAGAACTCAATACCACAACAACAACATATAAAAATAAAATATTTAAATACACCCTTTAACAAAACGTTGTGCAGCTAAACAGTTATTTAATCCTGACATTTTCAGAGCTAAACATAGCAATATTAGTTAAGAAAATGAATTTTCAATTTGAAAGAATTAATGAGCATGTAGTCCACTGCATCTGGTACTTTCTGCTTTTATTATCTTTCTGATCTCGTTTACCTGATGTTTGAGTTTTTTGCAATGGTTTGACATTAAATATATGTAACTTTACAACATAGTTTTCTGACTTTAAAATTTACAATAAATAATAATAAGATTCTGAAAAGTCAGCATTCATTATATCACTATTTATTCACAAAAGCGACGTTTCATGTCCATTTTGAGACTTCCTCAGGTTTAAAATTTAGGAATAAATATGATGTATTGTAAACTTTTAAGCCTGATGAACCCTCAGAATGGGGATGAAACGTCACTTTTGTGAATAAATAGTGATATATTTAATGCTGACTTTTTGGCCGTCTTATTATTTATATGTAACTTTAGTTGTACTGTTATATGTAGAGCAAGGTAGATTTAAAACTAGATGAAAAATCACCACCGAAAATCCTCGAGACGTTTCTAATAATTGTTTAATTTAATGCGGTAACCCGCCTATGTTGGGAATTTCTCGGAAAGCTCATAAAAACGACTTTACCGTCTAGACAACCTGGGTAAAATGGGTGGCGTGAGAACGACATATAAAAAGCTAGGGAGAAGGCCACCGAGGCTTCGTTTGATTGCGCGTTGGACAGTTTTATACACATCTTAGAGAAAACTGTGACGATTGTTAGTGTTCCATAGCTGCAAATAATGAAAACGGACTACCGAATCCTTCGAACGGCAGAAGAAAGGAAACGGCAAGCCCGAAAATAGTCCAGTAGAACCTGCGTGGTTATGGAAACGAACAGCGCAAATATTCCTCCATTGCGGTTCTTATATGTAAATTAATTAATGTTTCAAGCCTTGTAAATCTGAGTTTTTCCTTAAGAAGGCCAACGCTGACTCACGCTTAACATAAATAAATAATGAATTAATTAATTATTTTATATAATAGTAATTTAAAAAACAAAAATTGATTCATATTTTTATTTAACTCTCATTTATGTGAATCAACCACAAGACAGTAATTTGTCTTCTAATGATGAAGTGTTTAACTGTTTATGACGTAATTTGTCCATTTGCATATATTATAACGAGTTATTGTAATGAGCAGTTAGTTTCTCCTGCAATAAACTTAAATGAGCTTTCTCTCTTGTCTGTTTACCTTCCTCAACATTAAAATATCTATCGTCGTAGTTAAATACGGTTTTCTATAATTTTCCATTCTAAAACAGTCCTGCATAAACGATGGTCGTTTACTTCCTCTTTTCTAATTTCAGTTTTTCTACTCACAATGTGAAATAGTAGCCTAAGTGTATTAAGGAGATTACTTTAGTCGTCATGATACTTTTCTTATCTATTTAGCTTTTTAGATGTAGTTGAGTGTCCTCGTGTATACTTTACCAACTCCACAGGTTAACTTCCATAGAAGCCATTACAGCCTCACGACCGTTCCCTTGCTATCGTAATTAAACTTTACATCGGGGACAAAAGGCCTACAATAAACCGTAGTGAACCACAGTTCCACGTGCCGCATCCCTGGTTACCTGCTGGCTGGAGATACTTTAACGCGAACATTTATTACGGCAACTTGGAACTTGTGTACAATTAAGGATCTCAACAACGTCTAAACTGTATCCCGTTACTAAAAATATATTAAATGTTTTACCCCCTTGCTGCAAGGTCAGAATGGTCTGATACAACCTTCCATACTAACTTATCCTACGCAAGTCTTTTCATTTCCGCATAACTACCACATCTTCCCTAAACTGCTTAGCGTATCCGATCCTGTTCCTCCCTCTTGTGTTCTTACGCCAGGCACAACCCTCTAATGTTAATTTTACAAGACCCTCTTGTATTAAAACGTGGCTTCTTAATCTATCCCTTCTCTTGGTCAAAATCCTTCTTACTGTTAGCTCTTCCCCTATTCTGTTTATAACTTCCTCGTTAGTGATTCTGTCCACCCATCTCATTCTCCTATAGCACCACGTTTCAAAGGCTTCTATTCTTTTCCTCTCTGCAACTCCTACCGTCCACGTTTCACACACATATAACATCACATTCCATACCAACACTTTTAGCAATGATTTCCTATTACTCATACTTATATTAGCCTTAAGTAAATTCCTCTAACTGACCCTAGTTATTATGCTACTCAAGTTGCATAATTCCTTAACTTCCCTCAAATATTCCTTCCCAATCTAACACCCTTTGTTATTCCACTGTTTCCTATACTACCCTCCATCACCTTGGTTTTCCCTCTATTAATCCTCATGTTGAACTCTTCCTCCAGGACCACGTTCATACCATTTACTGTGGTATCCAAGTCGTCTTTTGACCCCTCTAATACCACAATATCATCGGCAAGCCTTAGGGGTTTTATTTCTTCTCCTTGCAGTATTATTCCCTTTCCATATTCCGTTTTAACTTTCTTCTTCGCCTGTTCTATATAACTCCTTTCTTATTCAGGACCATTTTCATGCCATTATTATGATTTCCAAGTCTCGTTCTGACTCCCCCAATGATACAATATCATCGGCAAACCTCAGTAATTGTTATTCTTCTCCTAGCAGCATGATTCCTGGTGTCTATATGACGGATACATTACTATGTAGCAGTGTAAAATAATTGATGTCCTCCGATTCCAGATGACCGGGACGCCCATGGAAGGGCGAAAGAGACTTCAGTTTAACTTTTACGTCTTCGCTGTACCGAAGATCGATTTGATGGCAAACTTCCCAACGGCAATGTTGCCTCTCTTTTGGGTTGAAGAGGTAAGTGGGGTTTAATTCATCTCGTAACATATTCGTATTCGAAATTATAGCTTTAAACTGGAAAGAGGTCGTGATTCACAATTTAAGTAATTAAGTTATTATGTTCTCTAATTAAATTTATGATTGTAATAATCTCTCCACTATACTGTCCAGATCGTCAATAAATTTATCGAAAGATGGCATGAATATAAAAACCTAGTGATATGTTTAGGATATGAGAATGGAAAAATTTTGACACGAGCCGTGAATCGATCCCCGCAATGATCCTAACCACTGAGCTAGTCCGAGTCGACACTAGGACCCGACGCGAGATCCCTCCAGCCTTGGACACCTGAACTCAGGCTCACCTACAATTTACTAATCACACTCTCCACAGCTTAGTTAACTAGCAAATCGGTGAAGAATGGGCATTGTGTAAACTGATCTCAATTCAGACTTTGAACCCACTAATACTTCAGATATTCGGTTAGATCCCCCTTTCACTCTTATTCATCCCTTGGGTTGCGTGCAACAGTTACTGTGAAGTCTGTGAGAGTTGCGTGTCCTGCGTAAAAGTGGGTCACTTTGTTGTGCACTAGTTTCTGTTACTTTATTCTTACCTTTATCTCGTGTCTCTATTAATACATTTTTAGCCCAATTTCCTATTTTCCAGTTCTGTCCCAGTTTATTTCCAGGGAACTGGTTTCGATGTTGACAAAAAAAATGTTCCCTGTTCCAAAAATCTAAATTGTACACCTGTAACATAATACTGATAGTCTCAAAGATGTCCACTTAAACTGTTCTAAGCTTCTGTATTAAATACCGACAATGAACAAGATTACTGAATAAACGCACCTAAATCACTAATAGGTGATATCTAAGTATCTAAATAAAAATTTGAAACATAGAACCCATATTCAATCTTTTGTAATGTTACGTTTATAGTATGCCTAATGAAGAATCGAAAGGGAGACGAAACGTCATATTTGCATTAATTTCGTAGTAATATATTTATATGCTGACTAATTTGCCGTCTTTTTATTTATTTAAAAAGTATATTATGGTCTAAACATTACATTAGGATAATTTTCTAAAATACAGTGAAGATACGTTTCAGTCCGAAACCTATTTCATCCAAGACAATATAAATACTGGGTAGTAAATGAACTGTCCGTTTTTCCAATAATTAATTTAAAGTTATTAACGACCAACAGGCAACTCCCCTTTAATAGCATAAGAATGGAAATTAAAAAAGGGGGGATGTGTAAGGTAGAGCAAGGTAGCCAAGGGTTGACATAGGATCCTACCCGGTGTTTCGCCTAATGAGATGCAAGGGAAACCCTATAAAACCCGCATCAGGCTTTTGCGCACTATTCTCACGCCCTTCCGAGTGACGAGAGACGAGTTTGCTGTGGGGTCGCAGCATTCCCTTCTCCGTGTCTCTACCAGTTTCAGTTGGCCGACTGATCCAATGGGGACAGCGGGTAAGTCTTACCGTATGCCCAAGGTCTTCAGCCCGAGTACATAGACCTACTAAAATACGTAAAGTTGCCTCGGCATAAGAGAACTTTGAAATAAGAAGAACAGAGAGTACGAGGCATTCCGGACATAGTCATGTGCGGGAGAAATAACTGCGAGAGAAAACTCCCACAGGCATCCTCTTCCAATTGACGACCAATTAAAAAGTTTTTATTTAGTCGAATTTAAGTTCCCCCACCATATTTGGAACTTCCTCGGCTAATGTTAAATTTTGATGAAGAAAAGATGTCAAATATATAAGAATCCAAACGTAACTGCCTAAAAGGGCAGCTTCAATCGAAATGTGAACGGTCAAGTTTTGATTTTCACACAACTGGGACCCTTTTTCATCAAAATTTAACGTTACGTGAGGAATTCCCAAGTATGGTGACGAAACGTCGATTCAACTAAACAAAAACATTTTCTGTATTTTTGGTGTTAATTTATTTCATTTAATAAATACCGTGATTGACTCTACACGAGGTGAAAGGCCAAAATCAACAACTCATTTTAGTTGTCAAAAAATTATGCCAAGTGCGTAGTAATCAAAGATACACTTGTGCCAATAACATCAGCGAAGTCCTACAGTAGCCGAGAGACGGATGTTTCCAAGTGGAAAACAGCAGTTTCTAAACTACTTCTTTAAGTGCCTCATATTTATTTGTAACAAGTGTTGCGAATGTAGTTCCGTTTTTACCTCGCTCGTTTTCTTCACCATCTCTTTCTTCTTGCGTTAATTAGTGGATAGTCTTGTTTAATAAGTTTTACATTACATATTTTTATGCTTTTATATTCTGTATTCGCACATAAATGTATCAAAAAAATATTATTGGTTGAAACGGTATATTCATTTCTCTTGCTGGCTTGAATCAGTTAACGACTTCACTGTATACTGTATAGAGCCAAGGATATATATATATATATATATATATATATATATCCATGTCTCTACAGCCCATTGAGGGCCTGGACCTACCGAGCCGACTGCGGGCTGTCATCTTGCATGACACTTTCCGAGTGACATGACTTTATATATATACATATACGAAGGGATCTGCTACTATATATATATATAGCTCACCTCTTCCTCGATATTGTTACAAGTATTTTTTGTTCATAAAAGCACCAAAAGATTTAATTCAGAATTTTAATTAAAATTCAGAGCACAAAGTTGGTAATCTAACAGGGCGTAGTCACTCATTCATCCATCGCTAACAACTCTCAAAATTCATCGACGTAACTAAATTAACCACTTAACGCAGACTTTAAATAATTGCTGGCGTATCACCACCTAAATCAGGGTTGATTTGATACCCGTTGATCCGCAACATGGCCGCGAGGATTCGCGGACCACAACACCTCCGTCTCAGTGGACTTTCTCACCTCGACTACTGTTCTCTCCAATAAAACACTCACGACTCACTTGTACGCTTCCGCTTACGTTAGCCAAACGACAATACGTCTCCCCTACAACAATGCGTCTAGGGGCAGTATTGCGCGACACTCGTCCAACAAGTAGCAACTTGCAAGATACATCCCCGGCTTGCGTTGCTTTTTAGCTGGGGATATAACTTTACATGTTACAGTATATATATATATATATATATATATACATGGCTGGGGCTGTAACTTAACATTTTAGACAGAGATTACATTCACAGTTGAATGATATTGTGGTTCTTTTCCTCCTCCAGGGTCTTTCTCTGGAGCAGAAGTACATCGACACGCTCGACGTGCTTTTCACGACGCTGAAGGTTATCGACGGCGTCAAGTGGACCCTGATGGTTGTGGGACTGTTGATGGCAGGAGGAGGCGCGTTCCTGTACTCCAAAAGGCGCAAGGAGCTGGTGGTGAGTCCTACAGAGCCCACCAAGGCGCCGCCCTCCGCCGTCGCCCCCGTCACCGTCGAGAGTCCAAACTCTCACAGATATTAGGCACCTTCTCTTTCTCTCTCACCGCTTCCAGAAACAATTCCACGGAATTAAGCTTTACGAATGCCTCTCACACAATAACAGTTTTACGGATGTTCTTTTTCAGTTGATAGTTGCCAGCATGCAGGCTGTTGGTGGTCCGTAAACACTTTTTGAGACAATTTCTATCCCTTCTCTTCGTGGTATTTTAATATTGTGTTAATTTTTTTCTAATTTTTACCAATTTTCATATTACCTTTTGTTTTATGTTTATGGCCGGACATGCGAATCTAATATATTTTTAAAAGTACTAAATAACTTTGCCCCTAAAATTTGATGCAGTAATTATATGCGTCACCCAGCTATTTCATTCACCATTTATTATGAACTCTACTAAAGCAGATTGTCGAAGGCTACATGTCAGAAAATCATTACTTTGGTCATGTACGATACACAGAGACAATTACTCCTGTAGAACAAACTAATCCTCTTTGGTAATTACGGATGCGCCAGCCAGTGGATTGCAGACGTTGAGGTTGGTAAAACGACCGTTGCCCCTGAAAAATAACATGAATTGTAGAAAGTAAGGCTAGACACAGAACCTTGTAGAGAATATTTGTAATTTCTACAATCTAGGAAGTTTTTAATTTTCCCTATTTGTGTCTATAGCTACGTGTAGCGTAATATGGCTCTTTTCTGCACATTGTTCTGGACCGATTTCATCTCACCAATTTCTTGCCTGCTTTGGTTCAAGATACTTTTTACCGTCTCTTTTCTGCCCGCCCTTTCTTACATCTTCTTTGCTTTCGTCGTAGTTCAGCGTCTCCTCTAATCTGTGACATACATTACGCATATAATTAATTCCACTTCTTTTCATGTTATTTTAAAACGGTGTTAAATTTTTTCCTAATTTTTACCAATTTACATTTTTGCGGTTAATCTTTTACGCATTGTTTTATGTATATACATTACAAATTACAAAATTCAATCAATCTTTCATACTTCTCTAGCAAATTTTTAACTTCTTGATATGTTGTTATCCTAACAACTTTTCTCTGTTATCAGCATTATCATTCTCAGTAAAAATAGTTTTTTATTAAATATACAATAAATGACATATCAACCTCTCTTTCAGTTTTTATTTTACTTTATATGTTAACCATCAGAACGTTTCGTCTCTCATTTGATACTTCTTCAGGTAAAAATTTAGCTTTACAAGTAACCTCATTCCACGACTCCTTCAGCCATCTGCACCTAAATTATTACCTGAAGAAGTCTCAAATGTTAAATATTTAAATTTAAAAACAAAAACTGACAAAGAGACTGATTTAACTGAATTTTTCATTAATTTATTTACTTACATATGCCACCAGGATACGCAGTGAAACCTTACCTCAAAAACCGATCAGTCCGCGTTCCGATCGTCATTTGTTTTCTCCCTCAGAGATGCTCCATAACAAAGTAACCGCAGATATTACTTCAACCATCGGAGATTACTATTTTTATTGTAATTCAATTGATTTATTTCTATTAGATTATATCGTGAAACTTTTACCAAATATAACTGTGTTGCCCTTAAGTTTTCGGTGCGCGGTCATTCCGTTTCATTTCTACTTTCAATTGTTGCAAAATTAAAAACGTTAAAAATTTAATTACTATGCTAAATTATTCTATTAGTCTTATTATTATATGGAGTCTGTAAAACTGTTATGAGTGTGTGTTGGCTTCTCCCCTGGGAATCAAAAAGGTCCCCTTTCAATATACTTGCCGATTAATCATAGAATATTTGACAACCTAACTCCACCCACGAATACATCTTTCCAAGCTACTTGCAAACCACTGGAACGTTGCCTTGTCTAACACACAATTTTACTAAAGGAAAATAAAAACAAAACGTCAGAGTAAAACTGTGATACGTGAAATTTTATATTTGATATTTTAAAAATAAATGTAATGCTTAACATTGGTCACAGTAATTGGTACACTGTTATTACGTAATTAATTCCACCGTTGATTGTGATCATCGGGTGTTGGGTAGAGAAGGTGAAGGAGATGTAAAATGGCGGCTAGTCGCATAGACCTACAGGAAACGAAGTTGAGACGTTAAGCACAGGATGTTGAGTCTAAAAAGTGATGAAAGAGGAATCTTTCCGGATATTACTAAGTATACTCCATATTATATGGCACGGATTTCACTCTCAGGAAAATAATTCCATATTACACGATTCAGCTTAGTTCCGACCATTTTTCACTTGAATCAGTCAACTATTTACAATGCTTTCTTTTAATATTTAACTTTCTTATTGTATTCTCAATTTAATTTTTTACAATCCTGGGGCTGTAGAAACATGGTGAACTCTCCATACAGTGAATTAAGAATTATTTCCCCCCCCCTCTCCCGCAATGCTACCAACAATTTCGTTGCTAATGACTTTTGTCTTGTTTGGTATCTTCACAGTCACAAACTTTTTACACCATTACAGTAGATTAATTAAAGACATCAGTAATATCAAGTGCATGAAAAAACCCTTGAGTATGAGCAGAAGACCTCAAGTACGAAAAAAGAACTTTTAGCAACACAAAATATATAATAAAAGTACATTGAACTAAATAAAAGTTCCCTAAAATTATGATGATAATAGTACTGAAATACACTTGCCTATAGACTAAGCTGCGGCTATGGTTCACAAAAAACTAGTGATTTAACAACGGCTTGTTCAGAAATGAAGAGAAACGACGTCTTTTGGATGCCACCTGTAGAGAATTGATGTAACTATTTCATCTCTCAAAGAACATTGTCGTAAAAAATTCAGTAATAGTCATTCATTTACTTGGATACTATATCATAACCTTTAAAATTACAGCAGACATCTGTCATAAATCCAAGAAAACGTTACTCCCATCGTCAGTGCAAATACTTATTCCTTCACCATCTAATAGAGACAGGAAAAGACCATTCAAATAACCTCTCCCAATTTTCACTGGCTAATTTTATTCAAACACGGTTCCTTTTGAAGCACTTTATTCGTTTTAGAAACACTCAAAGCTTCCATAGTAATTATCGCTCGTTTTCTCCTGATTATTATTATTATTTTGCTTTTGGATCTTTTCGTATAAGCCTCGTCTTCAACAAATAGTGTGTGTGTGTGTTTGTTAAATAATAGTACATTTTGGAAAATATACCAATATAAATGTCCTACGTTGTTCCTACATATTTATTTTAAAATTTAAACACATTCTTCTAGATCACTAAATATGTTCGCTTCTACAGCACACACACTCGGTGTGCTTCCGCCGTAGCGAATAAATCAGTTTGTTTTTTCTTCGTCGTGAAAAAATAAAACAATTTTATTCTTATTTTGTAAAAAAAAATATAATAACTGAACTGTAACGTAAAATAATTGAACTATGTCTTTCTGTGTAAAATATTTCAATGTAAATTTTAGATGTAATAAATATTTTTCTAAGTCTTGTTGTTTTATTTCTTACTTAATTCAATTCTAAGGGACTATTATATCTTAAAATTCTCAACACTTTTCAGCAAATATTCCAAAAGTAAATGAGTTGAACTTCAAATATATTTTTTGTTCACAAATGACAGTATCATGTACATTTAGGACAGTAGTTAATGATTAAAACAACATAAGAGAATGTCAACATTATGATTTAACAATCAATAATGATGTATAAAATGTTTGATTTGGTTTCGACACAATATTGTTTCTTTTTCTTTAATTAAAGGGTTATGTAGATACGATATATATCGTTGACTATCGAGGTTAGTCGACTTAATATCGATACAGACTATGCCTTAATCAAAGATCAAATTTTTCTTAACTATGTTCAATTTCCAGTTACAATTCATTTTAAATGTTATTTTTTTACTAACGTTTCCAATTATATATGTATTAAGATTATATGTCAACTTAAGTGTTGTTTTAAAATTAACAGAGAAAATGACCTTGGTTTTTTTATATTTTAAATGGCATATTATCTATATTTAATTATGGCTCGTTTCCAGTGTTTAATTTTAAACTATTCTTTACTTATGGAGAGAAATCATTTAAATATTATTATTATTTTATTTTGAATCACACTAACCCCTAGGGTTTTAGCGACTATACTGTAATGAATTAAGGTGGTGATTAATATTTTAGTCCATCATTGGCGAATTCCGCCATTCCACTCAGACGGGTACAACAAGCAAGACACCAGCCATGCGAGACATCAACGAGCTGGACATTTGATTGAGGCTGGGGAGTCGTGTAATCCACCATTCACCCCCATTGTGGGGGAATGAGCAGAATCGACTTGGAGTGAATAAGGGACAGAAATTAGGCAGTTGGGAAAGAATCTTCGAAGGAGGAGGAAGTCAGCGGGGAACGAAATTTGGAAGGAGTAGGAACGTGGAGAGGAGATGACAGAGAAATCAGCCTTTTAGGAATTAACTTTGAAGTAGCGAGGCAGAGAAAAGGCGAGGTATCGAAAATTGGTCAGTGGAGTGGCATTTTGAATAAGGAGAAAGGCAGAGGAGACGATATTGTTGATTGGGTCTGGCTCGTGTCTTGGAGCGGATAGTGTGGAAATTTGACAACGAGACCCTACAGGTGAGTCCAGCCGTAGTAACACAGAGAACGAAACTAAAAATCTTGCTGGCGTAAGAGAAGGAAAGAAGACCGACGGCAGGGTGAAGGTGGCTTCGCCCTTCTTACGTAATCGCGGAACCTGAATTCCCGGAACGAAGTGTATTAATGTACAAGGCCGCGATTTCCGGGAAGCCAACCCCAGATAACAGAGCTGGACCCAATTAAGGAAGCAGCCGGCTCACAGACACAGAGGAGCGGAAAACAGGTGTGTCAGCGCCAATTAATGCATATTGAGAATCTTTCTTCTGGGCAAATCCCCAGTCATGACCCTTATTAGATTGAGTCTCTTGCTGAGCTAGTTGTGGCATTCTAACAGCCCCAAATTTGTACTTAAATATTCGTTTAAATTAAATAATTTGTTTTAATGTTAAAGTAATTAATTTGTACTAATTTAAGTTTTAAAAAATCAACTTTCCGCACCCCCTTCCCGAAGTCACATTATAATACATTAAATTTGTAAAATTAAATTAATCTGACTTATGAATAACATACAAAGAATGACAAAAAGTCAGAATGGAATAATTTAATTTTAATACGTTTCATCACTCATTTTTAAGGACCTTCTTAGTTCTTAAATTAAAAATATTCGTCCAAAGACTTCGCAGCCGCAGCAACATGGAATTTTGAAACCTTTGAATTAAATAACTGACGGTGTTCCGAAAGTTGGGGGACAAAACGTATTCAAATTAAATGATACCATTTTATTTATAAAATTAAATTTGATTTACATAATTTTAAAATATTTTATGATACACTTTCACATAAACTTAAGATATTTACACTTAATGTTTATATTGCACGTCTATAGTTTTCAGTTGCTTTTTCTTTGGTTTTGTACCTTTGTTTTTAACAGTTTATCTCTCTAGATATTCATAGAAATGTAAAAGTAGATTTAATAATTCGTCAGTTACTATAGTTATTAAGACAATTGAACAAACAATCAGTGTTATTAATATAATAAATTCTAGTATTACGTCTAATGACTGTACACTATTATTTCACAAACCGTAACTTTAAATGTCATCGTTGCAAAAGAACTCGTCTATTGACGGAACGGGACCCAAGGAACTTAAAAGGCACGATGGCAAAATCAATGCATGAATTATACAAGAGTTGTCTTTGTGGCTGTACCGTGATTTCTTTAGCTTTGTGTCGGCCATTTCTTGTGCTATAATTTTAAAACGAATTATAATTTAAGAGTAACACAAAGAAGGTTCACGGTCTGTAATATTGTTGGAGTTCTGCGTTGTTTTGTCGAAAGGAAGAATATTTCTTTTAAATAATACATATTAAACTAACCCTCTTGTTTCACAATAAATATTTTATTTTGTCATATACTGATCAATATCTGTTGTCTTCAGAGACATTCAATATTCAAACCATTTGAAATACAGACGCATAAAAGCAATAATAAGTAACAACGACGTCCCATTTCAAGATGACGTCAACGGTTTTAAATTCGTTTTTAGGTTTCAAATATTGGCTTGCATAAATTCTGTTTGGACTAGACTTTAAGGAGTCTCGTGACCGTCTCTCGGACAGTGGATTGACTTCCCACTGTGCGTTACCGATGTAAAGCAGTGGGAACAGTAATTAGAATAGAAGATCAAGAAAAGAAAGACGTAATCAAGAAAGGAGTAAGACAGTCTGTGGTCCATCCGGTTTAACTTATATATAGAACAGGTTATGAAACAAGTTAAAACGGAATATGGAAAAGGAATCTAAACAAAAATAAAAACCTTACGCTTTGTCGACGATATTGTAGTTTTAGGCAAACCAGAAGAAGTCATGGAAACCATAATAAATGGCATGAACGGAGTCCCGGAGAAAGAGTTTAATATAAGGAAGAATAGAGGGAAAACCAAGGTAATGGAGTGTAGTATTGGAAACAGTGCAGTAACTAAGGGTGCTAGGTTGGAAAGGAATATTTTGACGGAAGTTGGGGAATTCTGCTACTTGGGAAGCGTAATAACTAGGGATGGTTGAAGTATACCAGACGTAAAGAATAGGATAGCAGAAGGCAAGGAAGGTTTTTGCGAAAATTGAGGATTTCACTTTGACTAACACAATCATTACTAAAAATGCTTGTATGGAGCGTGGCGTTATATGGGTCCGAAACGTGGACGATAGGAGTTGGGGAAAGGAAAAGAATAGAAGCCATTGAAATTTGGTGATATAGCCGAATTATGAGAATCAGATGGGTGGATAGAATCACAAACGAGGAAGTTTTTAACAGAATTGGGGGTAAGCGAGCAATATGGAGGACGTTGACTGCGAGAAAGGATAGATTAATATACCACGTTTTGAGAGACGAGGGTCTTGTAAAATTAGCACTAGAGGGAAGTGTGTGGGGTAAGAACAGAAGAGTGAGGCTAAGGTTGGAATACGCTAAGCAGAATAGGGAGATTGTGCTAGTTATAAAGGAATGAAGAGACGTGCGAAATATAGTTTAGTATGGAGGGTTGCATCAGACCAGTCTGAGAACTGAATACCACAACAACAACCTAAACTTGAGCTTCCTTCCGGAAACTTCTTAAAATTCTCAATATTTATATTCATGTATTCATTCCAATGTGACACCTTAAAGAGTTATTTGTATTTACTTTTCTAAATTCTCTTCCGTCCATCGCTGAAGAAGTTGTATCAATTGATTTTCCTGTGACTAATCCCGACCTTTCAACATCCTTCATTCCTTCTTTCCTTCCTTGACTTAGCACATTGACGGCCTTGGTCTACCAGGTTGATTGCGGACTGTCATCGTACATGGCACATTCGGAACCTGGAGTGATAACCTGGTCAGCGTATCGATTCTACAGCAGTCTTAACCCCAGTCTCCGAGACCATGACGACACAAGCGTCGACGCCCTCGCCGGGATTTGAACCCGGGATCACTGTGTTGTTAGGCAGAGATGCTAACCACTAGGCCACAGAAGGTCGGCCTTCAACATCCTACTTCATGTAATCATAACTACGTAAAACTTATCGATTTAATTAGATCGACGTTTCGTCACCATTTGCGGAACTTAATCAGTTAATTTCCTGCTATTTCGTATTATCTATTTCGACAATATAATGATTCAATATTTAACGTCATTCTTCAACAAACTCGTAGCTCGGAACTGCCCTTGGTGGCGGTCCAGTTTATATACTTATACATTTTGGCCTCAATAGTTCATCAAACTTTATAACTAAGTAAAGGGCTTAGTCAGTTTAATTTTCTATAATAAAATTTTGTTGTCTGTAATTGATCATTAATTTACTCGATTTCAGATTTCCTTTACTTTGAAATAAAACGTTTTGTCGAGTTTAAATTATGAGTTTAATTTTGAAATCAATTTTTGATCCATAAAGTGAGAACCTTTGATACGAGAACTTCCCAAAGTACCTATTTTGCTGGGTTTAAATTAGGAGTTCAATTTTTTATAATTTTTTGGGACCATAAAGTGCCAACCTCTGAAACGAGAATTCCCCAAATGCCTCTTTTACTGGCTTTACCAATATTATGTTGTATAAGGTGCCAACCTCTGAAACTAAAACTTCCCCAAATACTTCTTTTGTTAGCTTTATAGTATGACTTTAATTTTTAATCAATATTAAGTTACATAAACTGCCAACCTCTGAAACGAAATCTTCTCAAATACCTGATTTGTTGGCTTTATATTGTGAGTTTTATTTTTAATCAATTTTTTGTGACAAAGTGCCAACCTATGAAAGGCGAATTTCCCCAAGCACCTGTTTCCGGTTCCGGCCTCCTGATAACAGCGATATCCGGGCTTATATTGACATTTAATATGTAAAAAATAATAATAAATTTTACGTAATGTGATGCTCAAATTGTGAGAGAGTAACAGGTACAACATTACAAAAATAGAATTATGGAACTCAAATTAAGAGTTAAAAAATCACATACACAAGATGTAAATAATATCTTAATTTCTGAAGCAGTTTTCTAGCAAATTTACAATTTTTTGGTATAGTAATTATGGGGAGGGTGGAGGGATATTTTCCACGCTTAAGACATGAACCAGGCTGTTAATGACTCGTTCAATGCCCCCCTGCAGGCTACATCTTTGAAACAAGTCCCCTTTAACGTTTTGCTATTGATGTTCTTTTTTTCCCTTCCAGCTTTAGCCTGATTCAGCCTGTACATTGCACTCGAAACGTGATTTGAGAAACGCAGTTTCTCTCCTCCCAAAGCAAGACCTTGACGACTATTTACGTAAGGAAACTTGTTTTCTTATAAATAAAAATATGGAGGTTTTATTTACATTACAAATGTTAACCAAAACTGCAAACTTAATACGATGAAAACTATTTTTCAAAATTTATCTATACCATTCGTCATTAAATGCAGAAATATAATTACAAAATATTTCTTACATCCTGCATTTAATGACAATTATCAATTTAAGTGTACGCTCAATTAATTAAAAACTACCCCCAAATATTTCAGTTATTAATTAACATTTAATTTATACGAACACAACACACCTTTGTGAACTACTTCAGTAATTATTTTGAATTGATAAAATAATTACGCTGTGGGGAATTTGAAAAAGAATTCCATTAAGGTGGCTGAATTTGTATTAATTAAATTCGTTTGCTGCCAAATTTGGCCGGTGTTTTTATTTATTTCTTTAATTAATGTCAGAAAAATAAATTTTTAATTTTAAGTGTACACAAATAAAACTTGGGATACACAAATTATACTGTACAAAACATAACCAATTCAAAGTAATATATACGTAACAGAGAAGATGGTAGACATTTTAAAATAAATTCATTCCAATAATAATAGGAGACTAATTCCAGAATATAAATAACTTAAAAATTAAAATAATTATAATAATATAGAATTATAAACAAAATAAAAAAATTGGTAAACAGTACACGTTGCGAGTGACCCCTATGGTTTTCGTTTGCCACAGTGAAATATAATGAACAAAGATAGAACAATACAAAGAATAATCCAAAGATATGTGAACTAACAAACTCAATTTGATAAACCAAATAAATGTGAGAAGTGCCTTGTTTTGCAGTGTACAGTAGAAACACACCTCTCCAATTAATTTCTTCTCTTAGGATTCAATATTCAGAAAAATAAATGGTTGCAGGGGGAGCAGATGCGGAATTTCCGGGTGTAGTGAGGCGCCGTGTAGTCGCGAAGATTCGTGCACACAATAGAGGTATGAAGATTGAGGATGGTTAGACACCAAAGGACAACCCCTTCCTCCGATATTGTGGATACCGCGATCTGTGAATATTAAATGCGATTGGTGAAGACACGTCACGTAGGAGGGAGCATTTTACCATTGGCTGGGAGGTGACAAGCAGGTTAAAAGTCATTGTTCTTAATCATGATGGCATAATAATAGGAAGCAATAAATTTGAAAAAGGTAACGAATTTGTATATTTAGGATCTCTGATAAATGGAAATAATGATAATAAATCAGAAATAAATAAATTAATACAGAGTGCTAAACAATGATATTTTGGAATGATAAAAATATCAAATCAAAATTATTAATACAAAAAAAATAGATTATATAAAACATTAATAAAGACAGTACTTATGTATGGAAGCAGAGACTGATATTTCTCGAATCGTGGTTTTTGGAAAGGAAAATTCTTAGAAGATTTTTTGGACTAATTGAAGAGAAAGGAGAATTGCGAATAAGATATAACAAAGAACTATATCAATTGTATGGATCTCCGCTTATAATAACAGATATTAAAATTGCTCGACTGAGTGGATAGGACATATTCAAAGAATGAGTGAGACGGAAATAGTAAAAAATAGTAATGGGAAGTAAAGCAGGAGGAAGAAGGAAAATGCAAAGGAAGGCCCAAAAATAGATGGACGGATGGATGTACTACTGCAGGATGTCAGGAGTTTGAAAATAAAAAACTGGTGGATGTTGGCCAAGGAGAGAAATGTCTGGAGCAGAATTCTGAAGAAGGCCGTGGCCCAGCTAGTGATGACGATGATTACTCCCGAATAAGAAACGTATACGTCACACCTGAAAACCCGCGAAGACGCGTTCCCGACGCTCTGAGAAGCTGTAATCTCTGTCCAGAGAGGTTTACTATTTGCTACTAACAATAAAGCGTAAACATCCATGTAGTTTCTGAATATATTATTTAAAATAACTAATCTATCTTGACAGCTTAAGAAAATTTGCAATTTAATCCGCTTCATAAATACTTTAAAAGCACGTGTTACCTTTCAAGTCCAAACCAGTTACACGCACGAGTTAGTTTCGTAACGAGTGACTTTCCTTCACTCTTCGTTTGTTTATTTTTATTTTATTTATTTTTTGGTGATCGTGAAATCAGGTAATAATAAAAGTAAACGTAAACAGAATGAGATTGGGATTGTTTCGTTTTGGTTCCATGAGGTTCCTTCTGATGTTGCTAATGAATTTATTGGCCGATCAAAATTCGCTAACAATCATGGGATAAAAAAAACAATCTATTTATTCTGAAAACGGAACCAAATATGCGCTCACTTAATTGAAAAATAATACAAAGTAACTGTTTTGAATAATAAAACGTAGAACAGCTCATTCGTGAAAAACAGTATGTAGGATGGTAGAACGTCAAATAGAATCTGAGTTAGGAAAACATAAGTCTCGTTTTGGGAATAACGTAAGGGAGGGACAAAAACAGCAATAGTGATTCTGTGTTTAAATTCAGAAGAAAAACAAGCAGGCCTATGTTCATGGCGTTTGTTGATTTAGAAAAAGCCTTTGATACACTACTATGGATTTTGAAGATGACTGGAATAAAATAGGGAGAAAGAAGGCTTATCAATAACCTATACAGAAGATCGAGGAAATTAAGCAGAAACAAGAAATCAGTAAGAAAAGGCTGCAGTCTGTCGCCCATGCTGTTTAACTTATATATAGAACAGGTGATGAAGAAGGTTAAATATGAATAAGGAAAGGGAGTCAAATGCAAAGGATAAGAAATAAAAACCCAAAGGTTCGCTGATGACATTGTGGTAATAGGGCAATCAGAAAAATACATGTAAACCATAATAAATGGCATTAAAGTATCCCTGGAGAAAGAGTTCCACATGAGGGTTAAAGGAGGGAAAACCAAAGTGATGGAGTGTAGTGAGGGAAACAGTGGAATAACTAAGGCCGTTAGATTGATAAGGGATATTGTGAAAGAAGTTAAGGAATTCGGCCACTTGCGAAGCGTAATAACTAGGGATGGTAGAAATACAGTAGACCTAAAGAGTTGATTGGCACAGGCAATGAAGACTTTCGTGAAAAAAAGGAAATTAATTACGGGTAATATAAGTGTGAATATAAGGAAATCGATGCTATAAATGTTCGTATGGAGCGTGAAGTTTTATGGGTGCGAAACGTGGACGATAGGAGCTCCGGAAAGGAAAAGAAAAGAAGCCTTCGAAATGTGGTGCTATAGGTGAATGAGATTGGTGGATGGAATCTCTAACGAGGAAGTTCTAAGTAGAATAGGGGAAGAGGGAACAATATAGAGGGCGTTGGCCAAGAGAATGGATAGATAAATAGGCCACGTTTTAAGACATGAGGGTTTTGTATAATTAGCATTAAAGGAAAGTGTGTGGGGTACGAACAGAAGAGGGAGGCCAAAGATGGAATACACTAAGGAGTTTATGGAGGAAGTGGGATGTGGTAGTTATGAAGAAATGAAAAGGCATGTGCAAGATAGGTTAGCATCAGAGCAGTCTTAGGACAACAACATGTAAGCATTTACTTTGACACTTACATGTGTCTGTAATTTCACTAATTATTTGTATAATTAAACGAAATCGTACTAATTTTTTTATAAAGAAGTAAAGCGACAACAGTTTTACAGGTGAAATGTTATGAGAGATTTTAAAAATTCTCGTCTTGAAAACCATAATTTTAAACCTAAATCTTATTGTAATAATTTTGGCGTTATTCTTTCTGATATATTGGATGACTCAATAAATGTATTCAATAATTACTGTTCCAATTGTTGAGAGTTGATTCCTGCGCAATTCTCGACGTGGAAACGTTTTTTAATCTAACATTAGTGCCATTTTTTTCATATGAGAACAAGTTCCTTTCATGTTTTCAGGGCAGGTAGTTTCGCCCTTGAACTGCCGTAAAGAATTCACATTAAAGGTATGGAAACTTTTTTGTCATTCTATTCCTGTTTCTCTACAAACAACATGATTAATAAAAATGAAAGCTACAAAAAAACTGGGAATTATTCAGGGCGCCAATTAACGCTGTAAAATTTAAATAAACATACAAAACAAAATGCGCACTTTCCTCATGTCGAGATCTATTTTTAAAAGAGAAGGAGGAAGTGAGTGCAATCAGAGTAAAAAAGGGAAGATTGTACAGTCTCTGGAGGTCGCAGAACAGTCGGCAACCTGTCTCCTAAACCTGGCGTGGTATGAAGAAAGGGATGCTGCGCAAGTCAACGAAAGGACGCAGGACCAACGAACTACCAAGAGTCCAACCTACGTGATGCAGGTTCTCTGGGATTTTCCAGGGAACCACTTAAAGGCGTTATGCACAGATGATGCTACCTTTCTACCCATTCCGCATAACCTTTTTTGAATTCCCTTACCAATATATTAAAGGGGTTATGCAACCACGTTGGTTAGCTCAAATAAAAAATAGTGTCAGAAAAAATAACAAAGACCAAAATTCGAATCACAGTACATGTGCAACTAACATATACACATAATTAAGAAATAAATAACGAAGATCACGATATGTCGTATAAGGGAACACAGAGGAAATAATTTAGAAGAATTCGCATTATTAAGAGAAACGATGGATCTGAAACACAGAAGGAAACCCGAAACGGAAGCTATTCACCTCAACATTTGGTTATTATTTGACGGATGATCCATTGTCTTGGTTTGAGAAAATATGTAAATCCAGAAAGTGAGAAAAATGGACAGAGCGACGGTAATAGAATGTATCAAAGAGGCAGTAGTGTTACAGACATTGCAGCAATGCACAGCAGCGAAATTAAAGTTGTGGGTCTGTGAAATGAGTAGAAGGCGTAGCGATTGTTCGGCAAAGCAACTTGTCGCTCTATTTTATTTAAAGCGTTTTGTTTGGCAGATTCACGGCCTCAGTTGTTGTTGTGGTTTTCAGTCCCAGGACTGGTCTGATGCAACCCTCCATGCTCAACTGTCTTGCGCAAGTCTTTTCATCACCTAAACTCATTAGCGTATTCCCTCCTTGCGCTCCCTATTCTGTTCTTACTAATTTTACAAGACCCTCATGTCTCAAAAGGTGATGTATTAATCTATCTCTTCTCTTGGACAACGTCCCCCATATTGTTCTCTCCTCTCCTATTCAGCTTACACTTCCTCATTAGTGATTTTATTCACCCATCTCATTCTCCTATAGCACCACATTTCAAAGCCCTCTATTCTTTTCCTTTCCGCAATGCCTATCGTCCACGTTTTGCACCTATAAAACGCAATACACCATAAGAAAAGTTTTAGCGAGGTTTCCCTAATATTCACACTTATATTACCCTTCATTCCTCATTTTCGCGAAATCCTTCCTTGTCTGTGCTATCCTACTCTTTATATCTTCTATACTACTACCAATCTTCTTTATTACGCTTCCAAAGTAGCTGAATTCTTTAACTTCCATCAAAATATCCCTTCCAATCTAACAACCTTTGTTATTACACTATTTCCCGTATTACACCTCATTACCTTGGTTTTCCCTTTATTAATCCTCGTGTTGTACTCTTCCTCCAGGACCCCATTCATGCTATCTATTATGGTTTCCTAGTCTTCTTCTGACTCCCCTAATACTACAATATCGTCGGCAAAGCGTAGGGTTTTTACATCTTCTCCTTTTCCATATTCCGTTTTACCTTTCTTCATCGCCTCTTCTGTATAAAAGTTAAGCATCATGGGCGACAGACTGCATTCTTATCTTACTCTTTTCTTGATTTCTGCGTTCTCTTCTTTATCGTCAATTTTAATTACTGCTGACTGCCGTTTGTAAGGTTATGGTAAACCCTCTTTCTCGATATTTTATTCCTGTGTTCTTCAAAATCATTAAAAGTGTGTTGTAGTTCACATTATAAAACGCTTTTCCTAAATCTTCAAATGCCGCAGTACTCACAGAAAATAACAAAAGAGTACCATTTTCTCTTCATCTAAAGCCATACTATAAATAAAATTGACTGTTTGTGTATTTTACGAATTCGTATTTAATTTTGTTTGCATGTTCCTTACTATTCTTAAACAAACGCTGTATAGAAATACACGACAATCACCAATTTTTGCGTAAAATAATGATTCTTTGGCGTCAAAATATTGATAGTGTTTCTCCCAGTGTTGGTTATTTATGGTTTTAACTTGTTTTGGCATTGGAAGCACACCCCAGTTGGGATGAAAGGGGGGAGGGTGGTTTTGAGTTGTAAGAGCATTATAATAAAATAACAGGGAAAAAACGGGATAAGTGTGGAACTCGAGGTTATTGAAGCCGGAGAATTTAAATTATGGTTAAGTTGTAATTAAAGGGTAGGTTATAAAGTTATAAAGTTGAGAATATAAAAAGTAAACAAGGGAGATTGTTCTCGAATCAGAGGTTACGGGGGTTTTACCAAATTTAATGCTGACATTCAACTTTCCGGACAAGTTGTACTTCAGCCTCTAAGTGAATATAATTGGAGCAATTTATTCCAAACTTTTTACACAGTTACAAACGCTGGAAAAAAAAGTCCCTAGCACCCATGAAGGGATAGTATGGATGTCCCACGTATTTATCCACTGGCTTAGTCTACCGGGATTACGAAGCATGTTTATAAATTAATTGCGCTATGAACGTGGCGGACTGTGGTTCTTTTCTTGTTTCGGTAAAACAGAGTGGGAGATCTCCTGAAAAATAGATCATCGCTAGAACACGGTAGTAAGTAAACTCACCTTCTTGCGTGAAAATGCCGATAAGAAATCCCGACAAGGAATGTTTAAAAGCTTTATTGTGACTGGCGTTTAATCATTACACGCCTGAGTTCCAGTGGCGTGAGACCAATTTCCTATCTGCCGAACAAATTAAAAATTCCGGACAAAAGAAAAGTGTGTTTTGGAACCGAAAAAACATAATTTTGGTCGATTTCTTCCTCAAGGGGGACGACGACCATCAATACACAACGATATTTAAAGACCTAAAAGATCTTAAAGAGAGAATTAAAACAAAAGGAGGGGGGTAATGCTAACAAGAATATAGTGATTGTTGTACGACAACGCCCGTCCTCACACAGCCTTAACCGCCAAGGCACTCTTTGACTCATTTGGTTGAGCTGTTTTGAACTACTGGCCCCCTCCCTTTTTCCTTTAACTTGGCGCAATGAATTTATCATCTCTTCATCTTCTTGGAGACACACACATGGGTGGAATCAAATTTTCAACCAATGAGCAGGAGCAGAAAGAAGTTCTGAAGTGCGGAAAATTATCTGACGGGAAAGTTCTACGAGGAGGTCATAAAGAAGCTTGTGCTACGTTTCACCACATTCATTTAACGGGATGATCACATGTAGAAAAACCGTCAATAAGTGCCTAAAACAGTATCCTATTCTATTTTTCAAATTCGACTTTCCTAAAAATAATGTAAAAATCTATTACACTTACTTTCTGAACATATGCTTCGTATTATACACACTCTACGTTACTGTCAAGGTAGCGGAAGTATAATTAACTCTGTCAAGAGTAATGGAACACACTACTAAAGATGTTGAAGAGAACAGTAATAATGTATCAAGAAAAAAGGGTGACTCATCCCCTCTACAGAAGGCAATCAGCAGTAAATAGAATTAAAAATCAAGAAAGGAGTTAAGCAAAAGGCCTGTCGCCCCATGTCCCTTAACTAATGCACAGAACAGAAGATTAATAAAATTTAAAAAGGAATCATACAGCAAGGACAAAAAATAAAAACCCTACGGTTTGCCGCTGATATTGTAGTATTTAGGGCCGTCAGAAGAAGACTCGGAAACCATAATAAATTTCATGAATGTGGTCCTGGAGAAAGATCAATGTGAGGATTAAAAGAGGGAAAAACCAAGATGATGGAATGTAGTGCGGTAAATAGTGGAATAAGAAAAGACGTTAGATTGGGAAGGGATATTTTCAAGGAAGTTAAGGAATTCTGTTACTTGGGTACCATAAATAGAAGTATAGCTAGACATAAAGAGTAGGATAGCAGAAGGCAAGGGAGGTTTTCGCCAAAAAAAGAAAATTTTATTTACGACTAACACAAGTAAGACTACTAAAAGGGTTCGTTTGCCGCGTGGCGTTGTATGGGTGCTAAACGTGGACGATAGGAGTTGCAGAAAGAAAAATAATAGAAGCCTTCGAAATGCGCTGCTATAGGAAAATAAGATGGGTGGATGGAGTAAGTAACGAGGAAGTTGTAAGGAGAATAGGGGGAAGAGCGAACAATATGAAGAACCTTGACCAAGAGAAGGGATAGATTAATAGGTCACGTTTTAAGACATGAGAATCTTGTAAAATGAGCATGGGAGGGAACTGAACAGATGAGGGAGGGCAAGGGGAGAATAGGCTAAGCAGATTAGGGAAGGTGTGGGATGTGGTAGTTATGAAGAAATGAAAAAACCTGTCGAGAATAGAATCGTCGCCACATTAAGGTGCTGTGTTTTCTCGTAGCTTGTTTCCCCTCGGGTTAGCTAATGTACGTGTTCAGAGGAGTTATTATTTCGATGCCCCTGGTCAATCACTTGTCGACCAATATATTGGTATCGAATTCATTATACTCATCTAGTAGGAAATAAACAAGACTATTTACCATACTTGTAAATGACTCTGTATTGTCATTTTCCGCATGGTTCTTGAATATTTTACGTTTCCTCCCCTCCCCCTCCCCCTCCGCTCCCCAAGGATAAAACTTACAAATTCTTGTTTGCCATTATCCCTTTTACTTGTTGCGCTAAGTTAATGATGGACTAAAAAAATTGTTTTTCACTAACCTCTTACGTATGGAGGCGATCGGGGCGGTTCTATTTGAGTCTCCATACATAACTCGTTTGACGAACTCCCTCTGCAAGAGCACCGAGACCTTGCCTCTTTCCCCTCCTCATCACTCCTTATTTCTATATAAATAGCACAAAATCTTGGTGAGGTACAAACCGAGAGGACATAATGATGCAGTTCCTCAGCCTTCTGTTGGTCTCAGTCGCCGCACAGAGCGTCCAAAGCCGTGAGTCTCCACGAAACTGCGACTTATTACCATTATTTATTATTCCACAGTTACATTTACTTCATTTTTAATTGAATAAGTTTACACACAAACAGTTTTCATTTAGACGTACCGACGTTTCGTCACTACTTTTGGGACTTCCTCGGGTAATGTCGAATTTTTATTAAAGTTACGATTGAAGCTGGCCGTTGTAAGCAGCCATGTTTAAAGTTTTATAGATTTGTCTTCCTTTTATTAATCAAGACTGCAATATGTAACAATATATGGCGACGAAACGTCGGTTCAACTAAACCGTTGTCTGTAATTGGTCGTAAATTTAAACAATTTCATTATTGTCAAACACGGACGTTAATTGATTTAATTTTGTTGTTGTTGTGTTTTCAGTCCTAAGACTGGTCCATGCTAACCTATCTTGCGCAAGCGTTTTCATTTTCTTATAGCAACTACAAGCCACGTCCTCCCTAATCTGCTTAGCGGATTCCATCCTTGCCTCACACACTAATTGTACAAGACCCTCGTGTCTGAAAACGTGGCCTATTAACGTCCTTCATATTATTCTGCTCAGAACTTCCTCGTTAGTGATTCCTTCCACCCATCTGATTTTCAGCATTCGCCTACAGCACCACATTTCAAAGGCATCTTTTATGTTCCTTTCTGAAACACCCATCGTCCACCTATATAACGCCACGCTCCAAACGAACATTTTTAGCAACGATTTCCTATATTCTCACTTATTTTATCCATAAATAAATTCCTCCTTTTTGCGAAAGCCTTCCTTGCCTGTGCAATCCTAATCTTTATATCTACTGTACTTCCCCAATCCCTAGTTATTATCCTTCCCAAGTAGCAGAATTCCTTAACTTCCATCAAAAATATCCCTTCCCAATGATTGATCTAAGACCATTTGTTATTCCACTGTTTCCCATACTACACTCCATTGCCTTGGTTTTCCCTCCATTAATCCTCATATTGAACTCTTTTTCCAGGACCACGTTCATACCATGTATTATGGTTTTCATGTCTTCTTCTGACTTCCCTAATACTGCAATGCATAGGGTTTGTATTTCTTCTCCCTGCAGTATGATTCGATTTAAAAATTCAGTTTAAACCTCTTTCAGCGCGTGTTTTATATACATATATATTGTATCTGATCCGTCGTTCCGCCGACAGAACCTGCTTCTGCCATCACCCCATGACGACTCACTAGACCACATTGTTGGCCCAGGTTGAGTCAGTTCCTCAACAATTGCAACTCGCAAGCTGGCCTGCATTGTTCAATGCAACTTTTCATGTTACATTTTCCCTGCCCTCATTGAATTTAAAAAAGTGTACAATTCTTTAATATGACTCACTGAACCACAGTCGTAAACAATATGAATGACCAACGGCCTGAATCAAAATTACAAAATATTTACAAAAATTCACTTAGAACTAATTACAATTTTCTTTGACATTAGCAAAAATACAGCATCCGGTTATCCCCCCTGGATTCCAAGGAAATCCACAACTATTTAACGCATCCACAACAATTTAATGCATACAAATTTTCTTCTACTCTGTTGTTACCATAGGATGCGTCTTTTTGAGAGAGGGAGACAAATTTACTGCTATACATTAAGTTTCGCTTAATTTTACGACAACCTTTTCTCCCAAGTAATTGTTTCTTGTACATTTTTCGGGAGCTTTTCTTAAATCTATTTGCAAAACCTTTAATTACATTCGTTTCAACTTCCTTAACTTTGACAATTCGCACTTTCTTTCTCTTAACCTTTCCTCCCACACATTGTTTCCTCAGTGTTGTTCGGGGGATTTTATAATAGTGGATAAATTATTGGACGATTTAGTTGTGAACTGAATGTTGAGCTCTGCTGTAATATCTTTGGAATGTTATAACTATTGTGCATTGTTATTTAGTTCAACCAGAAGAGGGTCCAGATCAGGACCGAAACATGTAGTTGATTTTAAATTATAGTTTGTTATGTTTCACTAATTGTTTTTGTCTGCTTTTGGCCTTATTTAAAATTACAGACATTAATAACTATTATAATATAATATAAATACGAAAATCATTTTTCTGACATTAAGTGGAGTAAATAAATAAAAATAGGGCCACATAAGTCAGAAAATAAATTTAATAATATGAGTACAACGTTTCAGCCAAATAAGTTGACTTCTTTAAGAAACTATACAAAAAATTATGAAATAAATATTAATTTTGAATGCATAACATTTTTGTTACAATATGAATTATATATGATTTTAGATTTATTATTATTCAATCCATTAGTCCTCGGTTGAGGAAATAGGATACGTCAAATATAATATTACAAGAAATGTACAAAATTTTACAACTAAGAATTGATTGAATGACAAAAAGAGGAAAGATAAAATTCAAACTTCAATTTTCAGTCGACATAGGAGGAGGCAGCAGAAAATCGTGCGTAGGTTCCTGTCGAACACGAAAAAGAAAACAAGTCAACAGTTTAATTCTAGTATAGTATAGTTCTAAAATAATAGGAGAATTTGACAGGACAGCAGCAAACTGTTTTAGTCCTTCCTATCTACGAACTCTTTCAGTGAATAATAATAAGCTCCATTCATTAACAGAGATTTACAACTCTTTATAAAAAATTTTTGAACCTTTAAAGCTTTTATTTCTTCCGGGAGACTATTGTATAGATTTATACCGGAATAGTGAATGTTTGTTTCAAAAAGACTTAGACGATGTTTTTCATCACGGAGCTGAGAGAGATTTCTTGTGTCGTACGAATGGCTTGAAAATACTTTAATAAAATTTTGATGATTGTTTTCTGTTTTGGCCTTATTTAAACTTAAATAGAAAAATTATTTTTGTATTTATATTATTTTATTGAACTTTTGAATTACTTGTTATTGTAATCTACTATATCTACATTTCTACGTAACCAACTATTATTTTTCTTATTTGAATTTCTCTAGTTTCAGTGACAGTTCCTTGCAGCCTGGATGACGTAAACCTGAACACATGTCTACGTACCTTCATACAAAATGAAGTCGCCCTGGATGCAGACGGTAAGCACGCCTTGGAATCTCATCTTCCAATCTGTCTTAATCAAGCTTTCGGTCATTTACGTAAACTGTTAGTACCATGATGTGTGATGCATCTCTTATAATGGTGTTACAACCCACCGTGGGTCTTCTACATGTTTCCTCCAATCTGTCTGTCTTTTCCTCAGCGTGATTCTCCGCCTGTGAGTTCTTCCACATCCATCCTCACTGTCTTCTTCTAGTTGGACTCCATTCAAAACATTTTTGTTGTTGTTCTTTCAGTCTCCATCCTAAAAACAAGTTCAAGCCTGGCCATTCTCCTATTTTTTATTGGTCTCATATTGTCAGCTCCTGGTATGAGGTGATCCTGTTCTGTATTTCCAAAAATCATTATTAACCAGGACTGTCCCGCAGATCTTGCGCAGAATCCTGAATATGAAAACCTATGTTCTTCCTATCTGGCAGAAAAGTTGAATTGTTTGGCGATGTACATAAAAACCATTTACTAAAGGGGGTGGCTGAGGAAACCACAATCATCCTCCCTTCTTGGGCAAGCCTTTATATTTACTCATAACTATTACATCCTCCTTAATCTGCTAAGCGTGTTCCATCTTTGGCCTCACTCTTCTGTTCTTACCCCCCACACACTTCCCTCTAACGCAAATTTTTACGAGCCCCTCATGTCTTACTCTATCCCTGCTCTTGGTCAACGTCCTCCATATTGTTCGCTTTTCCCGTATTCTGTTAGAACATCCTGCTTAGTGATTCTATCCACCCATCTCATTCTCCTATAACACCTCATTTCAAACGATTTTATTATTTTCATTTCCGGAGCTCCTATCGTCCATACGAACATTTTTGGAAGCGATTTTCTAATATTCATCCTCATATTATCCGTAAGTAAATTCCTCCTTTTCGCGAAAGCCTTCTTTGCCTGTGCTATCCTAATCTTTATGTCTACTATACCATCCCTAGTTATTACGTTTCCCAAGTAGCAGTGTTCCTTAACTTCCGTCAAAATATCTCTTACCAATCTAACGCCCTTTGTTATACCACTGTTTCCCAAACTACACTCCATGACCTTGGTTTTCCCTCTATCCCTTCGCTTGATCAAAGTCCCATTCCAAATTGTTTTCTCTTCTCTTATTCTGCTTATAACTTCCTGGTTAGTGATTCTATCCATCCATCTCATTCTCCTATAGCACCTCATTTCAAAAGCTTGTGTCGTATTCCTTTCTCCACCTCCTACCGACCACGTTACGCGCCCATATATAGACACATTTCACATTAAATTTTTAGTAATGATTTCCCAATATCCATAATTATATTACACCTCGTTCCTAATCAAACAGCTTTTGTTATTCCATTATTTCCCATACTACACTCCATCACCTATGGTTTCCCTCTATTAATCCTAATGTTGACTCTTCTTCCAGGACGATGTTCATGCCATTTATTATGGTTTCTAAGTTTTATTATTATTCCCCATTTCGTCGGCAAAGCGTGTGGTTTTTATTTCTTCTCCTTGCAGTACGATTTATTTTCCATAGTCCGTTTAAACGTTCTTCATGGCTTGTAATCGAAACAAAAGAAAACAGGCGGCAATTCAGTGGATATTGAAATGAAATACTTTACTGGGTTAAAGACTGGAATAACGGATGCAATTAATGGGATAAGACTTAGAACCTACACCGGGGAAAACTGAATGAGATAAAACGAGAGAGGGAGAATATTATACTGAATAAGTCTTCCTGACTACTGCAGCCCCTGGCAAATATAAATATCAAGCCTTGCATCGTAATTAAAAATGTGAATAAGTTTTATTTTATGTTTTTATAATTATAACTACTGCCTTTCCGCCAACCATCCACAACGAAAAGAATTTTAACGTTAATAGTAGAATTATAGATTTTATTTTGTAGTATTCTTTTTTACTAATTAGTTTATAAATTATTATTCACTGAACATAAAACCTACATTACATACAGTATTTATCACAAAAATAATGCTTGTTAACTATGATAATATTTTTAAGTTAGTTTATTTGCATACGTAACCACATTCTTTTGAATTCTGATGAGTTCTCTTACTATGAAGAGTTAAGAAGACAAGGTCTACCAGTTCTGGATCCTTTGAAGGATTTCCCTTCTCTCTCCTGGGAAGGATTTGTCGGAGGAGGAGAACTACGTTTCGACCTGACCGAGGGATCAATCTCAGGAATTAAGGGCAGCATAATCCGTGATGTCAAGTAAGTGCTTCAAACTTATATCATGGTTAACGTTTCCTTCAGCCTGAGTCTATATATTTTAATAAACATAACTTGCTTATAGTTATTGAACACCACAACAACAATGTTCATTGATCACTGGATATATTTATCTGACTTCATTGAAATTTTGAAACGAACAAACCAGGAAATGGCGTCTTTGTGGTGTTACAGGGCTGACCCCAAGAGCTACAAAATCAGGTTGGTGATGCAGGTCCCCAGTTCCATTGTCGTGGAAGGTCTTCACTCAACTGAGGCGAAGATATTTGGGATTCCCATCAGCGGCCGCGGCCCTTTCCAGTTCACTGCAGGTGAGAAACCTCACAACAACAAATATGTTTCTTATAAACCAAAAATTTAAAATTAACTTTTAACTATTTAGAAATTTCTTTGCACCGATACTGATATTTACGAAATCGGAAATGTACTGGTTTCAATCCTAGCGGCACACACTGCAGTTATTACCATTGATTGTAAAATATTTGTCTGTCACTAATAACGTAACACACTGTACCTAAATCCTTAATTCTCCTATGCGCCTATTAGTTTACACTTTTCCTCTCTGCGTGAGCTTCGGTTGACTTGACTTGAGTTCCATACACTTCTGATCAATTTACGCAGTGTCTATTCTGCATGTATTTCCTAGAATTAGGGTTTGAAGAATATAATTATGGAATTGTAGGTGAGCCTAGCTTAGGTTTAGGGCAATGGTTTGACGTCGACTCGGATTAGCTCAGTTGGTAGAGCGTCCGCCCGGAAATCGGGAGGCCCGGGGATCGAGTCCCTGGTCCGGCCGACATTTTTCCATTCTTGTTATTCTTCTTAAATAATCATTTACAAAATCACTGTACTTTCAAAGGCTTCCTCGTTTCTGCCCACAAACACTTCTCGAATCTGTTCTAAAAGATTTCCTGTTTTCAACATTTAAACTGCAACATTTGCCTTTAGCGCGCTAGTCAACCGATTTCAGCGCACACTAATGCTCCTTTCTTATAGACCTCGCCATATTAATCCACGGAAGTACACTACGGACCAAAGGAGCGGACGCTGCGACTGGAGATCTTCATAAACGGCCCTTCATAAGCTCCTTTCGTCTCATGCGTTTCGTAAAGTAACATTAATGACAATATTCACTATTTTTTTAAGTAATAGGACACGGATTTCATAACCACTTTAAAGGACAACAGAATCACAATTTTCAGTCACATAGGTTATTCATTGAAATAAATTAACGACCAGAGAAAACTCTTATTTACTTCTATCGACATTTCGTCACCATATTTGGGCTTATTCAGGTAATTTAACTGCAAACGAAATTAGTTTAAATGTTTAATGAAACCAAATTTGAATTAAATAAATTTTTATCGCAATTAAATATATAAGGCATAATTCAAATAGCCTCTTTGTCTGTATTTTTATAATTTAATTATGAAATATTACGTCGTTTCGTCTCTCATTTGAGACTCCTTCAAATTGGTTACATGGAATAATATGTTATTAAAAATGATAATGCTCCTAATGTGGAGCATTTCGCTCATTATTCTCGAGAAATAATTTTGTTCTTCATGCAGAATATCGACATAATAATGAATAACCACCAAATTAGGTTATAAGTAAGATGTTATATTAAATACAGAAACGTATTATAAAATAGTTTATTTAAGCTTCGGATATGTGCACTGTTTATCTAGCCGTTACTATGGCAATACCAGCGATATTGTTCCTCTCTTTACATTATAATGTCTGTGGTGCTAAATTCCACATACACACACAAATGTACATATATATACATACATATTAAGAATATTTTTTATTGAAACTTCATAATTGAAGGTTTTATTATTAATAAGCTATTAAAGTTCTGAAATTTTAGAAATTTTAATGTACAATTTTTATAGTAACTGTAGCTGAGGAAGTCCCAAACACGGTGACTTAACTTGGATTCTACTAAATGAAAACTTTGTCTGCATCTGGATGTTAATTTATTTGGTTTTAATCATTATGCAAATAATTTTATCATTAATTCACTATTATTTATCAAGCTTATGACTAAAAACTTCAAAATTACCAGCCAAAGAAACTTTAATAGTCAATCATTTATTTTATTTGTATTAAAATATAAATTGTTGCCGTCTACGTTCTACGTTGTAAAATATTAGTAGAGAATGGTTGTTACGGTTTGCTGTTCATGCGTATTTTCCTTTGAATCGTAGTTGGGGAATAACCCTGGTTTCTTCAAATCAGGATATGAATTTCTAAGAAGTTTCATAAAAATAGCCAACGGAGAATTGAGGGCGAGGACGTAAAGCAGTCCACTGAGAAATTAATATTGAAGTCTGACCAACGTCGTGTCACCATTGGGTGACCTTCAATGTGCTTGTATACGACACGGATAACTTTACTGAAATAATATCCAAAAAGTATTGATTTTATTTCAGTTAGATTTTGTTACTAAAGACGTTGGTTTGTTTCTGATTTTCAGTTAATCCGACAATGGACGTGACGTTCCAAGGAAACCCAAAGAACATAAACGGGAGAACGTACCTGCAATTCGTGAGCACGTCTGCCAACATGTCGTTCAAGACCATGTACAGTCACTTCGGAGGATTGTTCGATGGCGTTCCAGTCCTCGGTGAGTGGATGACAGTAAATTATCACTCTGCTAACATATTTATATATAATTTGAGAAATATATCCTGACGAATTTATACTTGTTACTGTCCGACCATGGAAGTGCAACGAAATCCCGTTGTCTTATATTGTTGTTCGGGTATTCACTCCTAAGACTAGTCTGATGCGAAAGCCTTTTCATTTCCACATAGCTACAACATCCTCATCTTCCTTAATTTTCTCAACGTATTCCATCCGTGTCCTCCTCCTTCTGTTATTGCAGCACACACAAAGAGAGAGAGAGAGAGAGAGAGAGAGAGAGAGGGGGGGGGGTAACTAAACGCAGAATTGAGAGACTGTTTCGATTTGTTGAGTGGTCGTGATTTGGATCATCCAGGGAGGAATACTCTTAAACGTGGCAGCGAATCAGTGTAGCGTAGCGGGTCTAGGACGATTCGGCGCGGCCAGTTCGGCGCGGCCGTTTCGGCGCAAGGTTGGGCGCGGGGATATTACGTGGCGATAAACGAGAATATCGTGGACATTTGTTTCAAATAAGTTATTTTATACAAATACACATCTTATATTAATATTAATAAAATGGAAAACAGCCTATATATCAGAAAAAAGTGATATAAACCTTATTAACAGTAGTTCGTTCACGACGTTCCGTTCCTAAATTTTAAAACCTAATCTTTTACGATTATAATAAAAATTAATATTTACAATATATATGTATAATACAATTATGTTATAAAATGAAAAATTATTAACGGAAAAAAGAAATTGAAATGGATAAAAATTTGTTGTGCATGTCGCACAAGCAACAAGGCTGAAATAACACTTACAAAGAATAAGTGTATTGTTATTTCCATAATTACGATGGAAAACTTTAATAATGAGTTAATTCTGTATAGAAAATTATCATAAGTTGTGCAAAACACCAAAATGTACATTTCTAAAAATTCTAATGTTATCTTTAGTGAATCTGCCAAAGGAATTTGACTAAATAGTTTTATAAAGTTGAAACGTTATTACCAGAAAAATAAATACATAGAACTTGCAATAAAAATTAAATCCATTACTTTAGTTATTGATCAATTAGAAATTAACTTGAAAAGACTTGTGGACAGTAGCACTTTTTAACTCCTAGTTTTTAACTTCTGATAATAGTGCCAGAGCCTATGCTCTAGCATATAATTTATCTTTCAGAATTATCGTTTCTTCTACTAGCAGCCCTCTTCATAACATTTCTATATTTTTATATAATTCTCTTAATAAGGAAAATAATTTTACAGTCTAAACATCTTTTAAGTTTTTGGACCATTTAAACGTCACTAATGATCATGTTTTCTTATCATTAGATGAAGAGTTCTTATTTAATTTTTAGCCCATGCATCAATTAATTACACCAAGTTTTAAAAATAGATGGGATAACTACTTTTCGAAATTGACAAAAATTATTTTATCAAAAATTCTTATCTTAATAAATGTAATTATAAATTCCACTTATTTTTCGTTCAAGAACATTTACTATCACGAAATCATTGGTTCTACCTTGGGAATTTTTCTTTGTCGTTATTCGCGCAAATTATGAGAGATTTGGAAACCTTATGTATTACATCTTTAGATTTAAAACCACTGAGATATTTCAAGAATGATGACTTTTAGTATCATCCTCAGATTCCACATAAACCATTTGCCCAATACTTTTAATTAGTTACAACCCTGAAAGAAACTTTAAAATTGAAATTGAAAAAGATCACTCTGTCAATTTTCTTGATGTTTTGGTTATTGTTTCTGTCAATAAGATAGATACCAATTGCTATAAAAATATCTACTTACGCAGGAATAATTCTTAATTACATGTCAAATCAGCCATTATTCCATAAGATACTGCGTTTTATAATTCAGTAAATATGGACGTCAAATTATAACGTCAGCGCTATCATAAATTTAATCTGGGAAAAATATAAATAGTGTTCTTCTTAATATTTATCCTTTGCATTTCGTTTACAAATACATTAAAATTGGGTTGACTAAGATTAATATGAAATTAATAATTTACCCGTAAAATTACGCAGTAAGAAATAATACAAACTTAATGACTTATGATTTAATGAATTATGATATCCGAATTACCTTAAAATCTTGCAATAATTTAAGCTATGTTAAAATATTAAAAATAAAATTAATAATTTCGGTATCTGTTTATATTGTAATTAACTATGCGCAAATTTAATATCCGCATTAATGGGACTTGGAAAAAAATAAAATTCAATGTGAAAAATTATTCAGTTTTGTAGAAGAATACATATTGAAACAACCATAAGATTTATTAGAAAAATATTATAATTTCAGATGTAAAATATAATATTTATTTTAGATTGATGAGTGAGGCGCATCACATCAGACCAATTCGGCTATTATTATTATTAAAAGACAAGTACTTTAAATAAATTTAAATCGCTACTTTTATAAAATTTATGTTTCACTGATGGATAAATATTTCAATTTTTATTCTGAACACAAAAGTCTCATGAGTTATTGTTACGAATTACTAAATGAATAAATAATTTGGCATCTTCAAATATTAATGAAAATTCCAGATAATTTGTCATAAAAATGTAGCCCCATATTTAATTAAATAAACCTACGACGCTTAGTCCATATTTGTGGAATTCATACTTATAGCTTGTTTAAATATTCATGTTTTACAACTCTCAGGTATTGCAACTGATTAAGTGTTTAGGAATATATTTAAAAATTTTGGTAAATATGAAATTATATGTCTTGTAATGTTATGTGAGTTTCGCGCCGAAACGACTGCTTTACGTCGAATAATGTTATGCGAGTTTCGCGCCGAAACGGCTGCGCCCAAGTGGCTGCGCCGAATGGTCCCATCCCGAGACTTGACGGCCAGCGACGACTTTCAGACAAAGCAGAAGACGGTAATCACTCTGTACTTCCAATGTCGAGGTACAGTTTTCGGTATTAAATCTGCTTCTATTAGAAGGACATAAACTAACCACCCGAGAAAACATCTCTTTTTTGTTTAAATTTTAGTTTGCCAGTAATTTAACATTTATGAGTGCTTTATAAAGAGTATATTTTTAATCCTAAAAAAACGACTTCATAAAAACGTTCCTTTATATAAACTTCACATATTCACTTGATGATATTCGACTCAGTTTATACATAAGTGACGTTAGAATGATCCGTCACACAAAATAACACTTTAAGTTGTTCTTAGACTTACAGTCAACAATAATGATTAAGGTAAATTTTTTTTCTAGAAATTTCCTCATGTTTCAGGACAAGTGGTTAACGTTTTAATCAACCGAGTGGCCCCCGAAGTAATGCCGTCGCTGCAGCCCCAGATCGAGACTTGGTTGGCGCAAGGCTTCCAGAAAGTCGCCAACGAGTTCCTCAGTAAAACTCCCTTGGATTATCTTTTCCAAGTCTCCAATAGAAGCACCATCATAAAAACTTACTTTATCTTTTAGTTTTAATTACGTGATTTAGAAATGTTAGTTTTAGGGCTGTATTTCTATCTACTTATCTTTAGAGGACATTGTGTATGCACGGAAGTGAGATAATAGATTATAGTAATGAAGCACTGAACGGCTGATTCACAAACACGTCTTGCAACTATAAATGATTATAAACCCACTTAAAGCTCCAACCGGTTCATCCCGTCTCCTTGTTTACATCTCAAAAATACAGATCTTCTTTGTTGGCTCTGCAGTCCATTAACGGCCTTGGCCTTCCAGGACGACTGAGGATGGTCATCTCACGTGACACATTCCGAATTTGGAGTGATACGTGGTCAGCGTATCTATTCTCCAGCAGTCTTAATCCTAGTCTCCGAGTCTATGTCGATACAAACATCCGAGCCCATGCAGGATACGAGCCCGGGACCTCTGTGTTGTGAGACAACGACGCTAGCCACTACACCACAGAACTACAGATTTCTGACCAAAAGAATTCCATGGATAATGAACAAAAAAGTACAATTTGACAAGGAGACTTTACTCAAAGAAATGGTTGTCTCTTGATAATTACTTCGGCTGTGTGAAAGTGTAATTTAATCTTATTTATTTGTTTTCTACTGTCTGATCTCTGTGTGTACATAATTTTATCATTGTTAGTATAAAAACATATATCTTATATTAGTAGTTACAAAACTCTTGATCAAACTATTTTAATTTTTTAGTTCTACTTTACAATTAAATAAATAAAAGAAACAATTACAAAGAATATCATTTGTGATTTCATGTTCGTTATTTTTAGTGAATAGTCGTATTATAAATTCCTTAGAACATATTTAAAGTCTTAATTTTTTATTAATAATACTTACTCAAATGAATAAAGCGGGATGAACTATTTTCAACTCAAGAATTATTACAAAAATGTGAATAATATTAAATTGGCATTTATTATTGGTGATATACACTTCTTGAGTACATTTTAATTGGCGTAGCTGGCCATTTTTTAACGATTAACACTATATATTTACTATATTTATACACATTATATATCTTATAAACTAAAAAGAAAATTGTAGTCTAAGAGTCGTCTAAACGGTCCTTCTCATGTACCAGAACACAAACACAAATCCTACGCGGAATTCTCACTACCAGGAAAAACGAAAAAAGGTCCCAAACAGAATAGTTACCCTTTCCTCTCAGCTTAGCGAGGAACTTGCCGCTGGAGTCGGTCCTGTCCCCTTCCTAGTTGCTGTCATGAGCGTTTTGGTGTCCCGTACTCGAGCACCCTTCTTCTCATTATTTAATTGGCCAGGACAATCTCCAATTTCTTACTGTCCACTCTAAATATTCTGTCTTACAGCCCCCTTTAATATTTCAATCTTAATATCTCTTTAAGTCCGTTTTAAATACCCACTCTTTTTTAAAAAGTCCAACTTCAATGTCCACTCTTAGTCATTCTTAAAGTCCTGTCTTAAAGCCCCACTCTTGAAGTCCCCATTATAATTATTCTTAACGTTTAATCATAATGTTCTAAAATCCTGAGTTTTTAATGCCTTGTACTCATTTCATTATTTTATATCCCGTGGGTGGCGGAGCCCGATCCTGTCCACTCAAAATTATTTACCTATCGTCTCTCGGAGGAGCCACTCACACCACTCTATCGATATTTTGGGGAAAACCACAATGTCCCCTAACAACACGATGTCACCAAAACCCAAGTCGCGCCAGATTCTGGGGGTTTTATTACCCCTTTAGTCCTCAACTTCCCTCAAGCCGCATGCCTTTGATTCCGTACCGCCAATTTACATATTAGTTCTGTCTTACCATTACAATACTTCGTATTTTAGTTGTTACTATTATCATCAACAATGACAAAACTAATTATCTAAAACGTCATTAATTCATATTAATAAATTTTAAGTATAGACTATACATATAGATATATTTTATGTAAGTAATATAAATTAATGTTGACCCCCGTGATAAAACCTGTTAGGATCAGAGAGAATTGCACAGAAGGAAATGTCGTCGTCCAAAGCACCCCTTAATTACAAAAATATGACGGATTCCCTCTTTTTTTGGGTTAACAGGCTACATGAGGGTGAACCTGAAACAGACAAGTACCCTTTAATAGTATAGGAAGGGAATTGAAAACGGAGTGTGTGGAAGGTAAAGAAAGGTAGACAAGGGTTGACTAGGGCCCCCGGGCTATTGTTTAAGGATCCTACCCGGTGTTTTACGTAAAGAGATGCAGGGAAAACCCTAGAAAACCTGCATCAGGCAGGTCGGGATTCCTCCTCCATGATAATTATCACTAATTGCCTGGTTCACAGCTAACGCCTCGAAAAATCTGAAAAGAGTAAATATGATGTGGTCAAAGGATCAGTATGTCCACTGATCATTGTTAGTTACTCTTGAGAAACAAAAACATTGATCGTGTAACAGACCAGAACAAAAATCCCGACCGTTACACATCATAAGAGTAGTATAATTAGAAGAAAAATACACGAGTCCAAACCAGCTTAAACTCTAATCTCCTGGACGCCGGATAGTGATGAAAACCAGATTTCCGGAGATGGATGTATACCTGTGCTAGAGAAGTGGAGATGAAGGAGGGAAATCATCGAAAGGCTGTCTCCTACCTCTTAAGGGAAGCCCAGGAGACAAGAATAGGGTGAAGGCTGACCTCCACGCAGTGTTTCTGGTAGAACTTATTACATGGAGAGCGATCTGCATAAGACAGGATTTGCTCTACAGACCCCCTGCAGGCAAGTGCTTCCAATTTGATGTAAATAAATAAATAAACAAACAGAAATAGCAGAAAAATAAAATAATTCTAAATTATGTTAGTGGGAATGCTCAATTTAAGCCCAGTAAAACGTATAGTCTTTCTTCTAAATAAAATAATTTTAAAATCTCAGTTTTTAAATGCCCATACAATGTATAAAGAAGAAGGAAGCAGCTACTACTTACCATAGTTTTCCTCTCCCTTAACATTATATTAACCGTTCTTTCTTCCCAACTATATACATCCAGCCTAATAATCTTCTCCAACTGTGATGTAACAGCATTTTCTTTTCATCTTCCTTCACCCTTTCATCCTATACCCCTCTAATCCTACCTCCAGTTTAGAGTTAGTTATTACTATAAAAATATAATGACAAAAAAATTTGTGAAACAATTTTGTAAGTTTTTGAACATAGATGTATTAGAAAACAGGCCAATTATGTTCTAAATAATTAAATAAAACACTTTTGAGGTTTTAACAAAGATGGAAGGAACTTTGATGTGTAATTCACGTTTGCTGATGAATCTCACGAGGGTGAGATTATTTCCTCTCGCATCCGTGTTTTAAGAAACAGATTCAAAATTTTCAAGTGCGGAAGTCCTTCAAACGTTTAACTTTATTGCGACTCATTTATATAAATTTGAAGCTCTGAGGTTATTATGAGACACAAAATGAAACACTTGTAGTTTCTTTAGATATTTATTTCAGAGAAAGAAGATTTATGTACAGTTTTAATTCAGGCAATGACCATGAAAATGAATTCAGAATATTAGAATTTAATTTATTGCCATCTTTGTTTCACGCGAATTGTCTGTCATTGTTTCTATCCTTTTTTTCTGATAAGGAGAAATTCTAGTGTAAAATAAAATTATACATTTACAAACTTATATCATTTTTATTTTAAGTTCTCTTACATTGTTTCCTAGCGGAGTGTACACCTACTTACTAAATTATTAAGGGGTCATTTTAGTTAATTTTGATTAAGTAAATAATTTTTCCGAGCCGTGAAAAGTCGTGGTGTGTGTAAATGTCGAGCCTCGCAACATCTATGAAGAGACGGCCTTTGAGGGATTAATAATTGTCGCCGCTGGCCTTAGAGTCGGATGGAAGCTTCGGTCTTTACATTTGGTCACGCCTGAGTCCTTCCCACAGAAAGTTTGGTAACCTCCAGTGCGTGGCGTTATCGCGACTTTGATACAGACGTGTGAATTCCGTATTTGGGAAGTAAAAATTATAAATTTAATTTCTATTGAATAAAGTTGCGAATATTTCGATGGGAGAGGGGAATAAAGGAGTTTCATGGTTAGTAAAAGATTGAAGAGTGGATTAATTTGGAAGTTATGGAGTGGTAGAGCGGTCGTTGAACGGGGTAGTTGGAGAGTGGTTGTTCAGTGTACGGAAACACCAGGTAGTCGCAGGGACGAGACGTTCAGTCAGACTTCAAAGGGCGACGGGAGCAGCCAATTGCAGAAACTGCTACTACCATGTCTTCAATGAATGAAGAGGTTCCCGGCAGATATAATACGACGTTGGTAAAGAGAATATGAACCACAAATCCATCAATACTTTACACTGAAAGCTACAGCAGCAATTGCCATCATCAACTAGTGTTCAGACCGTGTATACCACCATCCCCTGAGAATCAGTTTGCTTTTATTATTCAATTTTAATTATGAATACAATTTTCAAATAGAATAATGTTTTTAATAAGTTCAGGAAGATAAGTTTTTTATTTATTTTATTTGTTGTTTTTTATTAATTATAGTATAGAATTTTGAATATTCTTATCATACAATTACCCTCCTCTTAACTTAAAGTAAACCAAATCCCTTTAAAACGTTACGACAGTTTTCTTAGGACATGATATTTATTACCCAAAAGTCCACAGTAAATGAAAAGTGAAGTTTAAAGAGTCTTGCAAAGGGAGAATACGGAGCTACTTCTCCCTCACTCTTTTGCTATATATTTGATAGTATTTTCTGCTTATTCTTTCGAATAACTTATATATTCCTCCGTATGAACTTCCACATGATTTTCTGATAATACTGTATCATTAGAGGAGTCAGTAGAAGCTGTGGATCTCATAATAAATGACATGAAAGTGGACCTGGAGGAAGAGTACTAGAAGAGGGAAACCATAGGTAATGGAGTGTTTTATAGGAAACAATGGAATAACAAAGGGTATTAGGTTGGGAAGGGATATTTTGAAGGAAGTTAAGGAATTGTGCTAATAGGGCAGCATAATAACTTGAGTAGGGTAGTACAGGCAAGTAAGGAATTTGCCTTCGCCTAATAAAAGTATGAATATTAGGAAATCGTTACTAAAAATGTTGGAATGAAGTGTGGTGCTGGATGTAAAACGTGGACGGTAGGATGGGCAGAAAGGAAAATAATGGAAGTTTTTTAAATGTGGTCGTATAGAATAATTCTTAAAAGAATAGTATTAGACGGAAGAATAGAAGAGGGAGGCCAAGGATGGATTACGCTGAGGATATAAGGGAAACTGTGGGATATGGTAGTTATGTGGGGAGGGAAAGGCTTGCACGGAATAGGTTAGCATGGAGGGTGGAACGAGACCAGTCTAAGGACTCAATACTGCAACTACAACCCGAGTATATTTGCGTTTCTCAGTGTATGTGTGTAGTGTTTTCATCTATTTTATACTATGTCTTGTTTATTCTAGTTACACATTTTAAGGAATTTAGTTAGTAAATCGTATCTTATTTTATTTTGGTCTCATAAATATTTGTTACCTGATGTAATGTATGACATCCTAAGACTAATGGAAATTAATGGAAATCTCACAAAAATCTAAAGTCAATAAAAACAGAATTAAACTGCGAACTTGATGTAAGAGTCACGTTACGTAAGGGGGATTATGTAACCGTCAGTGACAGATGTGAGATTCCGAACCATCTGGATCTGTTTCAGTTGCCTTTCCTTTCCCCTCGCCTCCGAGTGATTAAGGCGTTGTACACGAGACCCGCGACCCGTGAGACGAAACAGTCCGTCTGGACCCCCTTTTTGGAAGTCGGCTGCGATTCACCATCCCGCCGATTTATATATACGGCATATAGATGGCGATAACGGGGCGGGCTGAAAGAAGCGGCTCGTACATAATCGCTTTCTTCCGTGACTTTCGCCTCGCCCAAAGCCAACCAATGAGACGGTGGCTCTTAGCACTCATGTGAGTGAGGGGCTTTCTACTCGGGGCCCTCAAACCCATTGCGACACGCGGCCGTATTTCAAACGACCCAGGTGGGCCACGCTGTGCGAAAGGCCAGCCAGCCTCGTCCTTTCATAAATTACACGCCAGGATTGCGCTCCTCGAATCGTCCACTTCACCTCACTTCAACCGTAACTGAGATCAATAAATTTCCACCATTTTAAATCCTGACAACAAAAAATTATTCAGAGCTCAGTATTCGTTTAATAAACAACATCATTATACAAAATTAGCATTTTCTGAGTTATGGGGATTGTGATAGGCGGGGAAAGATTCCATTCAGGAGCTCAATATTTTCACGCCACCTGAGAGCTGCCGCGATGTCCTTATGGTTTACAAAAAAATTTACGCTCCATAATTACAACCCCACTACACTTATTCTCCTTCTTCCATTGCAGCACTAATTCACTAATATTTTCATCTTCTGGACCATTTTATCCATTTATTCCAGTCCTGCTACAATCCTCCAAATTTTCCTTTCATTCCGTTACTCTCCTTCTTCCATTGCAGCACTAATTCACTAATATTTTCATCTTCTGGACCATTTTATCCATTTATTCCAGACCTACTACATTGTTGTGGTATTCAGTCCTAAGACTGGTCTGATGCAACCCTCCACGATAAGCAATCTTGCGCAAGCCTTTTCATTTCCTCATTACAAGCACAACTACATCCTCCCTAATCTACTTAGCGTATTCCATCCTGGTCCTCCCTTATTATTTTCTTACCCCACACACTTCCCCTTAATGCTAATTTTACAAGACCCTCGTGCCTTAAAACGTGGCCTATTAATCTATCCCTTCTCTCAGTCAACGTCCTCCATATTGTTCGCTTTCCCCCTTTTCTGTTTAGAACTTCCTCGTTAGTTAGTCCATAGACCCATCTGATTTTCAGCATTCTTCTATAGCACCACATTTCAAAGGCTTCTATTCTTTTCCTTTCCCCAGCTCCTATGGCCCTCGTTTCGCACCCATATAACGCCACGCTCCATACGAACATTTTTAGCAATGATTTCCTAATATTCACACTTATATTACTCGCAAGTAAATTTTTCGCAAAATCCTTACTTGCCTGTGCTCTTTAGGTCTACTATACTCCTACCATCCCTAGTTATTACACTTCCAAATTAGCAGTATTCCTTAACTTCCATCAAAATATCATTTACGTATTTCGCCTTCTATCTTCTAAAAATGCCCAATCAATTTAATTTTCACGGTTAAGTAATCTGCCAAGGTCTTCTTTTTTTATTCTCCTCACATCCGCTTCTTCAGTTGTTCCTATTTCTTCTCAGGATCTTTCTTTCTAAGACTTTCAATTTTCGTTTATTGAATTCTCTACAAACTCAGGTTCTATTTTATTGTGTTGCATTAGATTTTATGATAATCCAAAAATGTTTCATTTTGACTGCTCCTGATATTACTTTATTTTTATATAAATCCTGACTGGTAAAATATGATTCATTGCCGAGTGTTATCTCTTTCTCCACTCTTGTATTGGTATTAACATGTTTTTTTGCTAAACATTTAAAGTATTTAACTTCCTCAACTTCCCTGTCATTCATTTTAAAACCGCACATAATCAATTATCTGATATTAAAGTATAATAGTTTAAATGAAGCCGAATTTTTCACAAAAATATTTAATTACTAGTTATTTAATATACTTTCAATTACGACGTCTTGTCCATCTTTGTTAGCAGGTAAATTTTAAAATAGAATAAAACCATTATCTATGTATATATGTTGCTGGACGAAGTCCACGGTACTAAATTATCCTCATAGTGTAATGTTGTTCCTCTATTTAAAAAATCACCTGATGAAGTCAACAAAATGGACGAAACGTGGAAATTGAAATTATATTAAATATCTAGGAAATAAATGTTTCGCTGGAAAATATGGCTGCATTGAATTATTAAAGGGAAAGAATGGAAGAATGTCGACCCGAACAGGGACTTGAACCCCGGGCCTCTACCAACTCAGCTAATCCGAGTCGACGACGAAGAACCGCTTTCAACATCCCTCCATTCCTGTAAACGTGAGCCAGGCTCACCCACCAATTCACTAATCACATTCTTCACACCCTAATTCTATGAAATACGTGAAGAATAGACATTGCGTAAATTTATGAAAGGTGCATTGAATTCTAAATATTTATAACCTCCTGCGTCAGCTGCAGTTGAATCATTTCTACTTCCTTTGATTTGAACTCAATGCACCTCTGATCAATTTGCGCAATGTCCATTCTTCACGTCTTTCCTGGAAGTAGGATGTGAATAATCCGATTAGTGATTTGGTAGGTGATCCACACTTAGGTTTACAAGAATGGAGGAATGTTGAATCGGTCCTTGGAGATCGACTCGGATTAGCCCAGTTGGTAGGACACCCACTCGAAAAGAGGATGGTCCACATTTTTTTTCCATTCTTGTCTTTCTTCTAAAATATCTATACGCTCCGGACTGAGGTTCAGTTGAAGCATTTCTACTTCCTTTTATTTCAGTTATTAAATTAAAATCCCCTCACAGTGTCTCTTCCTCTTGGCATACTCTGTTTCTTAAATGCCTATGCCAAAAAGAGATGCATGATTCTTAAACTCCGTAAGTGAATTATAAAGAATGGCGACCACTTGTTTTTTCCTTAACAAACTTCCACAAACAATAAAATGGCGTTGTGGTTTTATTGCACTTCACTGACGAAACTGAACAACAAGTATGCAGTGTTGTACATATTTTGTCAATCATAAATAGTAAGTAACAAAAAATAATTCCATCAGTCAACCATGTCAAAATGCTACTTCTAAAATCCGTCTTCGGTCAAAAAAACGGAAATGAAAATACTTCGGATAATTTCTTCAAGGAATTTATTATAATTTTTGTTAAAAGGCTGATCATTTATTTATTATGATAATAATTTTTTCCCTTATTTTTATCAGTCACTTCAATAAACCAAAACTAGATTTGAATTTTGATTTCCAAACTGTAATTGGAAGAAGCTTTCGGCAATTGTGATATTCATCAACAAAATAAATTACTTTTTTTTTGGACATTACAAAAACAATTATATATAAACATGGAAAAAATTAAACTACGACATAAAACATTTGGTTTTTTAATGATATTATGTATTTTATGCATACCTGCATGTATTTAGTAAGCATATAAAATTTCTAATTTTCTTCATTGGATTAGTATGCGATTCCAGACTGTGCTGCCCTACACAGAGCATTTTTCGAACTTCGGAGTTGCAGAAGTTAATGGTGATGTGATCACCAAGCACAAACGGCGACATACATCCATAAATCTTCAAAAAAAATTAACATTGAAAAAAAATTTGCCAATGAGTCCTAAAATTTAGACACGTCAAAATTTAAATGTCAACGGTCGATAATAATCGTAATATTCAAAGCGACTTATCGAATCTTGTAGAACGAGATTCGATAAGTCTCAGTCCAAAACACCTAACTTTTAAATTTTAACTAAAATTCTGTTTTACTCTAAAACTTTGGCGTAGTGTTTGGATATTTCTTCACTTTCCTTTCATACCATTATTGTTTTTAAAAATGTAAATGTATTCTAAAATCTTTCTTTATTATTTTCTTTATGTATTATCATAATCTATTTTATGTTTTAGGTTTAAATGTTGTAGTGACAAGGCTGTATTTGTTTTGGTATTGCTCTTTGCATTATTTTTATGGTTATATATTCTAGTATTCAGGCTCGTTCCTGTGTGTCCAATATAATTTTTGTTACAATCATTACAATTGCCGAAAGCTACTACGAGTAAAGTTTAAAAAACCAAAATTGAAATATACGTTTGGTTTATTGAAGTGGATGATAAAAGTAAGGGAAAAAATTATTATCATAATACTTTGGATCTATGTGAAACCTTTCCGAACACACATTGTCCAGTTTACATTCAACGAACGCGGCCCTCGTCGTTAAGTTATGTTCTGTAGTACGCGCTAATAAGGATGTTATTGACCTCTTATCAAAGAAACCTGAACGCCCTTAATCTGCATAACGGCTCATTTTACAACCTTAACATAAATTTATGCAGTAGTTAATCGGCCGGATTGCTGCCACTGAGCCACCGTCCAAGTTTCCCCTCTTCACTCTTCTTTCACGTTCCACTATCCACATTAATTTTTAATATATACCAGTTTTGATCACCAAACAGTCTACCAACACCTGACAGTTTCAAAATAAGTATTACAGGATCACGCTTACTAACACACACACATACAACTCAAAATTAATTCGATTATTATACCATTGTTCTAACATTCCAAAACTGAGCTTTTCGATCTTATCTTTGTTAATACGCATCCAAGATTTATAAAAATACTTCAAAACGGTAAGAAAGTTTTATTATGAATTTATAGTTTATTTCCTCTTATTATTATTAACAAGATACTCTAACGTTCCATTATGGAATGTTTTGGCATGTTGTTTATTTCCTCAATAAACTCAAATAAACAATTTCATAAATAAAAGTATGGCTAAAGGTAAAATGATCCCTAGAACGTATACATCAGGACAATCTTTTATTGCATACACGTTAACGTCTCTAGTTGTGCACCAATCAGGAGTTTGGGGTGTATAAGTGGGAGAATATAACTCCACCAGTTCCAATACATATATATTGTAATATCCTTTTCAGGGGATAAGACATTAATTTATCAATTGAACAAATTTTAATCAAAAGTTTGGCTGAAATAAAATTAGTAAATAATAATAAAATGGATGAGATGAAATTATAAAATTATAGGTTGATAGAAAAAAAAGGATATTACATTTTGGCGCCCAACTTGTGAGCTTATTTTTGTAAAAGGTAATCTTTCCGAAATTTAGAGTTATAGTTTTTTTGTTTAAATTACTTTCTTTCGTGTTTCTCTCGGTTATAATTTAAATTCTGTGTTGTGCAATTTTTACTGTGCAATTTCCACCAGTACGCAATCTTTTTGCTTACAAAAATTAATACTGTTTTTTTTAATTAATATTTTGGGGGTTTTATTTTACGATTTTGTTTGATATATGTTGCTTAGAAGTAGAAAACGTGTTGATTGACATGGAAAAATTGCAGGAACTAGAATTTCAGTGTGCACAGGTTGAGAATTTGGAATCCGAGGAACTGATTGGGTTAAACTAAATGTTTGATGAAAGTGATAAAGGGCAAGAATCAGTGATAGAAAATGTAGAAGTCAGCAATAGTGATAATAGGAATGCGATAGGGGAAAAGAGTGATAGGCAAAGAAGAGATATTGAGATGCTGATGAAATTTTTGGATAATAAAATGGATGAGATGAAATTAGAAAATAATAATAAAATGGATGATATGAAATTAGAAAATAATAAAATGGATGAAATGAAATTAGAAAATAATAATAAAATGGATGAGATGAAATTAGAAAATAATAATAAAATGGATGAGATGAAATTAGAAAATAATAATAAAATGGATGAGATGAAATTAGAAAATAATAATAAAATGGATGAGATGAAATTAGAAAATAATAAGAAAATGGTTGAGATGAAATTAGAAAATGATAGGTTGATAGAAAAAAAGAATATTACAATATATATATATATATATATATATATAAACTATATACCAACGTTCATTAATCAATAAATTACCCTTGACTTAACATCTCCGTGGGTCATCTCTAGGAAATTTTGTCGCTAACCTCAAATTATAATTCCGGCCTCCACCAAATTGATATTCATTCAAGTTGCTTAATATAGAAATAATATATAATATAGATAAGAACGTAATGTATTAACATAGAAATAACAACAGTAATTCCATTCAATGCTTTTAAAATTAATTGTTTTTCTTCTTACCTGTATTTATTTCCCAGCGAAAATTCCATCGCAAAGATAATATATACTACTTCTCTTTGAACTACCACCAAAGATTCTCGGTCACATGAAAAAGATAATAAAAACTTGTTTTGACAAATACGAATATTAGAAATTATTATATTTGAATTTAATCTAGGCTAATTAATTTCGCAGAGCTACACCAAAATTTTAGCCTTTCACATACTTCAAAATTATTTTAAAAATTGAAAAAATAATAAGTAATTCATAAATAATTTTTCGGCTTTCATTTAGAGTAAAATTAAATATTAATTTTGTTTGTTTCTTATTTATCTAAGCCAATCGCTAAATAATGTTTATTTTTTTCATATTTTCTCTCATAGAAACATTTTTTAGTGAAAAGCCTTATTATATTTTTTCATTTATTTATCAATTTACGACAGAAAACTTTCCAATTTAAGAATTTCAAACAATTTTAATTATATTCTGATTTATTATCGTTATTTACGAATACAACCCATGTTTCGTTAGATAAAGGAAATCAAAAACATAAATATTAGCGTTATTTCGTATTATATATATGTATTATAAATATACATTAAAAGTTTACAAAGTAAGTACCTATAAAATACCAAGTTTATTTGCTTGTTTTCAACTATGTATGTTAAATAATTTTTTTTTCTGGAAAGAATCGAAGAGCTCTCTAATGTTGCGAAACGAAACGTATACAAATTAAATTATTCCATTTCTGACTTTTGGCCACTCTTTGTATTTTATTTATAACATTAAGTTTAATTAATTTATTTACTGTTACTATAAACATTAATATTGTATGCTGACAAATTGGTAGAAATTTTATTTATGAATATCAATGATTTACGCTTTGAATTTTACATCAAAAAATTATTTCTTTGTTAAAATATCTCTACAATACAATTACAAACCATTCAATATCTTGAAATTGATGAATCATATAATTTTTCAGTGTTTCTGTATACTATCCTAAATTTCGCAAAGAATTGTAAATTTTTATTTATTTACCATTTACAATGGTTAAATTTTTTAATAATTTTATTTTTGTTTTAGCTTCAATTGATTATTAGATGAAACAATTGTTCTGTATAGCATGTTTGAAATGTTTTCCGCTTTGATGCACTTCACCGGATTAAGGTTCCATAATTTTCTGCATTTATTTCCATTCAAAAAATTTGGAACAAAATAATTAATATTATAATCTTTATGGTGATTTTTCTTCTCCGTAGTTTTTTATTTTCCATTACAACCAATAAATAAAACTCCCGGGTTCTAAGTCTGTTACAAATTGGCAATCAATTTTTGGGTGTACCTAAATCAGTTAAATCGGCCATGTTGATGGAATGTTTGCTATAGAGGTCGATTAGTTTAACGGTATCGACAGTTGGTCCGTGCCTCAAAGGTTAATTAAGTTTGACAGGCAATATGAAGCAAATTGCCGCACCTAATAACCTTAGCCACGCCACGCGGGTCACGCATGCGCACTAATCACATTATTAGTTGAGACGTGAGCGTCACAGACTCTGTGCTGACGACGTCAAACGTCGGGACTTGGATCTCACTTATAATGGGAATATCAATAATACTGAAGCTCCAGTTATGAAAATATTCACGATCTGTATGTTTCAGTTTACACCATAATGAAACCCACCATATTATAAATCCCAGAAAGAGAGAGAGAGAGAGAGAGATGAATTGAAGCATCTGAAAATGCAGCGTTACTCTAGGTAAGAAACTTTAAACTTTCAAGGATTCAATTTAATTTTTTCAGGCGAGAATATCAAGGACTAATTTCGTGATGAGGAAAATCTTCAAGATGTGCAGCTTCCATGTAACTAATTTCTTGTAATAGCATTTTCATGTGTGTTGTTGGAACGAAACTTTATGGACACCCTGTATTAAATGTGACGAGTACGTTGAGGGTGGTTTTACCCTTACGATCGATTCGACATTGGCTAGAGAATTGAATTCCTGAAGACATTAACAATAATCTAAATTAATTTTACTATATGGGATTTTAAATTGTATTAATCATATATATATATATATATATATTTAATTCAGAAATCATGAAACAACAAGGATGCAGTCTATCGCCTGCGCTGTTTAACCTGTAGAAAAACCCTACGCTTTGCCGATGATATTGTACTATTATGGAATTCATAAAAAAATGTAATGAACGTGGTCCTGGAGAAAAAGGTCAATATGAAGATTATTAGAGGGAAATGAACGCGATGGAGTGTAGTAAAAGAAAAAAGGGAATAATAAAGGTTGTTAGATTGAGAAGGGATATTTTGAAGGCCGTTAAGGAATTCTGCTAGTTACGGAGCATAAAAACTAGAGTAGGATAGCACAGGCAAAAAAGAGGAATTTACTTACGGATAATATAAGTATGAAGATTAGCAAATCGTTACTAAAAATGTTCGTACCGAGTGTGGCGTCATATAGGAGTGAAACGTGAACGATAGGAGTTGTAGAAAGGAAAAGGATACAAGCTTTCGAGAATGGTGAAAATCAGATGGGTGGATAGGGGTGGCTAACGAGGAAATTCTAAGCAGAATAAAAGAAGGGAGAACAATATGGAGGATGTTGACCAAGAGAAGGGATAGATTAGTAGGGTCTCGTAAAATTAACATCAAAAAGAAGTGAACGAAAGAGTAGAACAGTGACAGGACAAGAATGGAATGCGCTGTGCACATTAGGTAGGATGTGGGATCTGGTAGTTATGCGGAAATGAAAAATCTTGGGCTAGATGCATGAAGGGTTGCATCCGACCAGTCTTAGGACTGAAGAAACCAATGGAGTTAAAATGTAAATAAAATTTATGGACTAATTTAAGTTTTCCAAATACTTCAAGACCATCAGTGTCTTTTTATACAGTTGGGTTCTCACTAATCTCAAGCGCTTGTAAGTTTCAATAGCAGAAAAAAGTTATTCATAATAAAATACGCATTGGATGTTTGTTTTCCGTTAACCCATGTAACGAGGGCGACGTGTTGTCAACCTTTCCCTTTCAAGTCTTTTCACCCCGGAGCTTGACATTTACCCCGTCTTCTCCTTTTGGTTGAATGAGCATTTCCCCCAATTCTGATCGACGTTGCTTTTAACGTCAAAGACATGACGAAGGGAAATTCCTTGCGCTCAGCCATTTGCGTTTGGCGCCCTGTTGTCCGCTGCTATATTGCTTGGCCATTAAATTACCTAGTTGCAGACATTGAGGGGTGACACTCCATCCCCTTGTGTAGGCATTCCTCAAGTACGCGTGGCCAATAGCTGGGCCATCCACATAGTGGTCCCGTACATCGGGCCAAAGTGACCGAAGCTGCTTCTTCAGGTCCAGGAAACAGCTCTTCCAGCTATACTTTCGCTTCTTCGTTTAATTACCATGCAAATGTCATCAACCGAAAATTGATTAGGAAGAAATGGTTTTAGAGAAACTAACCATGAAATTCTTTTTTAATTTGTTATTATTTTCTATAACAAAAAAAGGTAATTTGTACGAATTTTGTGGTTAATGTTTCGCATTTGTTGTAGTAGTAACTAAGGAGAACTAGATTGCAGAAGTTGTGGAACAGCCATCTGTATTATTTTATAATACATTATACGAATGACGTTTACCGTTTGTGAAAACCTGTTGCAAAAAAATCATCGCCAATCATTTCAAAACAAGGCACTGAATTTCGGGAATTAACACGAGCCAAAATACGACTCACACTAATTATTTAGAAACAAAAAAAAAGCTTGAAATAAATAATACCACAGTTCGTATACAGCAATGCACACCGCCTTGTTAATGAGCACATTGCCTTCTTCAATGTGTGGAGAAAACCGCTTCCACAGTCAACGTCGGCCAAATCCATTTCCGGCCTACTCCAAGATCGGCCAATGCAAGTCAACCCGCGTCTAGACCATGGCCGTGGCTTGAGCCAAGGTTTAGCGGGGCCATTACTGTAATATGTCAACAGTTCAATCATATTTTGTGATAGACGATTCACAAATAATCAAAAAACTGAATTGTTACTTTGTAGATGACGGGGAATGGTAAAAAACATATATAAGCAAAACAAGCGCTTTTATTGTTTTTACAGTGAGGTACAAAATATACACAATATGATGGATGAGATGCCGTGACAATTGCTCCGTTCGTCTGATTATGTGATTATGAAGAAATGGTCAGTCCGTTATCACGAGTGGTGGCCGTTCGAGATGACCGATGTTGGAGGTACTGATTACCAGGGATGTCCGCCTCCCAGAGCGCCGTAGCCGCCGTAGCCGCCGATGCCGCCGATGCCGCCCCCGAGACCGAGTCCCAGACCGCCGTAGCCGCCGCTGATGGCGCCTCCTCCGAGTCCCAGACCCAGACCTCCGTGCTCGACGCCCTTGATGAGGACGGGCACGGGCTTAGGGATGGCGACGGGGTGCACCACGGGCACGGGCACGGGCTTGCTGATGGGCACGGGGAAGGGCTTGGAGATGGGCACGGGCACGGCGTGGGGCACGGCCACAGGGTACGGCCTCTCCACGGGCACGGGGTACGGCCTCTCGACGGGCACGGCCACGGGCTTAGCCACGGGCACGGGGTAAGGCCTGTCCACGGTCACGGGCACGGGGTGCGGCACTGGCACGGCGATGTTCTTGGCCACGGGAACGGGCACGGGGTGCGGCACGGGCACGGGGATCTGCTTCGTCACGGTGATCTGCTTGGAGATCCCGCCGAGGCCGTAGCCCAGACCCGAACCCAGACCCAGGCCGACGCCGGAGCCGAGACCGATTCCAGAACCCAGACCGTAGCCGGAGCTAAGGCCGATTCCAGAACCCAGACCGTAGCCGGAGCTCAGGCCGATGCCGGAACCCAGACCGTATCCGGAGCTCAGACCGATGCCGGAACCTAGACCGTAGCCGGAGCCGAGGCCGATGCCGGAACTCAGGCCGTAGCCGCCACCGTAGCCGCCTCCGTAGCCGCCTCCGTAGCCCAGGCCGAGGCCGAGGATTCCGCGCTTGTCTTGCTTCTTGTCCGCGACCTCAGTTTCGCTCTTGGCTGCGTCCTCTGCGTGAGCCAGGACGGCCAGAGCCAGGAGGGCGAACATGATCTGCGAACAAGATGTGCCGTGTTTCTCATATCCGATAAAGTTAAACTTTACCTCAGGAACCCAAGCTAAATTCCTCTAAAATAAAGCGTGCTCAACTAAACACGCTTCACGATGTTCCACCGGTTACAAAAGAAACAACAAATGGTCTAAACACAATACTCTAAGACTTCAAGTAAATCCTCGATTGTAGTCCAATACAACTAGAAGAAAATTATTAATATAGTTATAGAAAACATTTCCCTTCGTTGCTATCCTTAGCAAATCCATCATGCGGCGTAGTGGTTCGTAACATGTTTATTGACCCCTCACTATCACAAAATCCTCGATTCTCAACCCTGGAATTGACGAAGAGGAAGTACCTCCTCAAACGGATTTTTCTACGTGATCATCTGACGAAAGCTAAATAAACGCTATATTTTTTAATTAACGACAGATGGACGGAGATCAACATGTATTTGATTCTATCGGTAAAGACCAAGCACCCAGCTACCCAGAGAAGAGGGGAAAAAAGTATTTAACCGAAGAGAAAAGAAATCTCGAAATGTTCATGTGACTGAGAGCCTTCTTCGCCAACAATAACAAAATTTTGATTTTAAGTGGTAACATTAAATAGTGAATAATTTATATTAGAGGACTAAGAAGACTACAAATCGCAAGCAGCCAATCTCGGGCCGGGAGATTGAAGACGTCACGTTAACGTCACAGAAGAGCCTTTCAGGGTAGGCCGGCGCTTGAAACGATCTGCCCTATTACAAAAAATTTAAATATTACTAATGCTCGACCCTCATAAAACATTCCGTAAAAAGGAAATGAAAAATTATTGTCACAGCTTCAAATTGCAAAAGAAAATATTTGAATAGGAACTATTCTAGATTTTCCGTGCTGAAACACCAGAGTATTAAACTGGTAATGCCGATTCAAGAGTTGGTTAATTTTTGGCAAAAGTTTTGCGATTTCCTAATATTTCAACTAACTGGAAATATATTCGCGTAAATGATGCGGTAACCTGTAAAATCATCCCAAAAGACGTAAATATGTTTGTACTGTATAAGTGATCATTCTCAATAGACACGTGACGAAACAATTTTGAGCATTTTAGAACTTGCGGGGAAAAATAGTTTTAAAGAGATCTTAGTAATTTTAAATGAATATTTGTAGTTGACGCTTACCTTCGTCTCCATGCTTGTACGCTTGAGTTGGTTGCTTTGGACAAGCTGGGGAGAGTGTGATGCTGGTCCGAGGGCTGCGGCTCGTATTTATACCACGCCTCGCTAAAACTGACCGACCGGCTAAAGGAGGAACAGAACCGGAAGGACGCACTTTCCCTGCAGCAGCCGCGCCCAGTCTCCCAAGAGACATCGTATCTACTCCTTTATGTAATCTAGTTCCATAATTTCCCCTTCGACCACGTCTGCAAAGGTTTATACACCGTGCGCGGATTCTCTTCCTCTACTAAATCTACGCGCCATTACTAGGGGGACAATTTCCTAGTCGTCTAACTGTTACAAATCTGAACAGGAGGTAGACACCGTAACGTTTCTTTTCTAATTTTTAAAGTTGAATAATTGTTTTATAAAACAAAGCTTAGTCACCAAAATAAAATAAAAATGTTCTACTCACCACTTCCCTCAGCATTCGCACCTCACTCGTGCATCCAGCCTCTGCAAAACTTGCCAATAACCTCAAAATACAATTCCGACCTCCGCAATATTTATTCATCCCAACTAATTAATGCAGCGTAGAAATTGGACTTACGCCTCTTAGTTTACGAGAGATTAAGAATGTACTAAATTACTTATTATTTTCATAATTCACCGAAGAAGACAATCATTACACTCAATTTTTTAAATTCATTATTTCCCTTCAATCCGCTGCTACGAACGTTAAAACTCAATACGAAGATATTACTTCTCCTCTAAGAACAAAAAATCAGACTTCATTTCACGTGCCAAAGATAACCACTACTTTCAGAAAATTAAAATATTAGTAACTCTTACGTTCAGATTTAATCTAATTAATTAATTTTGCACTTCAAAACTTTATATACATTTTTAATTAATTTTTTTAAATAAATTCACATATTAAATACTTGAATAAAATTATTGATATTTCATATACGACCTTAATTAAATAGTTTACTTTACAATTAATGAGTTAAATCGGCATGTTTGTGCGTTTTTTTAATTTAAATTTTTTAATATTACATGACGTGGGGTTCCGTGTAAATCTAAATTTTTACCTGAAGAAGTGTCAAGTGAGAGACGAAGCGAAGTAATGTTTAATATTTAAATTTTAAAAAACTGAAAAAAAAGACTGATATAACTCATTCATACGATCTTAATTTCGGAAAAAATTTGAACATGATTTATATTTGTTTCTTATTTTGTACGAAACTCATCGCAAAGGACTCGTTAATTATGCTTCATTTTCGTCAAAGAAATTTATCCACTCTTAATTAAGAAAATTACAGGATTTTTATTTACTTACTTATCAATTAACGACAGAAAAATTTACATCATAATGTAGAAGATAAAAAAATTATAATCTTAATATAATCGATATTTGGGAACATAATCCACATATTTTTAGACTAAAATATTTAAATCATAAATATTAACCTTATTTGATAACTATATTATATACTGTGTAATTAAAAATTATATATATATTTCATTTCAAAACACGATATTTTTTTGTCAGAGGTGTTGATGGAAGGAATCGTAAAAAATAATTCAATCAATAAATTACAGGAATTAGGATAGTTATTATATGAACTTAAACTGCAAACGTTCGGTCTTTAACAGCGTTCATTACTTTTTCAGAAATTATTGGAGAAATCGTGAGTATCCAAAAATCAATTTCCTGACATTTAGTAAAATAATTAAATTATACTTCATATTTTAACAAAAAATTTTTGTATTCAAAATTAATATTGATTTTATAATTTTTGAGTGTAGTTACCTGAAGAAGCCTACAAATATGGATGAAAAGTTGAATTTATAATAACTAAATGTTGATTAAATCTGTTTACTGACATGTTTGGCCGTATTTTTAGTTATTTAAATAGTGAGTTGTAAACTTAATTCCGAATTTTCTATCCATCGTCGGTTAGATATTTTGTCTGGCATTTAATAAGTACATCATTGTTAATGAAACAAATCCATTTAGTATCGAATACTCCTAACTTTTTAATCTTTAGAATATGTTTGATTAAAAGTGGAAAAACTAACGTTTTCCTGTGGGTAAAAAATTTATGTTTTTTATTCCACTTACATTCGGGGACCAATGAGGTAACTTTGTGAAATTTTAATAGTATAATAAATCATAGGAAATTGAACAAAGCAAGAAGCTCAAGTAGTAGTAATTGTGTCTATTCTTCATTGAGTCCTGAAATGGTCTGTGTGAATTTATAATAGGAAAATACATCTGAGACTGTGCTTTTGGTTAATAGGAATGGGGAATGGCGAGTGGGGTAGCTTAGATGGTTAAAGCACCCGCGTACTTTACCGGTGGTCCCAAATTCGATTTCCAGCCCGGTGCACTTTTCTCCATACTATATTCGTTAATAACAAACTATTTAATTTAACCAATTAGTAAAAATGAATAACGTTATATCATTACGTCCGTGTAGTTTTAATGGAATAATTCTAGTGATGGTCCACCTTAGGACAAAAAATAATGTAGCTTCATTAAATCTATATCAATAAATAACATTGAAGTTTCTGCCTGCTTTTTCAAAATAAATGCCAAAATTTAAGGGAAAATTGCCATTTATCAGATGAATAATCATATCCAAGTGTCTGAAACGTTGTCTCCGAAACGGCTCAACGGATTTAAAATGAAAATTTAAAAAATAAAACAGGCATTTTAACGTAAATTTTCGTGCATATTCCATTTCGATATCTTGCAGGGTTCAGAAGATATGGATATAAATATTTTTAGAAAAACATCTGGCTGGAGTACAAAACTCTCAGGGACTGACAGCTAAGTTTCATTTGGCATGTGTTGGCGCTGCTGTCGTATGAAGCTTAAACAGCCACTATAATAAAACAAGTATCGACCTAAAAATATTTTATACGAAAAATAAATATATATTTGTGTACTTCTATACTAAAAATAAAATAGATGTCATGGTCGTTATAATTTTTATTTTCTATTATGACTTTTAAAATAATGGTCGATAATTTTAAGCTTTTATATTCCCTCTGTTATCTTAATTTCAAATTAACAATTATAATCTTCTAAACGCATAATAATTATAATAATAAACTTGTAACAATTTTATATTTAACTAATTAAGCAAGACGATCGCGCTTCATGGAAAAAAATGTATCAATAATAGCACTGCTCCAAACTCCGCCCTTAAGAAAATATGAAAAAGGACAGAGATTTTGGTTGTAACATAAAAAAGACTTTTGAAATCAAACCTTCACGTTGCGATAAAAAAAGAAAGCGAGTAGTAATAAATGGCAATGTAATAAGGAATTGAAACAACACATTATAGTTGATGTTACCAATATATTAGTAGAAATATGGCTGGCCGACAGAATCGCATGACAAATATAATACTAATGTATCATTGGAAAGGAATTACATTAATTTCTCAGCTTACGTGTAACTTATTACTGCTTACTAAACGGGCACAAAAATTCTTAATGGAATAATAAATTCCAATCTGAAATAAGTCATTTTTTGTTTTTTTGTGCGAAAGGATAACAACTGCCTATAAACGAGGTAATCTATTAGCCATTACTTTCCTTCGCCCTTTGTAAGTTCCGCCGATAAGATTCAATGTACTTAATTACAGGTTAGGTCTTCGTAATGGATTATTAAGAATTGCTCCTTATGTTTTACGACTACGATGGAGCACATGGGTCAGGTCTTACCAGCCAGATTTGTATTATGACTACAGTTTAAATACATGCAATGTAAGTGCTCGGGGTAAAAGTTTCTTGGCATAGTATTTTGGTAAGTATTCCAACTGATAAATACCAAAAAGTTAGTGGCCACTTTGGAAGGAATATTAAATTACATTTAAGTAGCATTACTTAACGAAAAAATCGTTGTTTGTTGTTGTGGTATTCAGTCCAAAGACTGGTCTGATGCAAGCCTTTTCATTTTCTCATAACTAGTACAACAAACATCCTCCATAATTTTCTTAGCGTATTCTATCCTTGGCCTCCCTCTTCTGTTCTTACCCCACACACTTCCCCCTAATCCTTTTTTTACAAGACCCTCGTGCCTTAAAACGTGGCGTACTTATCTATTCCTTCTCTTGGTCAACGTCTACGTTTTGTTCGCTTTTCCCCTATTCTGTCTAGAACTTCCTCGTTACTTACTCTATGCACCCATCTGATTTTCAGCATTCGCCTATAGCACCACATTTCAAATGTTTCTATCTTTTTTTTTCCGGAGCTCCTATCGTCCATGTTTCGCACCCATATAACGCAACGCTCCATACGAACATTTTTAACATCGATTTCCTAATATTCACACTTATATTACCAGTAGGTAAATTCCTCTTTTTCACGAAAGCCTTCCTTGCCTGTTCTATCCTACTCTTTATGTCTACTATACTTCTTCCATCCCTAGTTATTACGCTTCTCAAGTAGCAGAATTCCTTATCTTTCGTCAAAATATCCATTACCAATATAACACCCTTTGTTATTCCACTGTTCCCCATACTACACTCCATTACCTTGGTTTCCCCTCTATTAATCCTCATATTAAACTCATCATGCTATTTATTATGGTTTACAAGTCTTCTTCTGATTCCCCTAATACTACGTTGTGGCTATGTTTATCAGCCTAGATATTCAATCGGTACAAAACATTAAATTAATTATACGTAGTTGAAAATATATTTATACTGTACCAAGCTCTGGTAGCATTGTAACAGCAGTAGAATAAAAATATGAACGTGGATCCCAGTTTGTTTAAATTCCAGGAGAACGTGAAAACGTCGAACTGTTGCAGAAATTAAATACTGGGACAAGTATGAGAAGTGTTACTCCAATGAGAATAAACATTGCTTAGTATTCTTTGGTCTGTGAGTCTTCATCGCTGGAATTACGGTGATGTCATTCCCGTCGTTAACATTACTTAGAGCGAGAAGCGACATATTTGCAGTGACAGGCGTTCTTGCATGATACATGGGGCGCTATTTCTCGGGTTAATAGAACTATGTGTACTCGGATAATAACTGTCACATGAATTATTCGTAATTGTGTTAATTATATCTAATATTATGCCAAGATATATAAATTTATGGCTCATTCTATACGTGCAGATTGAATTGAAATTGCCGTAACAGAAATCATCAATGGTTTAGGGTATAATAAAAAAAATTACCAAAAAGAAGAACGAAAACAGGTACACGCTTTACGCTATATATATTTAAAAAATGAATTTGTCACTTGATGAATGAACTTTTGTTTTTTTTACACATTTATCTTACAGGAGTTTGTGCTAGTCGTTCTATCGAAGTGGGAGTGCGACAACTTCCGATGGCACACAACGACTATAAAAGCCTACGAGTAAAATGAAGGCTCCTCATAAGAAAACTGTGAGTTAATAAATATTTTTATAAATTTTAAATAGTTTAGCTAAAGAGTATAATAATTTAAAAAATGGAAGCCCTGATTATTTGGCATCTTTACGTAAAGAACGTTCACTGTTCTCTTACGGGTTATTAGTATAAGTATAAAATCATATTCCATAAATCCTATAGAGAAGCACAAGCTTCAAGGATGTGGAACGAGTCAGAGATTTTACATAGGTTGCTTTATTAATATTAGAATATACTGTAACTATTCATTAATTTTTAACTTATAATAAGATTTTCTTAAGTTCTATACAGAAGACATACAATTTGTACCTTATATATAAAATTGATAAATATTTTTACATCCTATACTAAAAAATTAGTGTTCTAATAATGTTCTTTCATAATTATAAATATCTACCCTATGATACATTCAGCTTCATAAATTCTTCAACAGAGTAGAAGGAGTGGCTTAGTAAGAACTTAGTTAGTTCATATTTGAACTTGTTTGGATTTATTTTTAATTGTTTAATGGAGGTGGGAAGTTTATTAAATATGCTAATAGCATTGTAATGTACACCCTTTTGTATTACGGTTAGAGACTTCCCTTCCTTCCTTGTGTAAATTGTTTTTACTTCTGGTATCAAAGTCATGTATATCTGAGTTTAGTGTGAAGAGGTTACATGAGTGATTGAATATGAGTGTCAGTATTCCAGTTTTCTTGAAAAGTCCCCTACAAGATGTTTTTGGTGAGACCTGACATAATATTCTAACAGCCTTTTTTTGAAGTGTAAATATTTTATCTTTCCCTGATGCATTGCCCCAGAATATTATACCATATGTCATTATAGAGTGGAAATATGCATAATAAACTAATTTTCTTATGTTAGGATCACTACAACTTGACATAATTCTAAGAGCAAAGGTTGCCGAGCCTAATTTTCGTAGGAGAATATTAATATGATCCTTCCAGTTTAATTTATTGTCCATGGATATACCTAAAAATTTTGTACATTCAACTTCAGTTATTTCACAATTATTTGTTGCTACTTTTATTGAGTTCGAATTGGCATTCTTTGTCTGAAACTGCATGAAGTGAGTTTTATCACAATTGACTAGCTTGGTGTCCCACCATACACGGGTACTAATTTATATTATCCCGGTACAGTAATTATTTCGACACTAACGTAATTTAATTTGATTTAAGTGGTACAGAGCGCTTTGTCGGGCCTCCCTATATCATGGTTCCAAGAACGATTTTAGAAAGTCATAATAACAGAGAGAGAGATATATGTAATTGACTATGTGAATCTCTTCTTATTTCCAATTTTTAGATACTCATCATGATTCAAATACCTGCAATTTTCATTTAATACTCGTAATTAGGGGCATATATTAGTGTCCTGACGTCACCACTCTCTAGCCGTTTACATGATGCGCACTCAACGCAAATTATAGCCTCTAACATCAAAATTGTGTTTTGAAAAACTTATCTATTTTATTGTGATGTCAAAAGCATACAATTAAAAAAAATACACTCATAAACCAAGTTTATTACAACTTCTCACTTGTGCAATTGTCAGAAATTCTATTAAATTAAAATGATTAAAATTTTTTAGCTTTGGTTTTATAAATGTAGTTTGAAATCTGGTTACTTCAAAAGTAGGAAATATTTAAGGATTTGAGAAAATCATTAGAATCTATCATAATTATTCTTCCATGTGTTTATTTTTGTTTTTTGGTTTGAAATAATAAGTTTCAGTTCATCAAATAGGCTGAGAATTTATTGAAGTAGCACTGCTAAGTTTAATGGAAGCAAAAGTTTAACCTTGATATTTATTTCGATGATGTTTCAGTTGATAAAAAAGGTTATTTTATAGAAGTGTATAATTTATAAAGATTTGAGTGACACTAAATAACTACTTTAAGCTATATGGTAGTCTCTGTACCGTGGTTTCTTCGACGAAGCTAAAGCCGAGCGTACCCTATGTTTTACCCGAGCGTTACTTAAGACTATTATATATAGAGAGGTGTGTTTGTTGTTCCTTTCTGATTAATATATACCCTGTCTCTTGTATACTTTTGTAACGTCTATAAATGTAGTTTTTATGTGATATTTTAAATCGTTTTATTTCGAAATTTGTGCAAACATAATCTTGACTTAATAGATGATTAAAGAACTTTTATATTGATTTATTTGTGTAAAATTTTTTATTTAATCCTTAAGAACAGTCTGTCGTATTTTAATTTATTCTATTAAATTTGTCTGTATTATATACTGAAGCTTTCTTCCCATTTTTCTCATATATATATATATATATATATATATATATATGTGTGTGTGTATGTATGAAATACAGTAAAATAGTAATTATAAATCCGACATATTATAAAAATTTTATTATGCTATAGTTTTATTCTTTATATAGCATTGTTTCGAATATTTTTATTTATATAAAACGTCCCTTTAAGATTATTTATTCACAGTTGAAAAATATTTTATCTATGTATACCTAGGGTTGTTTCGTTTCATTTAATTGTAATTATGCTGTTGTGGTATAGACTCCATAGACTGGTCTGACGCAAGCGTTCATGCTAACCTATCTTGCGCAAGTCTTTTCACTTCTACATGGCTACCACATCCTACCTAAGCTGTTTATGTTATTCCATCCTTGACCTCCCTCTTCTGTTCACTTCCCTCTAATGCTAATTTTACAAGACCCTCATGTCTCAAAACGTGGCCTATTAATCAATCCCTTTACCGTCCTCCATATTGTTCGCTTTTACCCCTATTCTACTTACAAATTCCTGGTTAGTGATTCTATTCACGCACCTGATTTTCAGCATTCTCTTATAGCATTGTAATATAATATTTCTAAATACTTGAAGGATATACTATTTTATACGAAAGAATTTTGTTACTTTGAAAGGCATATATTTATTATCATATTATAATTCAGATAAATATTTCCCAAATAGGGTCAAAAGTTCCTGGAATTGAACCTGATAAATTTAATAGAATAAATTAGAGAATAGACTACTCACAAAGGTTGGATAAACAATTTCATACAATAAACTTCATTATTACGATAAGAGAAAAAGTGTTGTATAGGTTGAAAGAGACAATGAAACTGCCTAAAACAGCCCTACAGTTAAGATTTTAATTTAGTCTTAAATAAAAGCCAATAAATAATTACTTTTATAGGGTTGAAATAAATTTAACTATTAAATTAAAATCTTCCACTTATGGTTAAGATTTAGTTTAATTTTAAGTTATAAATACAAAGGTTGGATAAAAAGTTTTATACAAAGAACTTGATTATTGAGATAAGGGAGAAACTGTTTTGTATAGGTAAAAAGAGACAATGAAACAATCTGAATTATCCTAGTTTTTAGTTCAACTGCATCATGTATTTAAATAAGCTTTCATCCGTCCCGTCGTGATAAGCTGTCATTTAAATAACAGCTGATGATGACGTTATGGTTGAAAGCTTTTTTTAATAAATGATAGTTTAATAAACAACTAGGATAAATGAGTGTGTTTCATTGGCTCTATTACCTATTCATTCACCTTAGAGTCTGTTTCTTACAAATTGGATAATGTTTTATCTATTATCATCATTCAGAGATAAAAAATCTGTAATGCTATAGAGCCCTTATAACAACGTTTATTTTCTGCTTAACTCTGTTGTAATAATTTGTGTTTTTCTGATGGAAGGAATGTCAAGTGTCTAAGACCACATGATATTGTTACATAAAACTGAATCACATAATCTTTTTCGAAAGCTAGGCTATTAGACAAGGTTACCCTTTTCCTTTTGTATTTTCACCGAAGTCCGCTGGTGGCTTTCACGGTCTCAAAAGTTCCATCAAAGTTCAAGATAAGCCGGGTGGAAGTTTGGAGCAATCAAGGACCATCATTGTAAGGTATTACGCCAATCTGGAGCGTTTTCCTCCGCGGCGGCGATTACCAGCCCAAGTGTAAAGCTCGTTTATCGAGTTTAGACGCAGTAATGATCTGCGTAATTGACACTGTACCAGATTAATGACGGGGCACGAGGCTCGGTTCAGCTTTCCACAGGCCGCTATCTCGAACCTTACTCGCGTCCTTTCCTTTTTTTTAATCGCAGATATTCGTCAGCTTTCGCGTTAATAGACAGCGACTTGGGAATAATTTTATTTGTACTTTTTTTTTAATTTTTACCTCAATTTTCCTTGCCTCCCAGGTTACGGATGACAACTATCTACACATCCGCTTTCACTTTCTTGATGACCAACAACGTCGGAGATGTTCTAGCTTTTCAGACTATTAGAAGAGCGTCTTTTTCTCTCTAAGTGACATGAAAGGAAGTCGTTCTGAAATTGCTGAAGGACTTTCACCGTGCGTTTAAGACTTCGCCAGAAGAAGTGAATCCCGAGGAACTTTCAAACGGACAGGTTTGACCCAAAGCCCCACGTAATGTCTACATTTTTACCTGCACAGGATTATGATTCATACTTTAAACAGTTATGAAGTAAAAATACTCTCTACCTCAGCATGTAAGTCTGAATACGGTTATATTACTAAAAATAATAATCTGTGCCCATTAAATTTAATAAAATCTTCGAATAAGCGAGACAGTTACAATGTCTGCATAGATGTACAAATGACAGAATGACAAAATTCATCAATATCATCTTCTCAATTTATCTGTCATCTGAAATGGGTCACAAACATTATACGACACTTTTTAAAAATCAATGGGTCAATTATTTGGTATCCGCAACTCTCATTAATAATGAATTTCAGTGCAATGTGTAATAAAGCTGCTACGCGTTCTTTACATCTGTTATCAGTCACTATGAAAACTTTCCACTATGTAATGTTGTTTAATATATTTAATTTTAAATAATATTTAGTTTACTATTGCTTTTTATCCACTCAAATCTAAGGCCATGTAAGGCATCCGGCTTTTCGGTTATTCGCCCGGAATTGCACAAACACACTGCGACTTATAAGATGTTCTAAGGTCTTCGTTCCTAAATCATTCATCCGATTGCCGTGAATTTTTTGCTGTTTACCAAAAAAAATGATTCTGTTGACCTTTGGTAATTTTAGCCTCCTTTCTTTCATCACATCTCAGCCCAAAAATTTTCGACGTCAATTTGTGACTTAATGTTTGTCCCTTATGATTTCCTACACCATTCATTCTATTGCAATGAAATTTTCGGTTCTTTGTATTCTTCTGTCCAGAGAACGCTTCTGTCGATCTTTTGAAGATCCCACTTTCAGGCCAAGAAAGGTCCTACCGTAAAGACACTGGACATTGAAAATTGATATATTATGCCCTCACGTAGCATGTGAGATAATTATATTGTTACCTAACGTTTAACCAACATTTGATTCAAGTGTTGACACCTTTTAATTAGCTGAAAATAATGAAAAATGATTTAGAATTGCGATTCGGGCGCCGGAGACGGTTTTTTCTGTAACTAAAATTCGAATCGATTATCAGTCAACCACGAAGTGTCGGTACTTGAAATAAAATGTTATTTTATATGCTGTATAATTATAAATAATTAAAATTGGCCGGCTACATTAGGTTAAACACACTATCAGACCGAAGGGAATATTTCTGTGATGTAATACTTAAATTTAACTAAAATTTAATTTAAGTAATGATAATTTTAATAGTTAATAAGTATGCAAAGTGTTTAATAAGTCAAAAGGTAGATGATCGAAGCGCGTTATATAAAGATTGGTGCCAAGCACATACACAATTTTTTTTGAATATGTTTGGTTTTATGTTTCTACACTCATTATGTACGCCAACCAGGCCTAATAGACGGTCAAGTATCTTCTCCTTTTAAGTCATCATCATTAGCTCAACTCTTTTAGAGTCCTGAGTTCCCGCAGCAGTCTCTCCCACTCTGCCCTATCCAGGGCTACTGTCCACCATTTCCTAACACCAAACTTTCTTGCATCACTGTTAATGTCATCTATCCATCTAGCTCTTGGTCTCTTGCCGCTTGGTTGCACAGTAATAATCTTGCAAGGATTCGTTCTTTGCCCCTTCCAGCCAAGCGCAATCTTGACACTCTTACTGTCAAGGATAATTTTTGTTCTTTATACAAATCGTACAGTTCTGTATTATGCCGAATTTTCCATATTCCATTTCCGTACACAGGACCATCCATTTTCCGCAGTGTTTTTCTTTCAAATGTATCCATTCTCGTCTCATCTACTTTCGAAAGTGTCCAACGCTCCGCTCCATATGTCACTAAAAGGTCTCACTAGAGTTTTATTCATTACTTTCTTTGCAGCCCTGTGCCGGATTTTTGACGTAAAATGATTTTGGAGGCTAAAATAAGACCTATTTCCTGCCATGATTCTACTTTCTATTTTTTCTTTATTGTCACCTGTTGTTTACTTTAGTTCCTAAGTAAGTGAATGAAAAGACTTGCTGAATCACATACTCTGCAGCCTCCAGGGGGCCCTTATTTGTCTCACTCCTTTTCGCTATGACCATATACTTGGTTTTCTCTTCACTCATTAGTAACCCCATTTTTTAGAGGTGGTTTCAAGTGTAAGGAAAACTTGGATCTAGATATAATGTCCACATCATCTCCATATGCCAGTAGGTGTTCAGTTTTATTGAATTTGTGTCCCGTTGTTTGTATTTTTGATTCCCTAACTGCTTTTTCAAGTACAATATTAAAAATCGTGCACACTAGGGCATCTACTTGCCTTAGATCGTTTTCTATGAGCAATTCTTCTGATAATATTTTTTTGTCCTTATGAGTATGATTGAGTATTGATGTGATATGAATCATGGCGATGGTTATCACGTCAGGCTAATGTAAATGAATTTTCAAATCCATTAAAAATATCTCCTTCATAAAACTAATTGTAATGAAGTTCTTTTACTTATAATACAAATAAATTAAAAAATAAAACATCCAATACAAAATAAACAATATAACTTGTAATACGTGGTGTGAAGAACCTTCAATATAATATTTCAATCCGTAAATATAAAAACTTCGACGTTTTTTATAAATTTATTTAACTGAAAGAATAAAAATATGTTCAATCTTCAATTTCGTAAGGAATATTTCTATATTATTTATTTTTAAATTAAATTGCATGAACGTAAACGAACTCATATCAATACGTTTTATGAAGGGAAATTTTTTGTAACCTTTGTAACAATATAATCAGGCTGACAAAATTACAAACATTTCCTGAAACGTTGCTGAGTCAAATATTTTAAAGCGGTCGTTTAAATTATCTTTATACACTATTCCACTTTAGCTCACGATGAATTTTCTAATGAATTTCATGATGTTTTATGGAGACGCCAAAGAAATTAGATTGGTATTATATCAAGACTTTATTCTTCTGAAGTATTTACTGTCTTCTGAGGAGCCGCGAGTCTCCTTATTCATAAAATGTAGATTAGTAGACTTTTTTTTCTGATTTTAGGTGTGATAATTCCTAAATTTATTTTTTCTTCGTAAATGAATAAAGCCGCCAAATTTTTTGGTAATATATTTCAATAAAATAAAAAGTTTGATAATAAAAATTGACTCGATGTACTGTTCCGTTTTGGAATTTTTTGAGGTGTGCAAAAAATTCTTTTACGAGTCTGGATGGTATTATATATAATATTTCGTAAATAAAATTTCAGATTACAGTCGAAACGTTTTTATCTCGTTAATACATATTTGAGGCAAATTTTGTTAATGTATAATTCAATGAAGTTAAATAAATATGGTCATTTTTGTTATATCCATACGCCTGAATAAAAAATATATTTTACTTTTAGACTCTATACAGATAAATCAAATGACCTACTTACAGAACATTCAGAATTTATTTGAAAAACAAAATTATTTATTTAAAGATACATGAACCATGTGGTCATTATCGAATTCAGGAGTTTCATTCGACTACGACGTTTCGTCCTCAAATTTCGGTCTTCATCAGAAGGTATGTAATTGCACGTGGCGAAATTTTTTATATATTTGTAACTCGACTTTTCATCAAGTTTATGTTTAATTTATTTAGAAGCCTGAATTAATTCATATCTCATTATTTGAGGACGAAACGTCATAGTTGAATTAGTTTAATAAAACTTTTTAATTTAATGTTATATAAGATTTCAAATTATTTGCATGTTTTTATTTTTATTCTTACTTTATGATTTTAAGTCAAGAGAGCGGTGGGTTGTAAGAAACTGAAAGGACACTTAAATTATTTTCTAAGGATAACTGCCTTTAGATTAATAACACTTCTTTTGCAATTGCATTGGTGCTTCTACAAGAAGTTTAATAGTCCTTCAAAACGGGTGATTAAGCACAGAGAGTATTGCAATACAAATAATACTATATGTGTTTTGTGGTAATCTAGAACTTGTATCATTATGTTTTCTAATTCTCTTATTCGGTACATATGTAATACTAATTTTCTTCCTTATGACTCGTCCCTAAAACGTTTCCTGCGTTCTCCCAATCATGATTCACAACTAGTAAGGTCCGAGTTTCTTCAACTTTCTAGTCAATCTGTTCAGGTTTTATATTTTATCAAGTATTTGTTTCTTCTTTAGTAATTTTAAACAGAAACTTATCTTTTCATTCTACAACTTCAAAGTCTCAAACATTAAAATTGGTCGTATCGGATACGTCAGGACGTTTCCAGCGAGAATTATCAATTGTTCTCGGGTTGGAAAAGTGATTGTAAGCATTCATCAAGGGCACACTGATTTAAACGAGGATATTCAGTTCAATTTGCAAGAATTATTGCCGCTTTTTGTCACTGTGTGTTAGTTGTTGCACGTGTGCTTGGAACTGCAGCTGCGGTGTTTCTCTACAGTAGAAATGAATCGTGAGTGAGCGGACCGGAGGGATTTTTCGCAGTTATGTGGAAAGTGCAGGCAGGCAACCTGCGACGAAGCGAAGGGTGATCCTGTAACTGGCAACTCCCCTTTAATAGCATAGGAAGGGAATTGAAAAAGGGGGTGTGGAAAGCTAGAGCAAGGTAGCCAAGGGTTGACTAGGGCCCCCGGGCTATAGTTTAAGGATCCTACCCGGTGTTTCACCTAAAATAGAGGGAGGGAATATTATAGAAAACCTGAAACAGGTAGGTCGGGCATTGGGTACTATTCTCACGCCCTCTGGAATGAGGGGAGACGACTTTGCACAGTCGGGACGCAGCATTCTCTTCTCCGCGTCTCCACAAGTTTCAGGAGGCAGTTGGCAGATTGAACCAATGGGATCAGCGGACAAGACTTACCGTTTGCCAAAGGTCTTCGACCCTAGTATATACACCTCCTAAAATAGATGCTGGTGCCTCAGCATGTGACAACCTTGAAAAAAGCCAGAGAGTGTATGAGGCATCCCCAAAGGTGAGCCCCGCAGTCAATGTGCGGGAGAAAACTCTCCCAGCTGGTTCCTTGTATCTCTTAAGCTATATCAATAGTAATTACTATCACTACCATGTTGTCATCTTGGCTGCATGAAAGACAAAGAGGATGGCATAGATAAATATACTCAATGGAGACTAAATTTTGTAATTATTCTCTGTCACAAAGGCTTAAATTAACGTTTATTTATTGGCTCCCTCAAAAGGCTCCATCTTGTTAGAGACTCGCTGCCCACGAAACCCAATTAACTGCAAGTTGATTGCTACCCTACTTTTTTTTAATGATTTATTTGCAATTTTCCTCGCCATGGGGCTTTAACGCTTAACTGATTTTGAGCGGGAGGGAGAGAGAGAGAGAGAGAGAGAGAGCATCTGTCGCCTTACTTACTCTGAATCGTTTCTGCAAAGTCCGGACGAACCGCTTTCTCCCGTGTTCCGTCTCCCTAGAAAATACTTTCCACGTTCTAGTGGCTGGCATGACAGCGACCGTCTGACCTTCGCTGACCATTCCTAATTTCCCTATCCTATCTACTACTTGCGCGGCGATGCGTGACTTATGAAAATTGAATTCTGCTTCGCGATTAATTCCTATGATAAATCCCAACTTTCAACACCATATGTTATAGTTACGCTTTATAATTACCCTACCTATTCCTGGTCTTATTACTGTCTTCGCACACTTATGACTTTTTCGTTATATTGTTTTCTACGTCCAGCTGCTTTCATCCACTGAATATTAAAACCCTGGTCACCTATGATCCCTACTCCTTTATCCATCTACCAGCATTACTTCACACGCTTGTATTCTGGTAACTTGAATCATTCCACATTTCCTGTACGTTCAATCTTAATTTTACGAAGGGTTTCCTTGCTCAATATCTACAATAATTAGCCGTCACATCAGCTTCCATAATATCTTTGTGTCATTCGAAGATTGTTTCTTAAAAAAATTCTTATTCGTTTCTCTCTCATACCTTGAGTATACAGTTAATCCCTGCATCTGCTGTCTTTTCTTATGAACTGAATATCATTGGCTGAGTCGCAATTACGCTGCAGCGGAACATGATTTATCTCTTTATCTCCTGTATCTGTTATTTAAATGAGTTTTTTTGAGCTATTCGTCCTCAGCGTCTGATACTTATTCTCTCTTTGTCTTCGTTCACAACATAACGTTTCCTCCAACTATATATCTTTGTTAAAATCTCCCTGCGATTTACGATATTTCAATTCGAAATCTTGATATCACTCTCAACCGTGTCGTGTAATTCCATCCGAGGCATTGTACGTGATCCTAGTATCATCGACTCGTGAATAATCTTCATTTCAATTGTTTGCAATCTGGTTCCTGAAATACTTCGTCGAGAATGCAGAAAATAGTTTGTCGACATTCCCGTATAAGTTATAAAATTATTATTTTCTCAATATATTACTAAAAGGAACTAGTTTTAAATCATTTCACCATAATACATAATTTATCTATACAAATAAATAAAATTCTGTGTGTATGTTTGTCTCGAATAGGCTCTTGAAGCTTATCAACTGATTTCAAAGAAAATTTGTGTTTAAAAACAGGAGATTTGACTTAAATGTTCGATCATATTTCATTTCAAAATATTGCAGGAGATATTAATATACCTGTGTACACATTGAGTAAATGCGGGTTGCCTATACTCTTGATCTGTTTATGCTCGGAAGCACTCCATTTATTGTTGCAGTAGGATTCGCGCCGTTATTATCCTATTGTTGACAAAGAGCTAACTCCCTGAGAAATAATACACTACTTTGGATCGTCGATACGATGTATACGTCAATTGGTTTTATTTATGAAGTCAGTTAAATTATAAATATTTTGTAATTGCTTTTTTTGGGAAGGGGGAGGGAGGGGTAACAGGCTTCATGAGGGTGATCCTGAAGCCGGCAACTCCCCTTTAATAGCATAGGAAGGGAATTGAAAAGGCGGGGATGTGGAAGGTAGAGCAAGGTAGCCAATGGTTGACTAGGGCACCCGGGCTATAGTTTAAGGATCCTACCCGGTGCTTCACCTGAATAGATGAAGGGAAACCGTAGAAAACCTGCATAAGGTAGGTCGGGCATTGGGTGCTAATCTCTAGCCCATCCAAATTACGGGAGACGAGTTTGCTGTGGGGTCCATGTCTCCACTAGTTTTAGGAGGCAGTTGGCCGACTGATCCAATGGGATCAGCGGACAACTCTTGCCATATCCCCACGGTCTTCGACCAGTACATATACCTCCTAAAATGGGTGAAGGTGAATCAGCATGTGAGAACGTTGAAAAGAAAAAACTGAGGTAGTACGAGGCATTCCCAACGTAGTCAGATGAATCCCGGAGTCAATCTGTGGGGAAATGCCTGCGAAAGAAAACTGCCACAGGTCATCATAAAAATACATATAGTTAGGAACAATCAATCGGATTTAATGGAGGATCCGGTAGAAATTAGAAGACGTATAGTTGAAGGCCATTATTTATTTTCTTGGCTAACAGGCTTCATGAGGGTGATCCTGAAACAAGCAACTTCCCTTTAATAGCATAGGGAAGAGATTTTAATGAGGGTTCGGAAGGTGGAGCAAGGCTTCTGAATTATACACCCAGCATTGCAGAAACCACACTGCGAGTTTATAGGTGTTATAAGGTTTCCCTTAAACCATTCATCAAGAGATTGCTGTCGAATGTAATACGGTAAATAAATTCCCGGGCATCGCCGAACAACCAGCTAGTTTCAAATAGTAAAATTAAACCAACCCATAAACAATTCCGAGTCATAACGGTCTTTAAAAATGTAATTTGGGCGAGAGGCAGTAGGTACAAGTACAATAGCAATTTAGTTCCGCCCTATTTTCATTCCCCAGGTGGAGGAAAAGAGGTTTTTTTCACCGCGCACTTCACCCTAATTGATTGTTTTGCTTTCCTTTTTGGACGTAAGATGGTTTGTTATTTTTTTCCAGGCCCTGTGGTTCTCCCTTATAAGCTTTATATATTGCGCACAACCTCGCATGCTTTCTTCTATTACTGAGAGCTTCTAAATTATCGTGAGGATTGTTCGCGAATCACCTGTCCCCCAAACATCTTTTCAGCCCGTTTTTGTATTTTTTCCAACGCTAAGGTTACCCCATATTCTAAAATTTGTAAGCAGAAATATTTTTTTTTCTCGTGATTTTCCTAAAGACCCTGTTTACAAAGTGAAGCAGCAGCAGCGCCCTCCACCCTTTACCTCGCTCACCTCATTACCCCAATTTAAATCTTTACTAATCGTTATCCCAAGATATTTACAGTTATTTGATTCCGTTACAACTTCGTTCCCCATTTTATATCGTGTGAGGGAGACATTTCTCTTGTTTGTAAAAACGACTGCCTTACTCTCCGTTGCATTTATTTGCGTATTATTTGTAACTGACCATTGGTAAATTTTGTCTAAGTCAGTTTGCAGTATCTGTGCATCCTCAACGTTTACAATTTCCTTATAAACCATACAATCATCGGCAAAGAGTTTTTATCTCTCAAACGTTACAGAGTATTTTCTTGTTAACAGCGTCGACAGTGCCGAAAGTTAAGGGATGGGTAGGATTTGTGTTTGTGTGTGTGTGTCAGAGGAATGTCACCCACACAGGCCAACTTTCCGACTGCCCACGTCGTTAGCCGCTGGTCAACGTACCGAAGAAATGATATCTGAAAGTAACTCGCACATGCTGCAGGTGTCGAAGACATCGTTTCGTAACGACTTACATAATAACCAGTGTCAAGTCCTCATACTTCATGTAAGGTCCCGTTTAGACGACGCGTAAAAAAGCAACATCAAACACTGGATGTATGCATGGAAGGGCGAGAGTGAAAGAACGAGAATTTACAGCTTTAATTACAGTTGCGCCTTGCAATTTGCGGTATGTTAACAACCGGCGACCTCGTACCTCTAATAAAAATTTCTTTTCTCACGTCACTCTTCCGCTATGAGAAGCCATTACACACGACAACGGTGGAAAATTTATGACACGTTAAAATGCACGCGGTTTAAAGAGAAACATATACAAGAAATTAATTAAAATATACATTAACTTGCTGTACGAACAATAACACGTATTCTGTTGGCGATATACAGTCATCATAGTGACGACGTGAGTCAAGAATGACCTAACAACGCAAAAGTAGTGAAGGAAAATTACTATAAAATTGGAACTGTAACGAGGAAAAACGCAGAAATTGAACGATTTCATTTTTAAAATTAATCATAAAAGTAAATTGACGGATGATGAAATTAATTTTGTAACAGCTACAGTAAATGACGGATAATTAGAGAGACAAATTGATGTAGAACAAAAAATTTTTAGTTTCTCGACATTGCTTTGACATCACTAGGATGAGCTGAGAACACCTGACACACAAAAATTGTTTTTTAATAACTTCAAAATTCCATTTAACTACGGTGTTTCCTGTTGAAATTGGAAAATATATTTACAGTAACAAGAAAAACGCAGAAATTCCGAACGTTAAATGGAATTATTTAATTTTTATATTAATCTCAACTTAAATATAACAATACACGACCTATATAATACAATTTTGACCGAAAATAAAAATTTACAAATTAGTAGGCGTTTTGACCAACCCCTGTGGGATTTGTCAATATTTAAGACTGACTGAAATATAGTACTATATTTGTTCACATTGTTCCAGTTTGCCTTAAATATTAACAAGAACCACATGGGGTTGTTTCGAAACGTCTGCTAATATATAAAAAAAATTGTCCGAAATTCTATTGTATTGTCTACTAAACGGATCGTTAATTCTCATGTTGTATCTGATGATAATGTTGAATATACTTTTTACATTTCTTTGAAACGCCGCATTTTTCTTCTGCCTTCCGATAATTAATTCCATGTCCCCCAGCTTCTGCTACTTTCACTATAGCCCTTTTATTATACGCATTGTAGCTTGACCTACCATTGTTGACTTTGTAATGTCCTTGACCTTGGTCCTGCACCTCGTTCCTTTCGTCACCCAAAATCTTATTCTTTCTCTCCTAGAATCGAGAAAGTAACAAACTGCAAGTCACGTTTGCCGAATCGGTAATGGAAAAGGCTAGAAGAAATTGAAGTCAGTTACTTGGTAATAAATATCTTAAAACCCTTGGTACATATGACCAAAATAGACCTCAACTGAATGAAACTAATCAATATAAACAACAAAGGCCACAACCTCTGTAGTTAAAGACAATTACCGACTGAATTTGTAGCTCGAAAGTAACTAATTATTATATATAATAACCCTGAGAAACGCTCAGGAAAAACAACGGAACTGCTCGGTCTTAGCTTTGTCAAGGGAACCGCGGTACAAAGAGTACACTTGACTTAAAAAGTATTTAGTGTTACTTCTACTACTATAAATTTAACCTATTTTATTAACTGAAATTTGACGTCATCATCGAAATAAACTTTTGCTTCCATTAACTTAATAAATTTCTGTTCATAAAATAGGTTAAGAATCTATTAAATTAACACTGCTAGGTTAAATGGAAGCAAAAGTTTACACTTGGTATTTATTACGATGTTGATATTAATTTTCAGATCAAAAAATAAGTTAATTCATAGCAGTATATAATTTATAGAAGAAGAAGTAACACTAACTAACTCCTTTCAACTCAAGTGTACTCTTTGTACCGTGTGTTTGTTTAAAATACAATTTTGGGGTTAGAGGTTATCTTTAGGATTGAGTACGCATCATGTAAACGACTAGAGATTGCAGCGGAATGATTGGTGACGTCACAGTGAGATATCTCCGTAATTACGAATATGAATTGAAAAAAAAAGTTTAAGGGTATTGGAACCAAGGTGAGTATCTACAAATGGCAAATACGACCAGATTCACCTAGTTGTATTACGTATATCTCCCTCTGTTAATAAATCATATTAGTGTCGAATTAAGTATTAACTGGTCTAATACAAATACGTAACCGGACGTGGCCGGCTACCGAGCAAGTTTAATAATATTCCGGATAGTGACGGTGTTAGTAGACTCTGACGAGACTGGGCTGCTGCATGTTTCTCTTTGTTTCTGCAAGACTTGCTATCCAGAGATAATTAGATGCAGAATCGGCTGGTTCGTTGCCCATCAAGGTCACGCAAAACTTTCCAGTAACTCGCTTGAGATCAATACGTTAGAATAACCTCTCTCCTTTCGAGGAATAAAAATTATTTTTGGACCTGCTCTCAAAATTCACTGTCCTGAAATAGTCTTGTATATTTCCTCACAAAGACGCGGTCCTTCCCCTCCCTCCGGCATCCCCACCAAAATAATATTACACAAATGGTGGACTTAAAATTAAATACACTTAAAAAAGAATATATTACAAATTGTAACAGAAGTTGTAATAAATAATTTGGAATGTAGTTGGAGAGGTTTCTCAGACAATTATAGTTCCTTGGCACGTTGACGTACAGAAATGAATCGCACGAGTTAATGACATTCCATATCAAGTTGTAGTAAAATAATAATCGAGTACGAGATGAGTATTTTATTACAGGATTAATATTACAAACTTTTACTTATTAGTTCTGTGTTTGTGTGTAAAATACCCACTCATAGCAATTTCACCTGTTTACATTCAAATATGGATGAACTTATTTAGCACTAGCTATGACCGCGACTTCGTTCACGCAGAAATAATTACTTTGATTTTGCCCAAAACACGAAATAACAGGTGCATAATTTTCATAAAGTTTAATTCATTGAATGTATCAAAATTACGGGATCATTTACGTTATAACTCGCAGTTAGTTTTGATCGGGTGCCGCTATCATACCCTCATGTAGCCTGTTAATACAAAGTCAAAATGTGCCTGTGAGAGTTTCTCGCAGGCATTTCCCCCCAGAGTGACTGCGGGGCTCACCTGATTATGTCGGGAATGCCTCGTTCTCTCTCTCGTTTTTTTATACAACGTTCTCACATGTTGTGGCACCTTCACCTATTTGGTGACTAAGGTCGAAGACCTTGGGCATACAGTAAGAGTTGTTCACTGATCGCATTGGATCAGTCGACTAACTGCTTCCTAAAAATGGTGAAGACACGGAGAAGGGAATGCTGCGACCCCACAGCAATCTCGTCATTCGGAAGGGCGTGAGAATTGTACCGAATAGCCCAACCACCTGATGCAAGTATTCTAGGGTTTCCCTGAATTACACAGCCTACAAATGAATTAAACCACAACATCAACACAATCACAGAAGAAATTAGGAAGAGAAGAGAAAAAAATTACGGGCAAATACGTAGAATAAACTCAAACCGACTCACAAAAAATATATATACAACATTATCAGGGAAAGGAAAAGCAAAACCAAATGGCTGACAGAAACACAAATTGACGTATAACAAATAACGTTTTAGAAAAGGAAATGGAAAGCAGAAATATAATTACAAATGCCAAATTTGATCGCCCACCACAGAGAATAGCAATAGAATTGTCAGAAGAACGAAAAGCCACCCATAGTGCACTCATGAAGAGATTTTGAGAAAAAATACGCCATAAAACAAAGACAATAGTGAAGTGAAATCAGGAATCAAGTTCGAACGCTCTCCTAATAGGGAATATGCGATATTCATATTACGGTTACTGAAATTTATACACACAAAAATGAAGTCAGTCTTAGTATTAAAACTGGTTCTGTTGCAACTTGAAAAAAACTAACACAGAGGATGCAAGTAGTTAAAAGAAATAGGAAAGAAAGCTGCTCGTTGTTACCATAAATTCACGAAACATGTCATGCTTTCTTAAGAAAGTAAATGACATAATTTTTTATAAATTAAATTTTAGGTCAAATAAAATAAATTAGGAACAAAATTAAACCCAGCACAATGCGTCGTTACCTTTTTTGGAACCGCTTCAAGGGTAAAAATAAATAAATATTTTTTAAAATTTCTCACAGAAATAAAATTAAAAGCCAAATTAAACACAGAACAGTGTGTTTTTACCTTCTTTGGAATCTCTTCACGGGTAAGAAATCCCGAAATCCCATATAGAAATAATTTTCTCTCATAAATGAAGGATTTAGTGTCTCAGTGATGTCAAGAGAAATAAATTGGCCTTGTTTAATGGATTTTGTAAAGTTTCACACCATAATATTTGTGCATAAATTAATTTGTTACCGTCTGCTTTTAATAATTATTTATATTATAAGTATGATAGAAACCCTTACAACATTAGAAGTAAAATAGAATGAGATACTACTAGGGATTGGTTATATTTAAAACAAAATAAAATATTTATTAAAGGCGTAAAACAATTTAACTAGTTACCAATAGAAAATATGAGACTTAATAAATTTAAGAAAATTTAAGTTTGTGAAATGTAAATAATAGAAAATTGAATACTATAATCTACACCAATAAATAAAATTGAAGTATCTGTCTGTTCTTTTTTTCTCTGGAATAAGCTTCGAAATGGCTTAACGGATTTCAATGAAAATATGAGGGTTTAAAAACATTCTACAGGAAAGGTTTATTTTTCTATCGCGCGTTAAATTCTCCAAAGTGCATGTAAGTTGTCTATACTCTTAATCTGTTTATGCAAAGTTCAGAAAATATTACTGTAAATATTTATAAAACTTCATTGAATTGCCACGCGAAAGCCGGTATGAAAACCAACTGCGAGTTGAGGTTCCTATGCCATTCATCCCACTTAACCTATTTAAGAGTAATTTTGGCAGCATGAAGATGGAGACAGAGAGAGGGAGGGAGAGTATTCTCGTTCCATGTATTGTTGCAGTAATATTCACGTCGTAAGTAACCTATTGTTGGCTGAGAAATAATTATACGTAAATTGTTTTTATTATTCGCGTCAGTTAGATTTTAGTAATTGTTCATTTTTATTTTATTTTTTTTGGTTAACAGGCTACATGATAGTGATCCTGAAACAGGCATAGGAAGAATAGGAAGGGAATTGAAAAGGGGTGATGCGTAAGCTAGAGCAACGTAGCCAATGGGTTTATTAGGACCCCCGGACTATAGTTTAAGGATCCTATCCGGTGTTTCACCTAAAGATATGCAGAGAGACCCTATAAAACCTGCATCAGGTAGGTCAGGCATTGGGTACTATTCTAACGCTCTTCCGAATGACGGGAGACGAGTTTGCTGCTGGGGTCGCAGCATTCCCTTCTCCGTGTCTCTACCAGTTTTAGGAGGTACTTGGCCAAATGATCCCTGTGGAATTAGCGGACAACTCTTGCCTTATGCCCAAGGTATTCGACCCCTGTACATAAACCTTCCAAAATAGGTTATGGTGTCTCGGCATGTGAGAACTTTGATAAAGAAAACAGAGAGAGTACGAGGCATCCCCGACATAGTCAGGTGAGCCCCACAGTCACTCTGGGGGAAATGCCAGCAGGAGAAAACTCCCACAGGCACCTTTCCTCTTATATTAGCCTGACCTACGTTTCTGACGGTTTTGTAGAGTTTTCCCTGCATCTCTTTAGGTGAAGCATCGGGTAGGATCCTTAAACTATAGAGAAAACTGTTAGAGAAAACTCCTACAGGCATTCCTCCTCTATAACTGCCCTTGACTATCTTGCTCTACCTTCCACATCCCCCGTTTTCAATTCTCTTCCTATGCTATTAAAGGGGAGTTGCTTGTATCAGGAACACCTTAATGTAGCAATTACACAGCAAATAGCACTCAATTAGATAATAACATGGAATATATATTAATATTTCTTCGATTCTAATTGGTGCCGATAATGAGCATTTGGATGAAAGATTAATCCCCTGTGTTCGGTGTATCGAATTCCCTCGCTGCAGGAAAGTTGATCTGCCAATTAAATGTAACTCATGCACCCATTACTAATAACCCATGTTCTTTTAAAACAAATTTCGCGTCTCGTAATCTACGACACGTTGGTCTTATCGTCATCGCTTTAAGAAAGCATTTAAAGGCGGCTTTCGTCTTGGAAGCCGGGGAAGTCTGAATCTGGTTGGTAATTTAGAAACCGGTTCCCCTCGTCTTTCGCTCGCCTGCGCCTTCTACTGGCAATAGTTTCCTTGCTGACCGGAAATGGAAATGCTGCCAGCGAACGACTCGGTGATTAATCTACGAATTGTTTACGATTTTAATTTGGACGATTGGCGATAAGGAGAACGCGTGTCAGCTAATAACACGCAAATTAAGGATGCGTTTCCCATTTGTGGTTGGGCCTTTTTTTATATTGTCGGGGCCCAGAGCGACAGCGCTTCACGACTAATTATGAGAAACGTATCCGTTAAGGGAACAACAAAAAGTTATTAGTCTGCCGTGACTTTCAACATTTCTAGACCGCGAAAGGGTAAACGGGTCACAAGAAATGAAAGCATTAACATGTTTTCAAATACATTTCCTAACCACTCACATATTTCCTGTTAACTGTCTTCAATTATTACGAGACACAGCTATACCAATAAATAAAATTGAATTGTCTGTCTTTCTGTGTATCTGTCTGTCCGTATGTTTGTCTCGAATAGGCTCCGAAACGGCTAAATGGATTTTTATGAAAATTTGAGGTTTTTTTTAAAAAAAAGGAGATTAATTGAAATATTCGTGCATATCTAATTTCGATATATAGCAGAATATATTAATATAATATGAATATAAATAAAAATATTAATTCTACGGGAGGTTTTTTGGAATTGCCGCGGCGTGAAAACCAACTACGAGTTGTAAGTCATCTAAGGCGTTCCTATATAATTCATCCCACTTACTGTCTATTGTTGCAGCAGACTGAAGAAAAATGAACTTCTTTGGATCGTCGATACGATGTATACATAAATTGATAAATTGGTTTGATTTCTTGCGACAGGTAAATTTTAAAATTTAGTAATTGTTAATAGGAAAATAAGTGTTTAGTTTGGTGTAATGCGAGTCGCTGTGTTACATTATGACCTTTAATATGCGATTCGAGTAAATAATTTAACCACTAAGTGGGGAAAAAAATTTATTCTGTTGGAATACTGAAAATTTATTTATTCGGGGGTATTTTGGACTCTCTAGAGATACTGGGAGTATATTTGATGTTAATATTGTGACGTTTTAGATGTCGGTTTTGATATGTGGTGACCAAGAATTAAATAATGTACGGAGATAATATAAATAAATAGCCGCGCAACGCCGGGTTCCCAGCTAGTTGGTTACTAAAAATTTATGTACGAGCTTTAACAAAGTCTATATGTTTATCATCATTCCATTAATGAGGGAAATTCACACTAGTCATGTTCCTCCCGTCATCTCTGATTTTCCACTCCGAGTCCTTAATTTCCTTTCCTATCACCTTCCCTTAGCTATTTTCCCCCACCACATAAGGTATTTTTTACGTTATTAGCTGCATCACCCATAGAAGCAAATTAAAAGAGTATAATTACGTGAGATATTAATAATATTGAAACAGTGATACCAGCACTGATTGGCAAACAAACCGACCAGTAATATTATAAATTCCCTCAACTTATCAATAGTGTTTAAATTTTAAAAGCGGAAAAAAGTCGAACCAAGTTTTTAAATATTTGTATTTTTAGTAAGTTAATACCCTGACTTATCTTAAATTTTAAGTACAAATCCAGAAAGTTTAACAGCAAACTATATTGGTATTTATTTTAAACATCCTCAATTTTTCGCCCGTATTTTTGGACCTCAACAGGTCTTACTCGACGGACGATGCTTCGGCTATCGAAAATGACTGAAAATAAAATATTTTCCCTTCCCCCATCCCCGAATTTATATGAAGCCATTACATGCTGTTGAAAAATTATTACTGTAAACTCAGGTTAATTTTCTTTGCGCTTGGAGAGGTCCCAAAGAGATTAAAATCCGTCGATATATTTTTGTTAATCTGTTATAATTTTTCTTTGGCTCTACAGCCCATTTAGGGCCTGGGCCTACCGGATGTGGATGACACATTCCGAATTTGAAGTGACACGTGGTCAGCGTATCGGTTCTCCAGCAGTCTTAATCTCTGTCTCCGCGACCATGACGACACAAACCCAGGATGCCAGGATTCGAACCCGGGATCCCCGGGCTGTGAGGCAACTACGCTAGAAACTAGACCACATAATTGGTTTTGGTAAATTATATTTTTCAGTCATTTGGCTTTTGAATTCGGGTCATCTATCAGTAAAATTCCGACAGTATTTTCCGACCGTTGCAGAGGTCAGCTACATGGGGGTTTTTCAATAAGGGCTGTGGAAAGGAAACAGAAACCATCTTACGGCGCCGAATTATATTTATAAAAATGATCACACGTTCAAAGTTAAAGAAAAAGAGCAACGCGTGGACGTAGGAAAATTTTCATTTTTAATAGATCAATACGCGATTGGAATTCCTTGCCTGCAGAAATACTGACGACTTTTCCGGGTAGCGTAAATCAGTTTAGGAATAGGCTACGGTAACACAAAGTGAGCAGTTTTTAGAATCAGTGAAGTGCTAATAGTGAAGTGATTTCTGTGTGACACTTCAAAAATTATTCCTTAGAGTGATTTTTTTGTTGTTGTTGTAATTGTATCATATATACTTACCTTGTATATAGTGTGGTGTTTGGTCTTCGTTCACACCGCAAAAATATTATTATAACTAGGAATTGTTAAATAATAAAAAGAATATATTTAATTTGAACATATTCCATTTAATTATGGTGATATTACATTATAAAATTTCCAAAAGAAATATAACTCAAATTAAGTTATATTAAAAATATAAATTTACGAGTAAAATGTATAATCAAATTGGCTCAGTCAGTAAAGCAAAAAGAATCTATGCAGCTTCAAAAAGGCTGCTCCCGGGAACGCGGGTGACGAACGATATAATTGTAATAAAAATCGCGAATCAAAGAGAATGGTTTAAGTGGAAAGCCGGGTAAAATGCCATTACCAGATGTTAACAAGGGTCTGGTGACGTCGTTCCTGGTTTGCCGTTGCCGGATGTTCCTTTGCTGGACACGTCTCCTCTAGCGCCTCTTCTTCAGATTAAATCTCCATCAAATGTTATCTTTTTGTTTTCCGTACTCCTTTCAAATGAATCTTCTTTCTCATAACATGCCGAATTTAACTTTTACGCATGTTGCTTCTTCAGCCACTGCTCTCTCATTCCGACTTTCTCAGGACAGCTCCCGGGACCAAGTGTGTCGAATACAATGCACTCCAGGCAATAAATAATGTTGTAAACGGCGACGTTTCCCGCCTACTCGGCCTCACCAAACCACCCTCGTTTTTCGTCCTGCTGTACGCAAATAACAAAAACTAAATTGTTTTTGCTTTACCGTTGAATGTAGGGGTCATGAGTCACCACAATAGGTACCACCGGGCAAATGCCCAATAGCAGATAAGTTTAATAATAATAATTATTAATTTTTATGTCTGTTATGGTAATAATTAAATAAAATTTTATGACCTGTTTCAGACTTTATTTACTAATACAATATATAAAGCACAACGTTTTGGTACGTTTTGTACCCTCTTATCATCACCATAAGATTTCACTATCAGATACCATATATTTAGAAATCTGACACAAAATTTAAAAATTACTGCTTTTTGTGCCATTTTTCTGAGTGTATGGAATCTGACAGTGAAACCTCATGGTGGTGATAAGGATAAAAACCTGACGTACCGAAACGTCGTTCTTTTTAAATAGTATTAAAAAAATAAACACTAAAACGGAAAACGGATCATAAATTTTTTTACAGAATTATTTTCGCTGTCCCGAGTGGCGCCGTTTTTGTTGTTACAGACTTTTGTATCCCTAATAATTTTTTCAGCAGGATATGTCTGCATCTATTGATGGACTCAGTACAAATAAATTTAATAAAAAAGAAGGGAACAACTCAACTACTGCAAAAAAAACTCCACCAACACACAATCTAAGTTAAAACAGTACAATAAATTTGATAAAACGTTCTCTGAAATTATGATTGTGGATGTAACGAAGTAGCATTTATATTTATATTAGACTGTGGTCATAGCTGACAACCAGCTTTTGATAGAATTGTTTTTTTTCTTTTTGTAATTGTATTAGCGTTTTCTTAGTATATAGCTGCCACCGGGCAAATGCCCAATAGCAGCTAAGTAATAATAATAAACTTTAAAATGGAGTAAAACAAGCTGTGTGTGAGATATTAAGGAAATTCTTTTTTATTTCAAAGGGTATACATGGGCATATCAAATAAAGAAGTAATTTTGTTTCATTCCATTTCCTGCATGACCTGCTTTCGTTGTCCCGCTGGCTTTGAATGACCACCACAGTAACGCAGACAGACCCGGGGGAAGAAGTGAAAAATCGCCCCGCATGAAAGCTGACGACTTAATTAGTGCCGTGATTAGATTGCGATGTCGTGTCGTGTCGCGGAGGAGAGAAACCGGTCCAGAGCTCCACAAAGAGCGCGCTAATCAGATCATATCAATTCCAAAGCCGCTCAGCGAAATTCTAGAATGCCATTACATTTAATGCGAACTTTCTACGGTCACTAGATTCTTCCGGTCAGGTCTCAAGTTCAGAGACCCGTAGGGTTGGGGGGGGAGAGGGTGGCTTCAGTTTTCATGGCCCCGGACCGCAACGGCGCCGGATGGATGTGAATACGCAGCTGAACCTGAACTTGAACCTAGGAAACTCTGAATATCTTATCCTCTACTGGAATGTTAATGTAGAAAGTAAATGTCGATGGCCAGATACCATTACTTCACTGTCAGACACAAATTACCCTTTCCTATCATTCATTTAAGGGACACGGGGACTCAAAATCTTAAAAAAAAATCGTTTTTCTAATTTTTTCTTATAAATATGCCTACAAATTCAGTAAAAAGAAGCTGCCAAATAAAAAACAAATGGCGTAACATATTTTCCAGGTCAATTTTAATTATTATGTTTGATTGAAAAACAGTAATAAATTATTACTGTTTTTCAGAAAAATGTATTTTTCTCAGCTTAATGATTTCTGCTACCAAAAACCTTCTATGCGTCAAAAATGTAAAGATATTGTCTTCATTCTTTTTGTACATAACCTACATTCTAATACCTGCAAGTGTTGTTTTTGTAATTGTTCAAGTAGTTTAGGTGAAAAAAAATTCTAAGTGCTGAAAACTGCTAATTTTTAAGTAACCGTGTGAAGCTCAAAGTAAAAAATTACATACTGTTTTGTTAAATTTAAAAAATAATACAATTGATAACAATGGTCAGACCTACATATAAATGTAGAAAAATCACTAAAATATATTCAAGTACGTGACGCAAGAAACTTTTGAAAACTGACAAATTTTGAAAATAATTTTCTCTACTAAATACAAGTTTACGAAAACAAAATTTTGTACATTGCTACACGTATGCGTCGTTAACGCACAGTTAAAATTTCAGCTCAGTAGCAATTCATTTGTAGGAATTTCAAATTTCAGTCCACGTGTCCGTTAACTTGATTATTACAGTTGAATGAATCATTTCTTTCGGTCTTGATTAGATACTATTAATTGTTGTTGTGGTGGTATTCAGTCCTAAGACTCCATGCTAACTTATCTTCCGCAAGCCTTTTCATATTCTTGGCCTCTCTCTTCTGTTTTTACCCCACTCACTTCCCTCAAATGCTAATTTTACAAGACCCTAATGTCTCAAAACGTGGCCTATTAATCTATCCCTTCTCTTGGTCAATGTCCTACATATTGTTCGCAATTTCCCCTATTCTGCTTTAGAACGTTAGTGATTTGGGGTTGTGGTACTTATGCGGAAATGAAAATGCTTGCGCAAGATAGGTTAGCATGGAGGGTTGCATCAGGCCAGTCTTAGGACTGAATACCACAACAACATTGTCAATATTTGTAGGCGACTGAAGATGTAAAAACAACGATCAGTCAATCAAAGAATAGCCAAAAGATAAAAATTAACAAAGACAATTTAATAATTCATCACATACTTTGTTTAATTGCGAAGTATCGTGTTTTATATTAATAGTAAAATCATTGTTTTTCATATACAACATTTCAGAAATTTTCAAAATTAAATGTGTTATTTTAAAATTCTTCAGTTTGTTTTTGTATATGTCTCGTATACGTGTAGTTAACTTCTTAAGTTATATTATTTACAGACGTTATTCTTCCTGTATCGGCGCTGCGGGAGTTTTCTCGCAGGCGCTTCAGCCCAGAGTGACTGCGGGGCTCACCTGATCATGTCGGGAATGCCTCGCACTCTCTCTGGGTACTTTTTATCAAAGTTCTCATATGCCGAGACACCTTCACCTATTTTAGGAAGTATATGTACTGGGGTCGAAGACCTTGGGCATATGGCAAGAGTTGTCCGCTGATCCCATTGGATCAGTCGGCCAACTGCCTCCTGAAACTGGTGGAGACACGGAGAGGGGAATGCTGCGTCCCCACAGCAGACTCGTCTCCCGTCATTCGGAAGGGCGTGAGAATAGTACCCAATGCCCGACCTACCTGATGCAGGTTTTCTAGGGTTTTCCCTGCATCTCTTTAGGTGAAACACCGGGTAGGATCCTTAAACCATAGCCCGGGGGCCCTAGTCAACCCTTGGCTACCTTGCTCTACCTTCCGCATCCCCCCTTTTCAATTCCCTTCCTATGCTATTAAAGGGGAGTTGCCTGTTTCAGGATCACCCTCATATAGCCTGTTAACCCAAAAAAATTCGTTCTTATATTTGAAAACACGGCGAAGAACTGCATTAAGTACAAATATTGGTACTCGTGAGACAAATATCATTAATAAGGGCACAAAATGGCGAAGGTTCCCGTTTTTTCCTTTGTTTTAAATTACTGGAACTCATTAATCGCCTGATATGTGTTCATTCAATGTACAGAATTTTCCTTCCTTCCTTAATGGCCATCCCACTCCATCATTCTGACTCTCCAAACATTTCCCCACAAGTACAGACCCTTGCGTTATTCCGGCTGAAGCGGAAGGATGAATATGTTCTCCGACATCACTGGACGGGAAATACAATTAATATTCGTTTATGATTGTAATTGTTAGTGAATGTAATTTTCCGGGACGAGCATAACTTGTTCTTAAGGAACTTTCCATGTATCAGCAATAATCCGCCGAGACAGGAAGGTAAAAATAAAAGTTAAGTAAGCTGTTGAAATATTGTGATTATTTCTGGAGACAGTTTAAAGCGTGTGGCTAACTGGTAGGATTACTGTTATTTCAGACTGGGTGGTTGTAAAAAGCGACTCCTAATGACGTGTCTTTTCTGTGTGTTTCTGCTGGAGAAGGATTAAGAGTTGCCTTGCCCACTCTGTGCCGCCGACATTTAACACGCGATCCGGTTCCTAGGGAGGGCCGCCGCAAGTTTTCGGGTCACTCTCTGGCTGGATCTGCGTTCTACTCAGCTTAACATATGTTCCGTGCAGGACCTCGTGCTCTTTCCCGAGACGTTTCTACACCCGGTTTCTTCCTATGTCTATAATCTCTGATCAAAGAATAAACATGCTTTGTAGTCACGAAAACGTCCGTATTAGATGCAGAATAATTAAATTCAGAAATAACCAACCAGTTCGTCTCCTGTTTTGTGCACCGCGTCGTTATTACAGATTAGCGATTTATTTTATCAATAAGTAAAAGACTGCATATAGTTTTATCGCTATTTATTCACAAGCGACGTTTCGTCTCCATTTTGAGACTTCCTCAGGCGTAAAATTTTAGAGGTTGTCTATGCACGACACTAAATTCGTCACATGAAAATTCAATAATGGTTTCGCCTGAGGGAGTCAAAGAGTAAACAGAGGTATTGCTAAATTTTGCGCCCGAGGAAGTCTCAAAATGGAGTCGAAACGTCGCTTTTGAATAAATGGCGATAAATTTAGATGCTGACTTATTGGCCGTCTTGTAAATTTTACAGTCAGAAAACTATGTTGCAAAGTAAGTAATAATCTTAAGGTTTCATGTGTATTCTTTGCCTCTTTTCAGGTACAGGCATAATTTTTCACTCACTTAAAAGCACCGAGAGTATTTTTGACTCTGAACGCGTTATTTTGTCCAAGTAACAAACTTCCTTAGCTTCCTTCAAAATCTCCCTTCCTAATCTAACGCAGTTTACTATTTCCCTTTCTCCCATATTGCACTCCATTACTTTGCTTTCCGCTCTATCAATCCTCATTTTGAACTCTTTCCCCAGGACCACGTTATTATGGTTTCCATGTCCCCTAATACCACAATATTATCAGGAAGCTTTAGGGTTTTCATTTCTTTACCTTTCAGCATGATTCATTTCCCTTATCCTTTTTAACATTATTAATTTTCCGCTCTTAAGGTATCGAATGTACTACTTTTTTTCTCTTTTGGGGTGCACGAATAATTTTTCACTCCTTCAAAGGACCGGGACTACTTTCGACTCCCTTAATATATCGGGTGTATATCTTTCCTCTTTCAAGTTTCTGGCAAAATTTTTCACCCACTCAAAGAACCGGGAGTATTTTTGTCGCTCTTGCGATACCGGCTGTACTATTTTTCTCTTTTCAATGTCGGAAAAATTCTTTTATTCTATTTAAGTACCGGGAGTATTTTTGACGCTCTTAGGGACTCATGGATTTTTTTTCTCTTACAAGATACTCGTACTATTTTTGACTATCTTAACGTAACGGGACTATTTATTACCCTGAGTATTCGTTCTCTATTAGTGTACCGGGAATATTTTATTTTGTTCTCTATCTGGTTACCTGAAGTATTTTAGAGTTTTAGAACGGGAAGAATTTTTGACCGTCTCAATGTTCCAGGAGTATCTTTGTCCCTTGTACCGGATTTTTGGCATATTTTTCTGGAGTTACTATTTAAGGTACCAGTGGATACCTTGGCACTGTGAGTCATCACTCTTTTTAAGTTATCTTTCCGTCAGCTTAGATCAGATTGGGGAATTGAAAAGTTAAATGACGATCTGGAATCTTTTTTAATTACGTATTCACCATGAAATTATTTCTGAATTAAATACTACACTGAACACTGGGCCATTTAGTCCCGAATAAAGTTGATAAAAATCATTGATTATGATTGCCCTCCTTGATTAACCGGGCGATTCACTGAGAAAAGCAAACTTCATTAATATTGAACGTATCCACCTCGTTTAATTAATTCCCCCTCTCCTAAGTCACCAAATGGAAATTAACCTCATCTGTTATGTTGTTGTTATGGTATTCAGTCCTAAGACTGGTCTGATGCATGCCTCCATGATAACCTACATTGCGCAAGCCCCTACATTTCCGCAAACTAGCACATTCCACATCTTCCCTAATCTGCTTAGCGTATTCCATCCTTGCCTCCCTCTTCTGTTCTTACCCCTCGCACTGCCCTCTAATGCTAATTTTACAAGACACTCATGCCATAAAACGTGGCCTATTAACCTATTCCTTCTCTTCGTCAGCCTCCTCCATATTGTTCGCTTTTCTCCTATTCTGTTCAGAACTTCGTCGTTAGTTACTCTATCCACCAATCTCATTCTCCTGTAGCACCACATTTCAAAGGCTTCTATTCTTTTCCTTTATGCAATACCTAACGTCCACGTTTCGCACCCATATAATGCCATGCTCCATACGAGCATTTTTAGAAATGATTTACTAATATTCACACTTATATTACCCGACAGAAAATTTCTCTACCATCCCTAGTTCCTTAACTTCCTTCAAAATATTCCTTATCAATCTAACGCTCTCCAAACCAGACTCCATTGGTTATCATTCCATCACTTCGCTTGATTATTCTGTCTTCTCTTATTCTGGTTACAATTTCCTGGTTAGTTATTCTATCCACCCATCCCATTCTCCTAAAGCACCACATTTCTAAAGCTTGTACCCTTTTCCTTTCTCCACCTCCTACCGTCCACGTCACGCGCCCATATAACGCCACGCTCCATAAGAACATTTTTAGCAACGATTTACACTCCTCATTCCTAATCAAACAACTTTTTTTATTCCACTGTTTCCCATACTACACTTCATCATCTTGATTTTCCCTCTATTAATCCTCATATTGAACTCTTTCTCCAGGACAACGTTAACGCCATTTATTATGG